>CM035802.1:29080933-29683433 GCA_020466265.1 Siphamia tubifer | reverse complement strand
ACAGGTGATCCACGCGTACGTGATGGTGCGGAACCTGCGCGAACGCATGGGATGAACGATGGCCAGGTAACGGTCAATGCTGAGTGCAGTGAGGAAGAAGATGCTGGTGTAGAGGTTAAAAATTGCGAGCGCTGCAGTGGCCTTGCACAGGAATCCTCCGAAAGGCCAGTGGTAGGCCGAGGCCGTGGTCGTGGCCCACATGGGTAAAGTGATGAGGAAGGTGAGGTCAGACACAGCGAGATTCAACACAAAAATATTGGCCACTGTCTTGAGCTTCATGTAGCAGTAGATGACGGCCACGACCAAGATGTTTCCGATAATACCGATGACGAAATTACAGCCGTACACGATGGGCACCACGGTGAAGACGAACTGATGCTGTGAAGGCAGGCCGCACGTCAGGTTCATCCCTTTTGTTTCTCCTGCAGTTATTTTCTGCATTTTGGCTTTTAGTGCAAGATCCTGGAACTCTTAAACAGGGGGCCCTGTCGGCGGGGTGCGTCTGTGGTGACTGATACAGGCCTTGGGCAGGGGCCTCAGTGAGTCCTATAAAAGAAACACAACAAAAATGTCACAGGCAATCTGAGGGAAGAGCTGTCATTACCACTGGCATGGCCCATAAACGCTAATCCACACGAGCACCCATGAAAGTGCTCACCCTACACCAGCTCATTAAAGACCTGCACATTAAAGCCATCCTGACGCTTTATGTTATTTCTGTAAAATAAGAAGCCATGGAAAACAGATGTTGTATGTTATTCAATATTCCAAAAATGCCCTTTGAAACATCGTTATTCAGACAGTCTGCATTCTGCCGTCTCCTTTAAATCGTCTCCCGGCTAATGAATAGCAATAGTAAAACTGTACTGTGTTTATCAAATGGTCCGTCCATCTGGGTGGACTGTCGGCACCCGGAAGGAGAACATTTATGCTTTGTGTTATGACCTGTGTTAATGAAGACTGCATGGCAGAGTGGAGGCTTGGATAACAACGCCATTAACCACTGAGGTACTAGAGAACGAGGAGGAGAGACAGGGTTTAAGGCTCCAGTCACTGTAAAAGACATGTCACGTTTCAAACCCTCAGTGAGTAGAGATACATTGTACCCAGCATGAGAACTTCTAATCAGCACACACCTAAACAAACAGGACAGCAGGGATTCTGCTCTGTGGAAACTTTGCTCTGTGAGAAAATCAAACCTGCGTGCTGCAGAAAAAATGCCTCGGGCTAGTTTTTGCTTCATTTGTACCAGCAGAATGTGAAGTGGAATATAAAAACCAAACTCTCCTTCTTTTTCAGTCTTTATGCCTAATAGAATAGGATCATTAGTGACACTGATGTAATAATATTAGCATAAGTTTTAAGGATACTATTACAATGAAGAGTTGTGTAAGTAATTACATGAAAATTACACTATTGCGGAAAAAAAGGTGAAAAATCCTTATCAAAGTTTTATATACATTTTTAATATGAAGTTGTCAACTTTTTATTATACAAATATATATTTCTAATTGAATACTGAGTACACTTCCAGGCTAAAAGTGGGGATTCTCTGATCAGCTCTCAACTCGGCTGGTGTCCTGCCACCAGATGGCATTGTAGTGTCAAGGTTTTAATCTATTTCCCTTTTGTAGTCGACCCAGATATCAGATATCATGATGGAAAACCTGCTGAGAAGTTTTCTGCAAATCGTTAAGTCCTGCCATATAATTTTAATAACATTAATTCAACTGATTCTTGGAGATATCCTTTTGCCGTTGTGACTTTTATAGCTCCTGTGGACAACGGTCTGTCCACAAACCCTTCACTCTGCATTCCTACTGCCCTCTGGTAAGCATTAAAACTGCCTTTGCCCTTATAGTCCACCTATTTTATCTCCAAGTGAAAGATCCCCTTATTTTCCACCAGGTTTCAGTTGATGAATTCTTTGAAAAACCCCTCTGAGCATTAAAGCAACAACCGTATCGGTTGCAGATGTGGGGATTGTTGAGTGTGGAAGATCTGTGGGTGCCAAGGGCAACAGAATAATGAAATATCTCTGTGACTTTCCTGCACAGACCCGATGTTAGAAGGCACAGTAAAGCACCAACACAGATGTCATTGCTTGGATTTGCTGTACATGTGTTTTCTTTTGTTAATGATTATAACAGCGGGTGCGGGTGGCTGTAAATTTGAAATGTACAGAAGACAGCGACATAACACATATCATTTTTCTGGTTTAAGGGTTTAAAAGAGATCAATAAAAAATATCCCTTGGTGCTTAGAATATTTTTGATGACCACAAATGAAAAAAATATGGGAGAAAATTGACACCACTTGCCTTTTACTAGTAATAGAGGAGGTGACATTTAAAGTGCCAGTAGTTTTCCATGAGGGAAATGCACAGCGCGAGGGGGCGATGAGAGGGAGGGGACCATAAACAACTGTGATAGTTATTGCTGCCTATATATGTAAGTGAGGCCCATAATAAAGGTGAGGTGGCACAGGCAGAAGTTGACTCGGAAGCAGGTCTATTAGTGATGCTGTGTCCAGTGCACTACATCTGGGAGTGAGATGGCACATTGCTGAATGACACCCATAAACCCCAGGTGACCACGGACAGGAAGGCAAACACTTACTTCACAAGGTCCGCCAGCAAGCTGCATCCTCTTGGAAATGATCCATAGGGCTTTTGCAATGTTTGCAATCACACCATTTACAATGCTTACACTGAATGATAAAAATCGGAATAAAAAGGAAGTTCAGGCATATTTTTGCTTCACATTGTCGTGGTTGACTCCTGAAGGACACTCCAGTGACAATGCTATTTCAGAAGGGTTTGATTTCAGGGCAGGTCTCTGTTTGGGATCATGGGAATTTCTTAAAAAGTTACAGGAAAGTTGAAATCACAGCCATGGGAGGAAAGTCTGGGTTGTGGTTGTGGATATAAGTAATATTCCCATCAACAGAAATATCTGGGGTTGCCTTCAACGTGAGCACCACCATCTGGCTGCCACAGAGAGACACTCAAATATCTGGTTAATGATTTATACCATTATAAAATGAGGGTTCATCTTACTCAACACACTGGACCTAAACCTCCCAACGGAGAATCTGACTCTCCTTTAGTGTTCCTGTCTTCGGTCAGGGGAACGTTCTGCAACAGCGGAAGTGAAATTGTACTAAAGGAAAATACAAACTTAATTCCCAACTATCCATCACAGACACACAGCACTCCTAAAGTGCACAGCCAGTGCATGCATCCTCTTTGTTTTGTAGAGTAATACAGGTGTCTATCCCTTCCTTTAATTCACCTCCTCCTCTGTATCAACTTACATGCACTATTGGAGCCCAAGAAAAACTAAAGCAGGAACAATCTGAGGAAATGCTTTACATGACAAGAAATGTGTTGTTGAGGAAATCAGTAGATGTAATTCCTTTTTTTTTTTTTGTTTATAGATTCAGCAAATTAGAGACAGAATTCACATGTCTCTTGAAAAAAAAACCTCCTTTTTAAAAACATCCTGAGAGAGAACAGACGACTGTGACGAACTATATGTATATCTGAGCGAGTGACTGGATGAACCACATGAGCTAATGGAAGTATTGGCCCCAGAAACTATGTTCTTTTTGTTTACAAATCTCATCTTTCATGTGGCTTCAACAATTAAACAGGACACCGCTTCTGTCTTTCAAATCTGCTGTCATTTCCTGCACTTTTATTTTGTGAAACATCCAATGTGGACTTAGATTATAATAACAACTCACACTATAAATCCTGTTAACTCCACTTAAGTTTGGATCATCTGCATAGCTGGTGTGAAATATACCACACATGTAAAACCTGAGATTTATTTAACCTTTTGATGCATACCGGTGACTACAGTGAACAAATATTCAACAGTTGTTCTCTTGTATATTCATGGGTTTTGTTGTTTTAGTTCCCAATCAGTCAGTTCATATCATTACTGTAACTGCTCTGTTCTTAATACCTGATCTACTCTTTATATGTAAATCAATTATTCATTGTTATTAGACTGTAATTAACAGTCTTCTTAAACAAAAACTGTATTGAAAATGTTTTATTTCATAGTGTTCGGATATTGCCTTTTTAAAATCTTTGCTTCAAAGCTTAAAAAACAGATAACTCCGTTTTTGTTTTTTTCACAAAATGGTCTTTTTTAACTCCACATTCCAGGTAATACTCATTGATTTGATTAATTATTTATTCAATTTAGTGGAGTTTACCAAATGAAATAAATAATATATCAAATCAATGCGTATTACCTGGAATATGGAGTATTTTGTGAAAAAACAAAAATGGAGTTATCTGTTTTTGTAAATGAACTCTTCTTATATTGTCTAGCTGAGTGGACATTTTTGTAACTCCATAAAAAAAGAGGTTCATTATAAAGATCTCAATCACGTTGCTTTTTTTCATGCCTAAAGAGGAAAAAAATCTTGACTAAGGTTTTCATAATTCATGCAACAAAAGGTTAATATTTAACATTTTCTACCCGCATCTATGTCTAATGTAGAAAAAAAAACAAAAGCATGTGTAAATGTGGCCTCCATAAGTGAGTTTGCATACTTTCAGTCGTTCCCTTTTCTCCTTCACATGTTCCATGTCCATCTATAACTTCATTAGTCTGGTTCTCCTCTCCCTCATCTGGACCCTCATCTACCCCATTTTCTCCACCATCTCCCCTTTTCCTGTTTGTCTTTGGGATAAAATTCCTCATAAGTGAGCATTTTCAAGGAGCACAGAGCTACTGTTTATCAGGAAATGGATGCTATCCTTGATAAGATCCTTGGCATTCATGCTCTTCTGGTGTGGTTTGCCTACTGTCATTTTCCCCCTCCCATTATCCTCCCGAGACCCAGAAAAGTACAAGTTTTGGCTTTTTAAAAATTTTAAAAACCTACTTTTATTGGAAATCACACAACAAATTTTCTGTTGCATTTAAAAATATATATAATTTCCTTTTTACTGTGGACAGCTTTTTTTTTTTTTCAGCAAAGCTTGGAAACTCATGTCCCTTACAGAGGAAAACAAATTAGCTTGTGCACCTCCAGACTTTTCACTTGAACAACTAAAACAAACAATAGCAACAGGTGACAGTGAATACATCTAACATATCTATTTGTTCTCTGATGTGCTGAATGTGAACAAAGATAAATATTTAGAGAAACTGAAGTGTTTTTGGTGTCGACGATGGAAAATGAAAAAAAAAAAAAAGTTTACACATAAAAAATAAGTGTAATGAATTTAAATGGGTTTATCTCCATTCTTAACAAAGGACCGACTTGAATAACAGGCAGATAAATAACCTTAAAACTTGTAAAAGTATTCTAAACATGTGGATATGTTGACACAGAGGTAATGTGAGCTCTTACCTGTGTTGTCGAACCAGGAGGCTGTTGATGCTTTCAGAGTCGGACACATATACAGAGACCACCACAGTATGCCACTGGTTGCTTCTGATTCAACTTAAGTGGTGGAGCGAGACGAGCAGGAATACCATCTGACACACAAACACACTGACTCACACCACCCTCCTCCTCCTCCTCCTCCTCCTCCTCCTCCTTCTCCTCACTCTCCAACGCACACACATCACTGATGAATGAATTGTCCCAGAGCCAGCTACACATTGTCCTAGCCCATTTCTCCCTGGCATTAACCCAATGGTCTCTGGGTACACACACAAACAAAAACACACTCTAGTAGTATAATAGTACTCCTCCCTCTGCCTCCTCCTCCACAGCTCAACATCTGCTGTTGTTATTTTTTAATCATTAATTTCCATGTAAAAAGGACTGATCCTTATGATTAGATAGAACTTGAAAACTCTTAGTGTCTACGTTTTTATCTCATTATGATTTCAGCAGTTGCTTGTTGCTCATGTAATTAATTGTCGTACCCCTATTTTAATTGTATTTTAATTATTAACTTTTATATTAAACGCTAAATTATAAACAACAGTTTAATGTATAAGTATCTGCTAAGAAATAACACAAGAAGGCAGGAAAAAAGCCAAATAAATAATTATTAGAAAAGCACAAACTTACAGATTTATTGAAGTTTTTCATCTGTTCATTGTTTTGTTTCTTATTTTAAATGCCTACTTTCTCAATTCTTTCACCTGTTTTGTCATTTTAACCATAAACTGTGTGTATTTAATGTAATAACAGTTGCTTAATGTAGAGGCACCTTTAAAATCTACACAGACATGGAAAGTAGTCAGAATAAATAATCATTAAAAAACATCAAACTTACTCTAGAGTTTCAGTTCATTATTTTACCTGTTCCTTCTTTTATCTCTTATTTTACATAACTTTCATCTGCTTTGTGAGTTTAATCATTATGTGACTTTGTTTTTGACTTTATTGATACACAAGGAAAATTATTTGGTAACAATAGTTTTGTTGCATACATTAGCACAAAAGTAAAAAAAATAAAAATAAAAAGGAAAGTAAGTGTGAATAGATAAAAAGTAATAGAAATAGAATACACTAAGAAAGCGGGAAATTTACATATGTGCAAATCTACAGGAAATGGAACTAAATATATTCTATATAGAGTGACTAAGGTTCAGTAATGTGACGTGTGAATATATTATCCATTATTGTTCTTGACTGTTAGTAGTGAAAGGTGCTCACAAACATCTAACATGAAACATACACACATATTTATTTAACTCACAAATATAGTGCGGAAGTAACTTCATTTACATTATAGCTTAGACAAAACATACAACAAATATATCAGAAATACCAAAAAGCAAAAAGATTAAAAACAGGAGCATCTGAAGATTAAATAAATTAGAAGTATGGATTTAAAACAATATATTTGAAGAATATCAGAATTACCAAAAAGTTAAAGTGATAAAGATGAACTCAAACAAAACCAGACGTCTACTTAGAAACAGGAGCAGCTGGAGATAAAATTAGAAGTGATTATGAAAAGCAATGTAGGAGACAGTGTGGCTATATGAATGCTACCCATAGCCATATCCTCTGGTCATGTGTCGTGTTACAACCTTTCAGGGACAGCATTAATAGTATACTGGAATGCATTTCAAACTATAACATACCCAGATACCCTTGGATACTGTATTTGGGATTGTTTCCACAACAAATAACATGGAAAGAAGATCATTACCTCTTTAAAATTATGATCCAAACTGGAAAGAAGACTATTATCAGAAAATGGTTAAAAGTGATGAACGGCAACTGAAACAATGGAGAGACATTATATATATATATATATATATATATATATATATATATATATATATATATATATATATATATATATATATATATATATATATATATATATATATATATATATATATATATATATATACTGTATATATATACTGTATATATATATATATATATATACTGTATATATATATATATATATATATATATATATATATATATATATATATATATATATATATATATATATATGTATATATAAATGATTGTATTTTAAGTATATTATTTTATAGTGTCCAATATATTGTTTTATAGTGTTCGGTATATATATTTTTTAGAATGTTTAAAAACCTGACCGAGGATAGAGACTGTAAATTAGCTGAAGCTATACGTCTTATATGCATCACATTTTTCTTTTAGTGGTACTGTTGTATGTATTGTGCCTGTTAAATAAACTTAAATAACTAACTAAATGAATGAATAAAAAAATATGTGCAATGGAGAGAATAACTTGTATGTCTCAAGGCAGGTGAACTAAAAGAAGTGGATATTACACAAGTACAAACACTATGCTCACTTTCCTTCTTGTCCTTTTGCAATTGTATTGAAATGCATATTCGAACAAAATTAAAATTAAACATTTAAATGATCCCAATGATAAAAGTTTAGTACTTGTCAGACGGTTGCATGTACTTAATGGTTTGGATAATGTTACTTTGAAGACTTGTTCACACTTGCACATGTCTCATCGCTGGACTGTCCCTGTCTTTTGTCCCACTCACAGCATGAAAGGAATGACTGTCTGGCTGTCACTGTGATTGGACCTGTCCACACACTCTATTAATAGTTGCCACAAAATTACCCTTCGGTTGTTTTTTCATTGTATAAGGGGCTAAAGCAGGGGGAGATTGGCAGGGTGGAACTGGACTATTTCTCTACTTTCTATGCTTTTACAGAACATTTCCTGTTTTGAGTGTGATCCAGCTGTCATTCATGTGTCCAGCTGTTCCCAATGCACATGTGTGTGTGTATGAGTGTAAATGTATGTGTGCACTTGTGTTTCAGGGTAGGAAGTGACAACTCCCCATGGTCAAGTTGGCTTTGTTGAGGATATTTAACTGGAACTCAGGCACTTATTGAGTCAAACTAGTAAAACTTGACTGTAAAATATAATTTCCTCCATTTTCCTGACAGGAATGGAGAAAGATTCATTTTAAAATGACATGTTTTAAGGCGATGAAGCCCAGCATTGGAAAAAAAAAAAAAAAAAAAAAAAAGGATTTCTATTTTTAGTGGTTGAAAACATCCATCAGATGCAGCTTGGCGCTAAAGACATTCATCTCTCACTATTCTTTTCTTTCCCAAGGCTTTGACAGGTGTTGAGAAGTGGGTCACCTCACCTCTCCACTGCAGTCGGAGGCCGCTATTGCAACTGTCATAGAGATGGATAATGATGGATGAGGCGGTGTGGCTGTCATTCCCTCAGTTTCAGTGTCAGCGGTGAAGAAAGCCATCACCTAGGTTAAAGACAAATAAGAAAAGAAGGGGGAAAAACAAACACTTTGGGCTAAGTGGGGGTCTGGTTTGGTGGCTTTTGCTCACTCAGGTGTAACCTAGTCATTTGAGAGCCATCGCATTGAGCTGCTTTTCACGGCTGACAGCACTTTGAAGAAAAAAATGGGTCAAAAGGCAATGGGTACACAAATCTTTAGCTGTAATTTGCAATATATATACGTTGGCATGCACTATAGAAGCCTCTTCAGCGTTTATACCCGTCACTTTTACAGGAGGGCAGGTGGCAAAGAAGAGAGGATTTCACTCTGTATCTGACACACAGCAACAGAGACATTTACACCTCCAGGGGAAGATGAGCAGGTTCCATTATGTCTTTGATTACTCTGAATGATAAGGATCATCCATTAGGTGTTATCTTATTGCATATCCTGTCACAGTATTAGACTTCTGTGTCATCTGCACTGTCTCACTTTTGCTGTCAGGAACAGTGTTGTGCCCATTATTTCAAAACTGTAATACAAGGGTGTCAAACATGCGGCCCGGGGGTCCGGTCTGGCCTCTGGGATACGTTTGTGAAATGTAAAAATGGTCGTGAATATATTGGTAATTTTCCACATACAGATTCAAGTGGGTCAGATCAGTACAATACTATCATAATAACCTATAAATACAACTCCACATTTTGCTCTTAATTTAAACAATTTAATGTCATTTTACTATATTAACAACAAAACAAATTATTATTTCACCTAAATGCGAATAACCTGAACAAATATGAACATTTTGAAATGTCTGCAATGTAAGTTGAACAGTGTTCTGCCTGTTAGTAAATGTTTCGTGTATTTGTAGATCCACTAATAAATAATCTGTATGTTGTAACTGACATGTGTAAATGATAAACTGAGACATGATCTTGTTAAAATTGCATTTAGTTTTCTGAAGCTTAAAGATGCTTAACGATTAAAGCAACTTCACCAGAGATGGGCAGCATTATCAAGAGATGATTTAAGACAAAAACTAATTTTGGTCCAAAAAAAAAAAAAAAAAGACATAAGCCATTATATTAATAGGGTGACAATATAGACTCTCATCATAAATCCTAAATGTCTTGAATCAATAAAGCCTTGGGATGCATACATTTTCACCCCCAAGTACATGTGTACGGATAGCTCAGTGAGTAAATATAATATTTGAACACACCCCCCCCCCCAATTGGGCAGGCAGTGATATTGTTTATGGCTTGGTTTACTGTTTGTAGCAAAAACTACTGGACCATGAACTTTTCAGGGAAGCTGCGAGGTGGTACAGACTAGAGCCCATTACATGTAGGTCAAAGGTCAAGGTCACCAAAATGTGTTTTTGCAATGATTAGAGATAGGGCAAATGTTGCAAGGGGCGGGGTTTGTTGTGCTTGGTATGGCTAGTTCTTGTCTTGCGTTACTCCCAACACTGTAACTATAATCTGTATCTGACCCACATGACCTCAGAGGAAGAGAAGAGACAGTTCTGTATCACACATCACATCTCCAACTGTATTTTCCACAAAACAAATAATTCTCAGCTGAGACAGGATGTTGTTGCAACACCCCGCGCCACAACACTGATTTCAACTTGTCACGTACAAGGAGAAACAGATGTTGATTTAAAAATGTTGAGCTGCAGAGACTAGATTATGAGGGAAATTAACTCTTGCAATGGGATTGGACATATTTAGACATAGAACAGTGATGTTTATTTAAGGTTGTGTTTGGCTTGTTCACAAAATACGACCTCATGTCCTTGATATGAACCCAATTACGTATGTTTTTTTTGGGTTTTTTTTTAAAGAAAAAAACTCTAAGAAATGTGCATCCCATGAATATTTTTTGTTGTGCAACATTTCTGAGCCTGTTGTAATCAGAGTAAAAAGCCAAGAGAAGGTAATTTATCATTTTTTTTGTGTAATGCATCACCGACAGAGGAACAGGGCCAGAAAGAGGACAAGGCTTCAGCTCACATGTTCATACCCTGGAGGTGTGATAGTGGACGATGTTTTTGCTAATCAAATCACTCTAACAAGATTAGCCGCGTTAGCACTTAAGCTGTAGTAGAATGAATTGATGACGGAGGTAATTACTGGTAGCATGGATCACTGAGGAGAATGATGGACCTTTCAGTCCAGAGAACAGCACGCTCAGTAAAATGCCAAAGCGCCACTGAACCACCTGCTGAAGAAAGACAATATTCTGTGAGGCTTTAAGATTGAGCTCTTACTGTAAACTGTGGATGAATATTGAATGACAGCGTATCTCTTACATGTCTATAATCATATTCAGAAGCAAATGTCATTTGTTTTTACATTTTGCTGCTTTCATCAAACCCCCTCATAAAAGTTGATGTAATTTAAAGCCATAAAGACCCAGTACTACTTTTGTGTCAGCCCCCACATGAATATCCTTGTTATTTAATCCTTTTTAAGTGATTTATCACCACTCAGTGCAATATTATCCTCTGTATTTTGCACATTTTTGAGAGAAAATCTAGTATTTTCTTACATTTAATTCACTGATTGTGTTTGATGTTTGTTCAAAGCTCAGATTAAAGTTGAAGGAAAAGCAAAGATTTACTAAACAAATGAATATAATCCAAGTGTCTCCATCCACTGTTATCAATTAAACTCTATGGGATTTATTTGTGACTAATGTTGTAGGAAATGATGATGTTTCCATGTTTTCTATGGAGTCTCTCAATGTCCATATGGTTCATATCTGATGCAGAAAATAAATCAATTATTTACATGGATTGAACAGTGTTGTGTCTGAAACGTGTTCAGTGGTTTGACCAACCATGTATGGTTGAAGAATGAGGAATGAGTTGTTACTTTTTTTATAAATCATTATGTATGATTAAAAACAAATATGCATACAAACTTCTCCCCTTTTTGGAAATTCTATACATTTGAGAATTGCCTGTAAAAGTTTTATGCCTTAAAAATGCCCTGTTTTTTTGAGTTTGTTATTTTTATTTAAATTTATTTTATTTGCTATGTTCACACTTTTTCTTTCCTTCTCAAAGGTGAGCCATTATGGAAAATATTGTGTATATATGTACGGTACCTGTTTTGTTTGTATCTTGTTTAATAATAACAATAAATAAATAAAATGTCAATAATCTTAGGGGTTCTGTGAAGCTGTGAAAGAACAATGGCCTTTATATGGATATCAGATTTTTATAAACCTATATACAGTACACTGTAAACCCGAATAAGTTAGTGGAACTCAAAAACTTTTAATTATTTTAAGTTGATGAAACTTAAAAAATACAACTTTCCAGAACTTAAAATGTAGATGCTTATTAAAGTATACTTAAATTAAAACATTACTTATTACGTTAGTCTTCTAAGGTTCTGTCAGTCCCACTGGGAGACGAAGTCAGGGTTCAGTGTCTTTGCTCAAGGACACTTGGATATGTGGACAGTGGGAGACCGGATGTGAACCACTGACCCTTCAGTCATTGGATGATCCTGAATAAAATTACTGTGTTTTGTGGATATAATTTTTTTTGGTGTGGTAGATATTGGTGGTTATTAAATTATATTTCAACATCTACTACATCAGTGATTTTTTTTCAATCCTTATTTGAAACAATAGAAATAACAGAACGATGTCATTCTCAGCATTTACTGACTTAATTCCACTCAGTTGTACCTCATCTATGTTTTAAGTTATGTTCACTTATATCCACAATAGTTCCCCTTAATTAAAAAACAATATTAGTTGGAAGTACTTAAAAAGAAGAACATGTTACAGCAACTTAATACATTTGAGTTAGTAGTACTATTTCTGAAACTTTAAGTATTCACAACTGAATATATTTAATTATTTTGAACATTTGGGTTTACAGTGTAAGGGAAACTTTACATGTTGAGGGAAACTTCATATTGGCAGAAAAGTTCACCAGGCAGACCATGCTGCCTGTATGATACAGATATTTTTGTTAATAAATTATGTTGTAAAATTAAGAAGGCGTCAGCGAAGCCCTCTTCATCATCTGCTCATCACCCTCATCTGAAGACACTACAACAAGAATATTGGCTCAACTGTTTGTATCAGTATATCAGATACTGTTTGTATCTTTTGCTTTTGGTAAACTCTAGATGTTTAGTTCTTTATGGGTTAACTTTTAACACAGTGCCAAGTTGAACTGGAATCAAATTTTATTATATAACAGAAACTGCTCGTTCTTTTCCCACATGTCTTTCGTAATTAAGTCCGTATTGCCTGCACAGGAAAAAGTGCTACGTCTTAATAAAAAACATATCCCAAAGAGAAGTTTTTTGATGTACACTATTTGTCAGAAGTCTCGTTAACATCGACTATACATCTTTTCTCGTAGCTTGCATTCTTCTTCACGGTTCCCATATGAAATACGTTTAGAGACACTGAATATCATAGCAGAATAAACACAGATGGAAACAATTAGGGTTTGTTCCAGCAATCAGTACAATGGATATTAACAGTATTAGTTACACCTGTATATGACAGGTCAGTGTGTATGCAGTGAAAAGTGTGGATGGAGCTTTACCTTATAAGGTACTGTCAAGGTTTGTGGTTTTACTTCATGGCTCTAGGGACAGTCTGTCAGTCTGTTACCAGTTCTCCACTTCGGTTTGGATAAAAACATCTCAGCAGCTAAAAGTAACTCGGGAGAGTTTGAGACTTGGAATGTAATCAACATTCAACACGTCTTAAAAACAGTGCAGAGAAGCCTATATATTGAATGTTGGGGTAAAACAGGGACAGTTATAGCCAATTCATCTGATCATAAACATACTAGAATCATGAAACTAATTTTATACATGCTCGCAGAAACATTCCATTCAGACCAACATGGTGTGTTGAGCCACATTTTATAATAAACATTCAAAATGTAATAACTTTTTCATATCATTTTGTAATAAAGCCGCATTTTGTAATAAACTGCCCCAACGCATTTTGTAATAAATTTTGCATCATTATTTAATATGTTTTTACATTTTGCAGCAGCAGGGCGCTTTGGTGGTGTAGTATTAAAACTCAAGGAGCTGTTTGGGAAACATTCCAAGTGGTTTATGATTAGGCTGGTAATTAGACATATTAGATATGGACAATTTGAAATATATAAGAAAACATTAAAATATTTGAAATATATTTTGGAAATAGAAATGCAGCAAAATCTATTACAAAACGTGTTGTGGCAGTTTATCACAAAATTCGGCCGTTTTTTACAAAATGAAATTAAAAAGTTATTACATTTTGGACGTTTATTACAATTTATGACTCAACATGGTGACCAGTGTTTCCAACCTAAAGTCATAGCCTACTGTTGTGCCCTTCTGCTTTGTCTGTTTTTGTTTTGTTTTGCATTTTTAGATCTCCCTTAGGGGAGACCAGGGACAGTTGTAACACTCTCAGTTTGACCAATCAGGAAAGAGCTTTGGTGATGTCATCACCAAAGCTAAGAAAGTAAAGATTTTCACCATAAATATATACTTGTATACAGCCCTGAGTCTGTATAATGTATATTATTATGGACAGAGGCAGAAAAATCGTTTCGACAAACTACACGCTAAGCTTACGCAACCATCTGAGTATCGTGTAGTTCAGGCTTGAGTTCAACATTAGTGGCTGAAGCAGCGTGTCAGTCAAGATGACGGACAGATTCTTCCTCTAATCATATGCAAGGATTTTAGATAAGACCCGTCCTTTGAAAATGGAGTGGTTGTGGAAGGGTCCCAGATGGTATCATGATAGATACTAGATGGTGACAGTCAGGTTAAGTTGTTTCTGCTCTGTTATGATTGTAAATTAATATATTTTTAAAACAATATTTGGAATGGATTACAGTCTTATCACTTGTATCAGAATACAGCTTATATGTCTTTTTTTTTGAATGAACAGATCACTACAATATGTCATGTTCATTGTCATATTTACGTATTTGAAAAAAAATCTTACTTTGTACTTTAAACAATAGTTACGTTAGAGCAAAATCAACACTTTCACAATTTTACACCTCTGTCCTATCAGCCGTTTGTTCCTCATCACTGTTGCATAATTCTTAGAGTGGTTAATTTCTTCCAGTTTGTATTTTGTCTTTATTGCTTACATGGTTTAAATCACTCTGACTGCTGTTATTCCCAAAGCTCGTAGCATTTAAACTCCACTTTCAGGACAATTAGAACCAAACTCTCAAGTTTCCATGGCTTGTCATTTTGTGCTGGGCCTGTTGATAAAGAATGTTTGGATGTCAAATATCAACTCGTGTTCAGAGTTCACATAGTAAATCAGATTCATAACTAAACAACCCACATCTGTCAAATGAATATGTTACTACATGATATGTGGTGTACATGACAGCGTGTTATAGTGTTGTCCATGTGGACACATTCTTTTACTCCAAGAATTACATTTTGGATCCTGATGCTGTAATAACAGAGGACTTCTTCTGGTTTTACATACTGTAAAAAAGATTGATGCCACTTCATAACAAATATTTTCCGGTACTTTAAAACAGAAATGCGAAAAAAATATGTGTTTTTTCTTTTCGGTTTCACAGAGAATCAACACTTTGAGAAAAAAAAAAAAAAAAAAAGACAATACAAACATCCATCTGTACAGGACTAATTGCTGGGCTCCTGACAGCCCTAAACACTGAGCGCTACATATATCACCTTCATATAGCTCATAAGGGACTCATCCAGTGTGACTTTAACGGGGCTTTTATTTTCTCAGTATGCTGTGTAGGTGTCAAGGACAGCTCAGACACCACCCATCTGTAGCAGTCAAGGCTCAGAAAATATTTACTGCTCTCTCACATTGAATAGACCTTGTTAGTGTCGCTGCCAGAGTCAAAAGTGCTGTTTGTGTGGGAGGATAAAAAGGAAGTGGGCAACAAGTAACTCAAAGTGTGCATTGTCACGTCGTCGATTGTGTAGTTGTCATTGTTGGAGCTTGTACTAATTACGAATATGTGCCAAACCTGCCATGATACTGATTTTGGAGTGACCTTTGTCCCGTTTCAGTAACTGCTTAGCGTCACGGAACATGCTGACCCAGAAGCTGACCCAGTCGATGTAAAATTATTTGGACGCCACACTCCTCTCGGTAGAAGCAAAAGAACAGATATGTCAATGACAACAAGTCTATTATACAAACAGGAAGTGTCCAAGAGATTGGGGAGAATGGTGGGAAGGCCTCTAACAGGCCTCCAAGAGCTATATTGTTTAGGTCTGGGCTCCCCAAGGTTGCAGTTTTACATCTTTGCACAGGGAGGGATGGGAAAATACTGCAGTGGTGCTGAGGGAGGCTTGCTAGTTCTTCTTTTGTCTAACCTCTCCCATGAATATTTTAAGCACTTTAGTAGATCTTGGGAGGATAAAAAGTCATTCATGCTTCCGTCCGGTCCTGTGAGGATTATCAAAGGGATGACTCTTGAATTCAATAAAACCTGTCATGTCGATGCATTTTTCTTGCTTCGTTGAGGTACTATCTTTTCAGCCAGACAAGCTTTTATAGGCTGAGTTAATGGAGGAAGAGGTAATGCTGCCTTCAAGCAAGGAAGTGAGTATGTGCACTCAAGGTTTGATTCTCTTTATTAAAACATTTGTCATTGCATTTGCGACATGTCAGACACAGATTGCAAGAGTGTAAACAACTACATAAGCCTGTGTGTTCTTTGAGCAGAATAGTTTCTTCTTATTCACTTGACAGCAGTAAGACACTGAAGAAGATGGGTGTGTGAAGTCAAATGCTGATCTTAACTCTCCTGGTCGGTCACTTTTTGTGTGTGTATATATGTGTGGAGGTTCTGTTGTAGATTATCTGGCTATTGTTGTATATATTTGTTCAGTACATGCAGGTTGTGAGTGTGAAAAAGACCCATGATTGCACTGGTGGACACGACTGTCTGGAACCTGTTCTTATCCCCTGCCAGGCTTTCCTTACGTAAACAGTATGTGAACAGCATTGAGTTTTCTTTCTCACCCATGACCCCCTCTGTTGTACAAGAGCCACAAAGAAAGCAAGAAATGTGATCGCAACGTAAAGACAACCACATTTTTATGCAAAGAGAAAACATACAAAACCTAAACTAACATCATGAAATCTTGCCTCTAATTTTAAGATGCAAGGATGTGTGGGAATCTGCAGGGTATCTACAGTATCTCTGCTTGTACCCACTTCCTCCAAACGAACGCTTATTTTGTAGGGCTGCTGGGAGTTTGGGCTCAGCTGAGTCAATAGCCCTGAGGCCCTTCGGTCCATATAAACACACCCCGTCCTTCGGGAAATGGGTGACTTGCGCCATGCTGGCGATGTTTTGTCATGTCTGTAGTAACAAACAGATTAGACTTTGACAGATGTGTTTGGAGGAAACAGTTCACTCTTTAGCCCTGTCGTATAACAAATAAACACACTTTCCTTTGTCATAATAAGGGGTGTAATTTGAGCAGTGGATAATGAATTTTAAATAAACCACAACTTCCCTAAATAGAGCATTAAAGTGAAGTAATGATATAGAAATAATTAACACACAGTGTTTGAACATCAATATCAACCAAAAGAGCAAAAGACCGTTGAATTTAGTATTAATATTCAAGTCCTTTATTACCTATAGGGACACTGTCACCCCTGTCCTCGATAAGCATGAGATTCCTTTACAGAAATCTACTTTATAATGTTTTAATTTAATTTAATACAAATTTTTATTGATTAATTTGAATATGGAGTGGTACAAGCTTCCTGACTGCCGCAGTCAACCTTCCCATACAGCACAACAATGAAATAACAATTCCAGGAAGCAAACAATAACAATACACATGCAGTAAAGAAAAGAAAACAAGAAAAAAACAAGTCATATTCGAAAAGGAGTGAGAGGAAGTGTAGTTTATGAACTCTCACCCCTATTGTCTAAAGAAGAAACAGATATAAACATACATATACTGGATATAAATATACATACACATATAGACACACCTGCACACGCATGCATATACACGTACTATATAAATACATACATGTGTACACACAAACATACATGCACTTACACACATATACACATACCTGCATATACATACCCATACGCACACTTACATATACAAATACTTTTGTACATTTCATCCAGTATATTTTTATTCAAACCAACATGGTTTAAAAAAAATACAAAACTACAATGAAGTGGTAATTCTTATTTCTCTGCCAATGAATAGTGGAGTTATGTTTTTGTCAGTGTTTGTCTGTTTATCTGTCTGTCTGTCTATCTGTCTGTGTGCAACATAACTCGAAAGGTTCTGGATAGATTTGGCTGAAAATTTCAGGCAATGCTGATATGGGTATAAGGAACAAATGACAAAATATTAGTGGTGATCGGTGGAGGTATGTGTGTGTTGGGGGGGGGGGGGGGGGGGGTGATTCATAACAAGATAACTCAAAAGGTTATTGACAGATTTGGCTGAAACCTTCAGGAAATATACTGGAAGGATACAGGAAGGAAGGATACTGGTACAAGGAACAAGTGATTAAAGTCATATCAGTGGAGGGGGCTGGGGGGGGTCACACACTTGCCTTTCGAAGGGGGGGGGTGATCTACCTTGGCGGAGTCTTGTGCTGAGTGCTTTTCTATTTATCAAATGCAGTGGGTGCTTCAGTTTATGTATTTGGAAAATGAAGAGAACAACTAGATGTAGTAAGTAAAGTATAGTTTCCATTTTAGTGTCCAACATTTCTACAGTTCAATACTGTTCCTTATTGTGTATTTCCACTGTAAATGAGGCCTAAACTACTGACCCATACTGTACATGCAGCATTTCTTGGTTTGCTTCCACAGGAAAATGGTGCAGTATTTATAGGGAAGAACTAGAGTGGTGTCACAGACGACATTCTTTTGCTTTGGTAACAGAATAATGTGAGTCTTTGCTCTTGGATGTCCTCCACTGTCTGTTTCTGTTGCAATACATTAGGTGTTTGGCCTAAGCCCCGCCTACCAAGTGAGGTAAAAGCAACAGTGGCCAGACCTTACCATTCCGTGGAAATGTGCTCTGCGTGAGTGTGAGGTTGTTAAAAATGACCCTGCCTTCACATTATTATGGGAATTATAAGAAATATTACTTATGAACAGAGGTGGTCAAAGTACTGACATTCTGTACTGAAATATAAGTACAACTACACGTGGGAAAAAATACTAATAGAAGTACTGATTCGATTCTTTTATTGAAGTTAAAAAAAAAAGTACAACTTCTCAATTGTAATAAAGTACAAAATTAAAAAGTAAAAGTGCATTTTGTGAATGTAATAATACTTATTTAACCAGGAAAAATCATAAATGTTTCAAAAGTATCTAAAATAAAGCCTTTAAAAGTGAGTTACTGAGTAGATCATACTGTATGTTTGATCAGATCACAGTACTCATTTTCACTACGAGAGAATTGATCATGTCACTATGTATGTCACGTCCTATGACGTATAGTTGCGGAAAAAGTCTTTCCATTGCACTTTTGCAATATTTGAGTGTTTCTTTGAAATTCAGGTGTTTCCATTTCCAGTTTTTATAGCACTATTTATATTTTGCAAATTTCCAAGGGTAATGGAAACACAGCTAGTGTCCCCCTGTGGGCCAACTAGAAATGGTAAATCATCCAAAATCGAATCAGTTCTTACTCTCCATTTTATTTTTTGATATGGAAAACATGCAATTTCTAAACTGAATATTTTTGAAGTTATTACCTTCACATGAAGGATATCCAGACCAAAAACATGCAAGGATATAAATATTAGACTACAACACCAGTCAAAAGTTTGGAAAGACCTTCTTATTTAAATGGTCCGAGATGCACCACAGATGTCCAACAAATGTTCAGCTTTACTGAAGAACTCTTTCAACACTGTTGGAAAACATTTCAGGTCAGAAACTCATGAAGTTCATCCAGAGAATGATAAAAATGTGCAAAGCAGTAATAAAAGCAAAATGTGTCTATTTTTATCTATAATATAAATCATGTTTTGAGTTATGTCACACTTTTAAACTAAATTAGTTCCATATGTGTTAATTCAATCTACAATGTAATAAATAAAGAAAAACTAGGCGAGTCCAAACTTTTGACGGGTCATGTACATCTCTACACACACTTTCAAGCTGTTTTTCTGCAGCTAATACTTATGTAAGTTCACTGGCTGGTCTGATTTCTCTTGTAGATGTCACTGGTGACATTTTCATTTTTATATCACAAATGCAAATACATATGCGTAAAACCACATACAGTGGAGGAAAAAAGTTTTTGAAAACTGCATTTGTGATATATTGCATTAAAATCATTGTTAAGTCACTGAAATCTGCCAAGTATTGTTCCCTTCTCCAAACCTACACGCTCCCTTCTGCACACGCTCTGTTCTGTCAAAGTCAAAACTGGATGTTTCAGCAGAAAAACAAGCATGTTAAAACTGTCAATAATTTAATTTAGATTTTTTTTAAAAAATAAATAAACAATAAATAAAAACAAGTGGTCAAAAATCCTGACCCCCTTGCACACATTTTACCTGATTTTCCCTATCTCTTTTCATTGCAAAAACACATTTTTAGTGACTGTAACCTTGACCTTTGACCTACATTCACCAAAATTTAATGGGATCTACTCTGGACCACCTTGGTCCAGTAGTTTTTGCATAAACCTGCTTACAAACAGACAGACAGACCAACCAACAAACCAACTCAAACACAATACAACTCTCCCTTTTGGAGGTTCAGGGTAAAAATAGTTTGGTTCTGTTTGTCTGATGCAGCGACATCTTGTGAAATATTTTTTCAGTAAATATTTCATGATAATATTAGAAACTATGTAAAATGTTAAAGGTGTCTGAAAACCTTTTCCGACTCCTGTAAGTGAATTTAATTGATATTATATTACAAATATATTACAAAACTAGAAAACCACACAGAGGACAGAACTACACCAAAGCAGATCACCCCCTCCCCACCTCTGATCACCACCAAATTGAATCATTTGTTCTTTATACTCTTGAAGGGGGGTGGGGGGGTCATCCCTCCCTCTGGTTTTGGACATCAGTGTTAGGCTGGATTTATGCTCTAAAGCCAAGCCATCTGCAATGCCCCCCCCCCACCCCCACCCCCACCCCCCTCACAGAGACTTGTGCGCATCTGCCAAAAAACGTGACCCACTGCAGATAGTGATGCGGAGAAGACCAGAAAAAAGGCTTCTGATTGGTCCATTCTACATCCGCTCTACACACACTTCTGCTTCCCTACTTTTCCTTCTTGTTTTGTGAACATGAGCTCATAGTTCAAGACGGCTCGTTTGAACATGGATTTGGTCGAATGTGTGAGACAAGTTTGTTCAACAACTAAAGGGCCTGCTATTGAAAAGGAGCAGGGATCCAGGTGGGAAATCCGAGTGAGTTTGTGAGAGTGCCCCTTGTGTCGTGGCGGTGAATAGTGAACTCCACGTACTCTATGTGCTGGGAAGCGTCAAAGTCCAGGTGGAGGGAGCTGTAAAGTAGAAGCTGTGAGCCACCTTCGCCCCCTGACCCCTTCCTGGCTGACCCAGAACTGGTCGCAACACACCACTGAGAAGGATATTAAAGAAAAAAAAGGAGACCCCCCCCCCCTCTCTCTCACACCCATCAACATTTCTTGAAAATTTCATTAAAAACCAAACAAACAAATACCCCCACCCCTCATCCTTGGCGGAGGTAACTATAACCAAAAGAACCAAGAGAAAGAAAAATATATATCCTCCTTTTGTCCTTTGTAGGGGACAAAAGTTTCACAGTTTTACTTAAAATTCTTACATTCCATTAAAAAAAATATGAATACAAATATTCAGTAGTATTTAAAAAAAAACCTGCTTCCAATCAAGATAATTATTTAATATAAAAAAGCTAAACCTTTCACTTTCTTGGGTGTCAGGAGGATATAGGCTGATTTATTATTCTTTGCCAGGAATGTTTCAGTGTTTATTATGAGCAGCTAGTGATCGACACATGACAAATAAGGGAATGTGAATTAGAAGTGCATACACGGAAACCCATGTCATTGTAACCTTAAAAGGAAACTCTGAGATTATACTTTGATCTCCTTTCATTCCACAGCACGACAGACTAATATTATGTACATATTCCTGTAGCTCATTCCGAGATTTCCATCCCCTGTGTGCAGTAACGGACATGACTCAAATGGCGGCAGTAACCTTTTCTGGAGGACAAACTGGCTATGAGAACACATTACTGCAAGATATTTCAGCTGAGTTCCAATGCACCAATTGCTCATATCCCATAAAATAGTCTCTAAACGGCCTTAACTTGCATCTTTCATTCTCCATTTTCGTCATCAGGCTCCTGCACAGTTGCAGTGTATTTTGGAAATGCTTGACCTAAAATAAGCAGCGGGTCAAAAGCCATGTTCCTTCCAACTCCACAAGACTTCTGTTCAATCTCCCATTGCTTCTGATGTGCTCATCTACAAACTGGTCCAACTTCTAGTTCTTAAACCCTTTATAAATGTAACTACTTGATTTCCCTAGTGTGTCTGTTCAGTTGTTGTGAACATTTTGTGAAACTTTATCTACTCATTCCCATCATTTTCTGCTTAGATGTCTGTGCCTTGGGAGTTTGTTTTGGCTGTTTTCTAATGGTAAATGGCATGAAGGTCTTGCAATCACCACATATCTCCGTGAATGGAAAGGAGGCGGTCATATTTTCAATGACCAATGAGGTTTCAGTTTCAGGAATTAAGCAAAGGAATTCTTAAACTGGAGCTGAAATTATCCAAAGTGTTTTAATAGTAGCAACCATTTTAACCCAAATTATAAATACACTTTGTCATAATTCAACACTGAATTAATATAAACCTATGGAAAATGTTACAGGATTATTTTACAGAGATCTAGTAGGAAACTAGAAAAGCCCTCTGAGAGCGCAAACCTCTGCCAAGGCAGACTGACCCCCTTCGAATGAAAAGAGGTCCGCCAAGGAGGTTATGTTTTTGCTAGAGTTAGTTTGTCTGTTTGTTAGTTAACAAGATAACTTAAAAAGTTGTGGATGGATCCTGATGAAATATACCGCGCAGGTTGGTAATGGGGAGATCTGGAAATTATTTGATTTTGGTGGTGATCGAGGGAGGGGGGGGGGGGGGGGGCAAGAAGGACCCTGGTTCAATTCCCACACAAGACCTTTCTGTGTGGAGTTTGCAAGTTCCCCCGGTGTCTGCGTGGGTTTTCTCCAGGTTACCCCAGTTTCCTCCCACCATTCAAACACATGTGCTGATAGGTTAAGTGGTTAATCTAAATTGTCCATAGGTGTGAATGTGAGAGTGACTGTTTGTCTATATATGTTCAGCCCTGAGATGAACTAGAGACTCATACAGGGTGTACCCCGCCTTCACCCATTGTAGCTAGATTAGGACCCCAGTGACCCACATGACCCTAGTGACGATAAAGCGGGTTCAGACAACGAGACAAGACTTAATTTTGATTACAAAAAGGGAAAATCGCAACTACAGTATTTATCACAATGTTCACTTCCTCCCACAACAAAAGCCTAAAAAGCACTGCAACTTTCTCATGCAACATCAGACATTTTAGGCTGCAACAATCTCAAAAAAGGCCTGCGAAATCCTGGAGGGACTGGTAGTTGTCTTTTACTGTCCTGTATGGAAAGTGTCTGAGTGCCATGAAAAGCTCTATACAAATAAAATGTATTATTATGGTAACTAAAGTGTTTTACAAAGCCACTAGGATCTACTGGGAGACATTTAGGGTTCAGTGTCTTGCACAATTTGACATGTGGACAGATAGAGCTAGGATTTGAACTACTAACCCTTCAGCCATTAGGCAACCTGCTATACTAACTGAGCCTTATCTGCCTGTTACATTATGAACGGTTTACTTTTTTATTTTTTAAGTGAATAGGGTGTTATTTTAACATTGTGATCTTGCAATTTAAACAGCACCACATTGTTTTTGAATTTATTTTCTCAAAACAATAAAAAATACATCATTTCTACATACAAATCAGGTTTTGCTTACATACTCTCCCTGTAAAAACTACAGCTGTATTTGATTCAATTTTTAACACAAAAATCGTTTCAAATAAACAACTTTGTATTGTATTTTCACTTATAGTTTTTTTATGTTGCAAATTTAAAACATTTTAGTGTTAATTCTATCGTCATTTTTCACAGGGCACCTGAAACTCACTGACATTATGTTATTATTCGATCAAATTTGGTTTAATATGGCCCCTGAATTAAAATGAGTGTGGCCACTAATGGTGGCTGCTGCTGTATTGTAAAGGTGTGAAACAGGTGTATAATTTGTACAATTTATTTAGGACTTAATAATATAATTTTTTCAACAATTCAGACCAATCTGTTTGAGAAGTGTAATATTATAGACATGCAATTATTACAAAATGCCACATAGGGTTATATTCTATACATTTTCATTTTGTCAAAAAAGGAGTAAGATGTTGAGAATTAATGTGTTCTAAAGTTATAACTGTTAGAAAGTGTATGCACAGTTCATAGGGCTCCCCCTCTCAATACACCCTGCAAAGTGCTCTGAAGCGGCTAAACAATATTATATAATTTACCACCTACTGAAACACCGCAGCTGCAACAATATGGTGCTGTATGAAAAATTCATTCCATATGGGACATTTAAACCCGTGTACTGGGTTATCTAGTGTATTCACTTAATGCAAATAGCTACTTTCAACCCTTTTAAAAGCTAAAAATACTCGCTTTTGCTATTTTATATGATTAATATTATGGTTTTGAGTTCAATGCTCTTAAATTGGTCATAAGATGCATGTAGTTTCATTATTCCCCTGATAATCACAGAGGCATTCGGCTGCCCCATGGGTGCTCATACTGTGTTTCTGAGGTCAGTTAACCCCTGCTGGGAGCGCTGGAGTGAATGGGAGGAGGAGCAGAGCCTGGAGGAAATAACACAGCAGCAGGGAATCTCATGCCAATCAACATACAGCAAAGTGAGAAATATTAGTCCAAAGATTGATGCTTACTGATTTCCCCAGACTGTGTGGGTTGATGTTTTTACCCTTGAGAGAAAAGCCTGGTTTGTGTCTACTACAGCTTAAATGTCACTGGTGTTGCCTTGAATATTATTTGGTACGGTTCAGATTTTCCGTGTTCTAAGTCTCATTATTTACCATGAACCCATAAAGACCCAGTGTTTCTTTTGTGGCGATTCCCACATGAATTCTTCTCTATTTTTAACTTTTCTTAACTGATTTATCACCATATACTCCATTAAATTGCTCTGTATTTTGTGTTTTTAATAAGTAAAGACCCAAAAAGCCACTGACGACCAAAACCATCTACTGATCTAAAATATTTAATAGATTCTGTACCATTAAATCAATAAATACATGTACTTAATTGGTATAAAATGCATTTTGTTGTTGTTGTTGTTTTTTAATGATAATCAGATATGACCCATTTGGACATTCAGTGGTTCAGTAATAAATGTCATCTTCTACAACATTGCTGAATGAATAATGGATCAATAATGTAAAGCACTATAGAAACCTAATCCATTGTTATTATTAGTCCAACAGAAACTTCCAAAACAAACCAAAAAAATTGTACATACGTCATCCAAAACTCATCAAAACATTAATAAATATCCACAAATGGCTATTGCATCATTTAACAGGCCCCGCCTCCAATATCTCAGTTTTATCTTAATAAGTCCATTTATAATAGAAGCAATCACCAATTGCATGTTATCAAAATGGTTTCAAGAACAGCATTTAATTGACTTTATTATGAAATGTAGACGAGGGTTAAACATTTTAGCCCAGTAGTTGGCTTTGGTTGTTAGATGTTAGGCTGTTTACGGTGTTAACTCTGAGTGATGACATCCTATTCCCTGCTTTATGTCTATATTGTCGCTGTCATCATGACCTTTTACACGCATGATTTGACATCGGACTAAAGTTTCAGAGACACTCCCACTCTCTGTCGGCATGAAATGAAAGGAGGCGATTCACCACAAGTTAACTCCTAATGAAATCTGTTCCTGGGAGCTTTGTAAATATTTTCATCCTCTCCCCAAGCCTGCTGATAGACTAATTCCACTCACTTCCCTAATTAATCACTCACTGAGGAGTGGAGAGAGGCCGAGACGGGAGGACCAGGATAAGTGGACACATGGCTGTTGTTGGAAACTGTCCACATCGACACCCTGGATGCAACCTTAGCCCATCCTCTACTCATTTTAACACACACTTGCACCGAAAAATAAAAATAGACCTGTGTATCTGTTGGCAGTGAATGTATTTGTACGTAGCAGACATTCCACTGTTAGTTTGGAGCATAAAGAGCTAATTATCTGCCTGTCTGTCAAACACAAAAGCAACGTGTTAGTTCAGTGTGTTATTTTGTTAAATCCTCAATAAAGAAAGTGATTTGATATCCTGTCTGAAAACAAGAAGATTAATTGGATTCTCGCATCATCTAAAGTGGTGGATTTAAAACACCTACAACGGTGTGAAGACACTTGGGTCTTTTCACATACAAGACTGAACATTTAACAGTTTTAGGAGGATCTAATTGCAGAAAATTAATGTAATATCCTTAATTATGTTTAAACTAGTGTGTTGACCTGTGGGGAAGCGTAGGTTCTAGATGTGCTAGTTTTTATGATGAGAAGGAAATGATGTGAGTCTATGTTTTATTCACTGGAAAAAAGCTGGAAAAAGGATGGGGGGGGTGACTAAAATACAATACATACAATACATAATACAAAAATGAAACTGAAACCTGCTTGTAATTTTCTGATTTGTAGTCACAATATCTCATCACACTTAAAATAAGTGAGGTATAAGAACTGATTTTTAGTCTGTAGATATTTTTCAAAATATTAGTCAAACAGCGTAGCAACCATTGCGTGAACTGCACTGCACTGTCCCGCATGCTTAAAACTGTGTGTAAAATGCCCAAATCTTGTGCAGCCTTCGGGGCAATAACCATGCTTGGATGGAAGAGAAGCTGTCTTTTTCCGTGTACTGACAGAAGACGGTGTAAAACGTGCAGCATGGCTTCAGGCGCTGAGAACAATATCTCCAGATGACGGCAAGTCATGAAGTCTGAAATCAAAGTGGAAGTAAAACTAAAGTAGTGGAGTGCTCTGGAGGCTGGGTGAGTGAGGGACAGAGAAGTATTTCAAATATATTTATGTAACCTCAAACAAAACATATGCTCCCAGGCTCTTATAAGTTCATTTTTCCCTCATATATATATATATATGCCAGGACTTTCGACAAGATAGTCGTAGATGGCTGGCTACTCGATATTAGGCCACGTCATGTGGTCATTTCACTAAGAACCTGCTGGTAATTTATACGGACAGCTCTCCAGTTGATCCCTGCTTATTTCCGTTCATACCAGTCTTTTCCAGAGAGCAGAAGTTTATCAAAAAAGTCATAGGACATCGTAACAGAGCTATCTGTCTAGTGTTGCTACGCTGTTGTCTCCCCCTTTTAAAATCACTGCGCACGTTACTAGGCGATGCGGTGAAGTCACCCGAAGCTATGTACAGTATATAGGCAGTTGATTACTATACGTATCTGGTTTCCACTGTAATGAACATGAACTGAAGACAAGTCACTAATATTTCTTCTTTATTTACAGTAGAGCAAAGGTAACTGACCCGTATATTCATGTTTAATTCCGTCAATTATCACTGCAATGATCTGCGTATTTTCGCATATCAATATGAGACTGTACCGTTGTCTTTAATAAAGTTTGTGGACATAGTAGAATGAAAGCAAATAGATCAAGACTGCACAGAAAAGATAGCCCATCCGGTCTTTTTTGCCAAATCATGAATCATTGAGCTCATAAGTGAAATCATACACTGGCTTTGTTACAGATACACATCTCCACACACCATATAAATACACTTTCTCTGACACGTAATCCATCTCTGGCAGGTGGGATGCACCAGTCATGCTGAGCAAAACTGTTGAATCTGTCTTTCCTCCAAACTTTCAAGGAGGCTTAATCCCTTCAATCATCCTGGTTATTTTACAAACATTATTTGCTGATGATGTGGTGATACTGATTGATGAAGATGGCTTACCACACGATCCTCCTGTCTGTTTCTTTTCAAGGAAGCCAAACCACAGATGGAAACAATTTTGGTCTAAACCCATAAAGATCCAAACATCCACCACTGGCCACAAGCTAAAACATTTAATACCAGATGACACTCTAATTCTATCAATACATGAAAAAATTGGTCTAAAATGCAGTTCATCGTATTTTCATGGTCGTCAGGATATGACCCATTTGGATGTAGTGAACGTGGAAATACTGTCATCTTTTACAACACTGACTCACCAGTAAAACCCATGAAGTTGGACAGTGGATGGAAACACTTGGACTATATTCAGTTAATATCTGACTGAAAAATTTGCTTTTTCTTCAGTTTTCTCTTTTTCTGATATAATAATCCTTAATTTGAATCTGATCATCTATATAAAGAGTAAATTGAATAAATGAAAATACATGATTTTCAATTAAAAGGCTTTTAAAGAAAATTGTAACCCTTTATTTAACCAGGAAAAAACTAATTAAGATATATATTTATTTTTCAAGACAGCAGCACCAGCAAAAGCATACAAAAACACTAAAAATGTACACAAAACACAATCAAAGTTGGTTGTAAATCACACATCAAACTCAAAAATAAGAATATATATATATATATATATATATATATATATATATATATATACAGTAAATTTGCCAGTGTAAAAAAAATTAGTGTGAAAGTATTTTTGTATCTTCGTTTATATGTCTCATACTTTTTTAGTTTTTAAAGTAAACACATCTTCAAACCTTTGAAAAATACATGTTTCACCTTGCACCTGTGTCCCACATACTTCATGGGGACTTCTGGAACAAAAAAACAAACAAACAACTAATGTATTTATAGGGCCACATCATGTCTATTTTACTAGTGGGGACCTTTATTTATATTTAACCCTCATGGGGACCTGAATTTTGGTCCCCATAGTGTCAGAGGTCCCCATGGTCTGACAGTGTAAACATATCAATGTCCCCATAAAGATAGTAATACAACCACACGCGCACACACACACGCACCAGTAGGTCTTGTCAGACCTACTGGGAGCATAATTCAGGGTTCAGTGTCTTGCCCAAGGACACTGTGGACGGCCAGAGCCGGGAACTGCCGACCCTTCAGCCATTGGACGACCTGCTCTATAAACTGAACCACAGCCATAATGTAATGAAATTAGTAATGAAATATTGAACAGTGCTTGTTAAGATTTCTTTTTTGTTTGCTTGTTTTGGACATGTTTTGGATAATTAAACATGCACCAGGTCAAAGTGACCCATGAACACCATTACTGTTCCTGACAAATGAACACAACAGGAACGTTAGTAGAAACCAATTCCTTCAGTTTATTCTCCTTCTGGCAGTGGGACCAGAACATTTCAAAGCTTTTTTTCCCAGTTCTGTCCTGACTTTTGGAACTTACACAGATAATAGACCCTGGCACTGGAGACTGTCTTTATTAAAATCATTCCAACAAATGCAGACCAGTAAATATGATGTAAGAAGACCTAAAAACACCCATAGATGAAAGAACAACAGTGTTCTATCCTGGTTGTAAAAAGTTCCACCCATCCAACCCAAGTCTATAAAATACAATAGAGCAGTTTGACACATCACTTCTGTTACAGGAATATTTCATCTTTATTGCATAGCAACATTAGTTCCACCTCTGTAACGGAGTCATGATAAAGGTGGAATCATGATTTTGGAATGCTGTGTAAATGGAACACCTCTTGTTCCACAACTAAGGTGTTATTATGATGATGTACTGTGTGTGTGGATTTAAAAATAAGTGCAAGCTGTGTACAGTAAACAAACATTTACTGTAATTATGACCAGAAACAGGTTGAACTGGGAAGATGCTGAGATCCATAACCTGTGGTTGATGATTTTCTCAATCTGTGGATTGTAAGTGGGTCACGCGACTATGATACAATAGATAATACAAAAAGGAAACTGAAACTTGGTTGTATTCTTGTCATTTCTACTCAAAATACTTACAATACACTCAAGAGTAACTTGTAATTAAGATATCCTCCTGAGACCCAGGAATGCATTTTTGTCCTCTGTAAGAGACAAACATGTTGCAGTTTTACTTTTTACTTACAAGTTACTCTTTCTTTGACTATGTCTTATATTCAGTATGATGAGACATTTTGACTAGAAATGAGAAAAATACACTCAGATTTTTTTCAGTGCAGCATTTTCTTCCCAATTTCTATACCTCTCTTCTACAGCTGAACTTACACAAAATCTGCACAACATTTAACCTAACTTTTAACCTTCACTGCTCCATGCCCCCCCACACCCCCACCCACACACACACAAATACTGAGCCCCATGAATTTGTCATGTTTACACCCCTCCTTATCGGTGCCCCAGACTCTATCCATGCTAACATTTGTGGAACGGTGAAAGACGAAAGAGAGGTTAACAATTTCCCATGTGCAAGTTAAATGTCCCACTATAGGCCTACGCTGCACTGTCACCACCCCTCTGATTCTGGAATGCAGGTCTGCTCTGTAGAAGCAAATCTTGTGTCATCTCTCCTACTCCTTTGGCTTGGTTGTGGAACTGAGTGAATGGTGGAGAAAGGTTGGATCACCATCTCACCTTTTTTTTCTAGGATCTCTGTGTAAACGCGGTTGATGATGAGTCTGGGCTCTGAGGCTGGTAATAGACCTCACAGCACCGTCATAAACCGTATCAAGGACATTTAAACACTGAGATGACGCATGTCACACGTCTCTTCTCAGAATCAAAAGAAAGGAAATAAAAACCATTATATGGAGCATAGTATGACCACTGAAAGGAATTATATTTTGCCTGTTCAAATAAAATGATACATTTTTAACATTTCCTTGTGCTCTTAGACTATTAAGTTTGGACTCACCTGTTTTTTCTTCATTTTCATGACTATTTTGTAAAAGGTGTCATTCAGCTGAAAACCACTTTTCCACACTCCTTTTGGAATCTGATGGGTCACCATGAGTTACCAACACATGCTGCATGGTGTGTCGCCTCCACTGGCTGGATTTCCCATTCATAGAAAACAACAGAAAAACAAGCAACTCAGAGAAGCCTGTTCACTACACGTGAGGACATTGGTGTCACCCATGTTGGGTTAAGCCTGTCCCCGTTTGTAGCGACACTAAAGTAGCATTAGCATTAGCATCTACAGGAGAAGACAGCTCCACAGTCGCTGCACAAACTTGAAAAAAAATTCGCAACAAATTGACTGGTTCATGTGCTCTCTGTGGAAATAAAGCTTCGCCTTTTTTCTGCACGTTTTCAAAACAAGCGATGGCAGGATACCTAGATGGATGCTACTATGGGATGGTCAATACACACAGAGCGAGAGCAGAGGGGGGAGTGTTCCTTCACACATTCAGAGCCAATCAGAGACGCCTCATCACTGCGTCTTGGACATGTATGAGGAAGTATCGGTAAACTCTGTTGTTCAAACTCAAGTCATTTTTTTACCCTCCAAAAACAGCTGGAAAAAACGCAAACTGGATGTTTTATTTGTTTTTTTTTTAAATAGAACCAACACACAATGTATTCAATAACAATGGAGAACACAATATTAATGAAATAACCGCAGAATGACTCCTTTAATAATCATATAATAAGATTTTATATTTACTCTTTTATACTTTTTGGAGCAGATGCATAATCTTTAGACTTCTGTATTTTCTATTGTTTGACCAAGAATAAGATATGTTAACCATATACTTAAATAAAATATGAACCATTTGTAGGAGCATAAAGCAGATAGGAGAACAAAGAGGGTTCTCTATAGTGAAAGTGATGGGACATGGTTGAATGTGGGAAATGTATCAACCAAAGAGAGGTTTTTAGGGAGGGTTCACCTACACAGCTTCCACAGACTCAAGGCGAGGAATGGAAGTCATTTGAAGGAAACCAGACCAGAGGAGGGGGTCATCAAAAAGAAGAGCCAATGAGAAGATGACATCAACCATCATTTGTAGACACCTGCCCGGAAGAAGAACGATACTTTACTGGTGATTTTCAGATTTAATGGCAGTAAATCCTTAAATCAACTGTAAGAGTTAGGAAACACAGGAAAATATGTGTAACAAGGCAGTCAGAGATGGCAGACCTGCGTCAAGGCTTGATTTTTTTCCCCTTCAAAACATGACATGATCGAGCCATAGGTGTTGACCTATCTGATGTCCGAAGGTGAAATGATGTGAATGTAAAAAGCCGCGAGATTCTATCTTGTCTCAATCCTCAGATATTACTGTTACCTAACGATAAACGTTAGCTTAGCTCGCTAGGTTCAATGACAATTTAATAAATAAACCACTGAGACAAAGTATTCAGTTACATTTTAACTTCAATACAAACGTACCTTGTGTCTCTTCCGCTAATACAAAACAATAAATTAATTATTTTGCTCTTTTAACAGTTTTTTCCCTCTGATACGAGGACAGGAAGTTACTCTTCAAAATAAAAGTCCGCTATCTCCAAACTTACATACGGAGAAGTTTTTTTTCCCGTTTCCGCCACTGAAAAAAAAATCCCGATAAAAAGTCATAATTAAGAGATACAAAGTCATAAAATAAACCAAACATTAATATTTAAAAAACAATTGTACTCAGGTTTATTTACATTTACTATAAAAAAAAAATACTGTGTCTGGGAAACAACAGTCACATTCTGTTGGTGTCAGGGACAGGAATGAGCTTGACTTACCAATGCTGCTTTATTAAGTACACTTAAAAACTAATCTAAATGTCACCAAGTGTGTTTTTCTCATTTCTAATCAAAAATATCTGATCATAAGACTTTTTCAGTGAAATATAAAGAACTTATTTTTAGACAATAGATCTGGGAAGTCTTATTTCAACACATTTTACCAAGATAATTTTCACTTGTTCCAGCGGTGGATTTGTTTTATTTCAATTAAGCAAAAACAACAACAAAAAAAACATCATTTTCCATTGGAATTGAATATATTAACAATCAATCATGTGAAAATTATTTGTCATTTTTTTTCAGTGTTGAACTGCCACAGAAGTAGCACCAGGTCTTTATGAGTTAATTGTACATGAAGGAACTGCTCATCTATTCACATACTTTCTAGCCTCTTAAGGTTCTACAGTACATATTAACAGTATGTTGAGTACAGTGTAATCTGTTTTAATCTAAAGTAATCAACTTCTCATACAGTCTGTTTCTTATTCCAGGGTAACATAAGAACCAAAAAGGTGTGATAGAAACTCCAAATTTGGTCTTAATAGGTATATAGCCACACATTAAACAGACATCACACTTAATATGTTCTCTGAAAACTGTCCATCATGTTTATTTAATCACTCCTGATGGGCTTTTGCAGGCAGATATTGGTCTCGGAGCTAGCGCAGTACAAATCAGGTTAGCTCTTACACTGAATGTGGAAGAGGCCTGCAAATCTGGCCCCTGTTCCATTTCCCCTGGTTGCATTACCCACTTCTAACAAAGTTACAGCACACTTCTCATTTTTCATTGGATTAAAAGAGCCATATAGATTTGGACATGAGACATGGTGGTTGTCAATTCCCAAATGCATGTGTCCTACTGCTCAGTTTGCCGCACACACTTGATGTCGCTTCACCTCTTTCACACGTGCTTTCTCACTTTTCCCCGTATCTTGGTTTTAGTTTGTCACCGCTCATTAGCCTTTTGTCTCTGTTGTTTGCTTAACAACATTAGACAAAGGACAGTGAGAGTTTACAATGACTCATGCCCATTAAAAGCTGTAAAAAGGCAGGGTCATTGACAGTAATGACAATTATTTTCTGGCTGCAGATTCGTCTGAAGAAATTACAGGATAAGTATTGGAGAAATAACATGATCAGTGGATGGAATTGTGAATGTGTTACTGTGTAAATGTAGCCAAGATGGCCACAAGTGTTACCCTGATGATAATTAACAAGTGAAATATCACAGTAATAGGGTTTTTTTTTTTTTTTCCAGTTTAGTGGAAGATTTTTCAACTTAGGTTCAACTTAGGTCCTGCTAAAATAAAACCCAACAAACTGAAAACTAACATGGGTCAAGTTTGACTAAAAATGGAAAAAACACAAAATAATTATATATTTCAAAGTGTTTTAACTGGCAGTAATGATGAAAAAACAAAACACAAAAGAGAAGTGTATATGATAAAACAGGAAATATCGGCAAAACATTTCATCTTTTTTTCTCATTCATTTAATTTCTGACAACAAACTGAGTACAAAACATGATTCAAAAATATGTATTCTTTGTATGTATGTGTGTGTGTATATATATATGTGTGTGTGTGTGTGTGTGTGTGAACATGTAGGCATACATTCTTTTTTTGTATCTTGTATCTTGTATCTATGTTTAAATATGATTTTGCAACTCACAATTTCTCTTAAATTTGTCCATAAAGATAGATGGTTTTCTTCATGATTTCTTTTATTTCTATTGTTTTGTTTTGTTTTATATCATTTCATATATGTGCTTTGTGTCTGTTTTGTTCTGTATAAAAACAACAATTCCTATTATTTGGATATTTTCAAGCAGTTGTAAAAAAAAATAATAATAATAATAGGAAAATAAAACATGTAAACTTTCCTAAAAGTAAATATCATACATAACTAGAGAAACAAAAAGCAGATTGTGCTATTAAATTTGGTTGACAAAGAAAAGTCTCATTAGAAATAATCTTGATTTTGTGACATTTTCCCATTTTTCAGAAATAGATTCTACTGGTAGCTGTGGTGAGGGAAGTCTGGGCTGCTTTGCTGAGGATGCTGAACCCGCGACCCGGACCCAGATGAAGCAGGAGATGACGAGTACGAGTAAATTCTACTGTATATATTACCGACTCAGTATTAGCATAAATATAATTTCACATTATATCAAACATATCGATGTACTGAATTATTCAAAGCTTCAAAATAAAATAAATGAGTAAAACAATAATTAACATTTCATTTCCCATCTGAATGGGTTCATAACTCTTATAAAGTATCTGTCAAACTGTGTTTTTCTTTGCCAGTGTTTTTATGTGTGACACTATGTACCAAAAGATAGGAGTAGTTTCCTACTTCCTAAAGATAATAGAAACTCCTAGGGACCCAGGAAAGTAAAAGTTTGGCCTTTTTATATTAAATAATTGCCTCAATTGGAAACAACTGTTTACATTTTTTTAATTATTATGTTTTTAATCGAATGTCCTTTTGCAGTAGAATTTTTATTTTTATTTTTAGTAAAGCTTGAAAACTCTTATCTCCTACCGTTAACAAAAGTTGAATAAGGTCAAATAAACCTGTATTGATTCCCAATCAGGGAAATTTGGAAATTGTCACAGCAACGTAAAACAGAGGGGATACGGTAGAAAAAGTATAAAGTATAAAAATTATAGACATACACGTTTTCCTGTCTCATTAGGACCAAATTTGTAATCAAGCAGACATTGGGGAGTAAATGTAAACACATCTTTTTTAAATCAAATAAAATACATAATAATAATAACATTTGAAAATGGAACTAAAGTAAAACAAAATAAAGAAAATGAAATAACAACCAAAAAAAATTTTATTTAACAATAATAAATAAATAAAAAAATAGAACAAATAATATTTTTTTTAAAGAATAAATAAATAAATAAATTATAAAAAAAACCCTAATAAATCATAAAAAAAATACATAAAAATAAATATGTTGGGGTTTTTTTAAAACAACTTCAAATCTTTGAAAAATACATGTTTCACTTTGCACCTGTTTCCCTCATGCTTTATGAGGACCTCTAGAAAAAAATAATTCATGTATTTATAGGGCTACATCATTTCTATTTTACTAGTGGGGACCTTTATATTTAACCCTCGTGGGGACCTGAATTTTGGTCCCCATAGTGTCAGAGGTCCACATGGTGTGACTGTGTAAACATATCAATGTCCCCAAAAAGAGAGCAATGCAAACACACACACACACACACACACACACACAGTCTAAACTATGGTAAAGGCCTGGTTTTGTAACATGATCGTTGTCTAAACCTCAGATCATTATTCATGGTTTATCCTCTTACAGTAGATACGACGTTTAATCAAATTCTATCATTTAATGGTGGAAAAAAGAGTGACCTACATATATAATAACATTAAGATCACAATCACTATTTTAAAACTTTTCAATTCGAGCTAAACAAAACAAAAATCAAGAGTAAAAAAAAACACTCAAAGGGAACATAAATGTTATTTTTCCACTTTTGACTCATGTCCTTCACTGTACATCTGTTTCTTATTACATATAGCATCTTAAGTTACAACCTCCAGGGTCAGTTATTTTGAGGGTCCCTTTAATGACTGATTTGACTGACATTTGAAAAGAGATATTCCCATATTCTTCCTAGTATTGGACATTTAGGTTTTGTTATTATGACACATAATGGTAAAAGTACTCATATTCTGTACTCAAGTAGAAGTACAGCTACTTGTGTGAAAATTACTCTGGTAAAAGTAAAAGTATTGATTCAACTCCTTTACTGAAGTAAAAGTAAAAAAAAAAAAAACAAACTACAATTTGTCAATTAAAATTATAAGTAAAAAGTAAATCTGTATTTTTATATATTTTTTCTCCCATGGATGAAATAATACTTATTTAACCAGGAAAGATCAGAAAAGTTTCAAAATTATCCAAAAGTAAATACTTTAAAAGTGTGTAGATGATGTGTTTTATTGGGTTACAGTACTCAGTTTTATGGATATGGGCAGGAAATATAAGAAAAATGTGGAGAAAAAAGTCAGAATTGAGATAAAAAAATAAATAAATAAATAAAAAGTCTCATTATGAGATTTAAAAAGTCGTAAATATGAGATAAAAAAATGCATGATAAAGTAAAAATTGTGAGATTAAAAAAATCTAAATTATGAGATAGTCATAAATATGTGATAAGAAATGCATAATTATAAGAAAAAGAACTGAAATTATGAGATAAAATGGCTAAAATTATGTAAGCAGTCATAATTGTGATATAGAAAGTCACAATTTTGCTGTTTTTTCCTCTGAAGTATTAGTGTCTTAGAATTTTGTCTAGTTTAAAAAAGTAAAGAGAATATTCTGACAATGTAAGGAGTATAAAGTACAGATATTTATATAAATGTAAGGAGTATAAAGTACAGATATTTATATAAATGTAAGGAGTATAAAGTACAGATATTTATATAAATGTAAGGAGTATAAAGTACAGATATTTATATAAATGTAAGGAGTATAAAGTACAGATATTTATATAAATGTAAGGAGTATAAAGTACAGATATTTATATAAATGTAAGGAGTATAAAGTACAGATATTTATATAAATGTAAGGAGTATAAAGTACAGATATTTATATAAATGTAAGGAGTATAAAGTACAGATATTTATATAAATGTAAGGAGTGTAAAGTACAGATATTTATATAAATGTAAGGAGTGTAAAGTACAGATATTTATATAAATATAAGGAGTATAAAGTACAGATATTTCTATAAATATAAGGAGTATAAAGTACAGATATTTATATAAATGTAAGGAGTATATAGTACTTATATTTATGTAAAAATGTAGGGAGTAAAAGTTAAAAAATTGCTAGAAAAATAAATACTCACATAAAGTACAGATATTTAAAAAATCTACTTAAGTACAGTACTGAAGTAGTTGTTTGTTTCCCTGTATGGTCTCAGAGCTCATCATGTCTCACAGAAGTTGGTTCCCATGCATGTTTTCCATGGAAGTCATGCAATACACACTGTACAAAGGAAGTCTGGGGCTTGGGGTGTACTTCTTGTCCTTCCAACAGGTTGCATGACTAACTGTGCATCTGATCTGAATTATAGGTTGTTTTTTAACCATAGTCCGTGTTTGAGTTTACATTTGTTCTGGATATGGTTTAACTTTTTGTGCCTGTAAAAGGAAATGAGGGTAAAATCAGAGGTGGAAAGTAACTCAGTAAAAGTACTTCATTTACTGTACTTAAGTAGATTTTCTTTTAGGTATCTGTACTTTACTTGAGTATTTATTTTTCAGGCAACTTATTGCTTTTACTCTCTACATTTTTGCATTATATATATATACATATATAATTAAGGCTGTAAAAATGAACACATTAACATGGATTAATCCTTAATCATGATTAATCTGATTGAAAATGGAAAGTTTTGGATCGTTTATTACATTTTTATCCCTGCATTTTAGAAGAGTTTTTGAATATATTTGGGATTTTTCATCATTGTTTTGTTTTGTTATTCATTCACATAAACAAATATGGCAGAAAAGACGACAACCGGCAGAAAAACCAAAGTAAAAATTGTGTTTGAAAAAGCTACAGTCATGAGGAAACTGAGCGAAGAGTGGAACAGGACAAGGATAGTAATCGATACGACTTTCTAACGCTGGCGTCAACTGAAAAAGGAAAACTGATGCTAAGGCGACCATGTTTATACTCCATAGATAAGATGATACCATTATGATTATAGAATTTTTCAACATACTAATCAGTTATGGGTTTTTGTTAAGTTACCAACACTGTGTATAAACTGCTGCTGTAATAACATAAACTATTGTCCTTATCCTTTAGTTTTCCCATGGTGTTTATTTCATGCTTTTAAACCTTTTATTATCTAAGCTTCATGTGACAAAAACTGATAAATGTTGCTTCTTACTTTGTAATTTAGGATGATAATTGACGTTGAGTTCTGGTGAATGCTCTTGAACCTCTGTGATCGCTCCAGACAGCATGAGCGTTGATGTATTTTTGAAGGCGTGGTTTCGAGGGGTGGGCTGACGAAGAGGCATGGGTGTGCATACTTTCAAAATATAGCTTGTAGGGTTCTCCTACCCTACACCTTTAAGCAGGTTGGGCCATTGAAATATGATCATAATAATCTATAAATAACAACTCAATTTTTTTTCTCTCCGTTTTGTAATTCTAAATATTCTCTTGTGAAATCACTTGAATTTGAATAAATATGAACAACCTGAAGAGCAGTATGTGTAACTTTAAGAATATTCTGCCTGTTACTGAACATTTTGTGTATTTGTAGATCCATTGTGATCTATGCGCCCGTAATGTGCATGTGTAAATGACAAACTGAGGCTGAAAATTGTTAAAATACACTTATTTTTGTTAAGAAATATCAGTTTGTGTATGTCATTCACATTGTTTTGTCGATGAAAACATTTTCACAGTATCACTTTTACTGTTTTCATTGTAAAACACAGTAGAAAGTTGACAGTATTTATATATTATTATATTACTGGGTCTGGCCTACTTTGGACCAGATTTGTCTGAATGTGGCCCCTGAGTTTAAATGACTTTGACAGTACTGCTGTAGATGGTTTCTGTCACTGGTGGCTGTTTGGTGTATGGGTTAAATGCCATTTTCTAATGTATTGTAAAGTCTGGGGCCATAGAAGACTCACATATGTATAGCTTACATGTGTTATTGTGCTATTTTAAGTATAAGTTGACTAAATGTTTGTAAAAACTGTCAAACAGAGTTGGCCTACTGCACCTTTGTGATGAAATACAGTATGTACCCACAGTCAGACCATCTGCTCAAACAGTACACATAATAACTAAGAGCGCTCTGCTGACGTCATCTGAAAGCCTTTAAAGTCAGGCACATGAAAGCAACCTACTGGACTTTTTCATTTAGCTTTACATCCATTAACCCCCCCCCCACCTACCCACTACCACCACCACCACCCCTCCGTCGTGCGGGTATCTGGACCCACTGGGAAACACAAGCACTGCTGATGTCACCAGAGAGGATGTACAGTCAACTGTAGCTCATTGATACAAAAACAATACTTGTCTTAAATAAGTTTATGTACTCTGGCATGGGTGGGACCCTAACCCTAAGACCACTTCCAGTAACAGCTGCCAATGTGTTGTTCTTGATTCCACTGATAAAGCTGGTAATTTTCCACGAAAACATAATAAAACATGTAAAGGTGTGAACATACATTATTCTGTATAGCAGTGTGAACAAGTGTCAGGTCTGCTTTAATTCCTCTGACAAGGAACGGTGAAGTAAGGTTTTTACTGGTGCCTGTCTGTCTGTCCGTCCGTCTGTCTGTGTGTGTGTGTTTGTTTGTATGTAGAATAGAATAGAATGTGTCTTTATTGTCATTATACAAAAGTATAACGAAATTTAAATATGCCATAGTCACCAGGTGTCATTAAACAAAGTATATATATATATATATATATATATATATATATATATGAGTCTGTGAGTACATGACTGATTAGTCTCCTCATGAATGTTCCTTGTGTTATATATGCCATTTTATGTTACCTTTGTCCAGTCTATCATTGTCTTGTATTTTTCTGTTTACTATTCTTACCTGCCTTAGGACAACAGATGTAAATTAGCATTTTTGCTAACTCTGGCATATTTACATTGATGCTTTCTGCTGACGAATATGCACCGTCCTAATTAAATAAATTAATAAATAAATAAATATATATATATAAATAAACTTGGCCCTCATGAGACATGGAAACCAGTGTGTGTGTGTGTGTGTATGTGTGTGTGTATGTGTGTGTGTGTGTGTGTGTGTGTGTGTGTGTGTGTGTGTGTGTTGCAGGGGGGTCATGTATGTGTTTCATAACAAGATAACTCAAAAAGTTATGGACATATTAGGCTGAAACTTTCAGGAAATGTTGATACTGGCACAAGGAACATATTATTACATTTTGGTGGTGATCAGTGGAAGTATTGGGGGGGGGGCATGGGTGTTTCATTGGGTTGGTCGGGGCACACCACTGGGGGGGGGGGGGTCTGATCTGCATTGGTGGACCCAATGAAACTGTGCTCACAAGTTTATTCATATATACACTTTATTTATAAAATGCATTTGTTATTTTTTCTATGATTAATGATCATTAATGGGTGTATATGTAATTGACTTCTTTATTTTACCGTTTGATTTTTCCCCCAGTTTGACACAAATAAACAAATTAAATTAAAAAAAAAAATTCACAATAAGCAGCAGTGTTAAAGTAAAGTTGTATAAATATCACAATCCCACCAAAAATATGACTTGAAGCTAACAATATATAGAATATATAATAAATATATGGGTTCTAAATGTTAAAGTGACAAGTTAGTGTGACCTCTGAACCCATAACAGGAAACAGCAAAACATTTGACAAGATTAATGAAACATGGTATAAAACATTACAAAATTATTGCAATACATTTAATTGAACAAAAGGGTTCAAACATGAGGTCACACTAAATAGAAGATGCTTTTTTTCTCCTTACCACACATATATGCAGATTAGATATAAATACACAGACTGAGAAATATACAACTTTATTAAACTAACAGACCTAATATTGGCCTTGGACCTGTGTCCACGACTGTTCACATAGAGCAGGGGTGTCAAAGTCATTTTAGTTTAGGTACTACATTAAATCAAATTTGATATGAATTGGGCCGAACCACTAAAATAATAATAATAATATATAGATAATGTCAACTCCAAATTTTCCTCTATGTTTTATTATGTGATAAAAATGTTTACATCTACCAACTGTCCTTTAAAACAGTGTGAATAACATGAATAAACCAACACTTCTTCAGAAAACTAAATGCAATTTTAACAAGATATGATTATAAATTTATCATTTATAATGTATACATTATTTATTAGTGGATTTACAAATATGAGAAACATTTAATAACAGGCAGAACATTGTTAAACTTAGACTTCAGACATTTCAAAATGTTCATATTTGTTCAGGTTATTCATGTTGTTTTTTTTGTGAAATAATAGTTTGTTTTATTGTAAATACAGTAAAATGACAAGAAAATGTTTCAATTAACAAAGAGCAAAATGTGGAGTTGTGAGTATTTATAGGTTATTATGATAGTATTTTATTGATCCAACCCATGTTGATCTGTATGTGGAACCTAAAATTAAATCATCAGTATATTCACTATCATTTTTGTATTTCACAAAGTTATCCCAGGGGCCGGACTGAACCTTTTCAGGGCCGTATGTGGCCCCCGGGCTGCATGTTTGACACCCCTGACCTAGAGAATTACATTGGAAAATATTTGACATAATTTTGTCATGTTGACAGAGTTTATTTTTGATTAATTGTTTCTGCAATGCTTAATATTAAATTAAACTGAGCCAGTTCCACTCCTTTTTCCAGTGAATCTTCATCTAAAACTATGTCTCAACTCTGCCCCATTGTGGTCACATGATAGAACCACTAACTGAGGGAAAACTTGAATCTTTAATTTTCCAAAGTTTTTCTCATCTGGGACTCAGCCAGTCATCACTGGGGATTAAAAACAGTTCTCACAGTCATCTTTGTTCTAAATATATACTTCAAAAATCAATTTCTAAGCCTAGAAATCTACTAATCTACGGTACATTTCAATTATTTATTCATCAGTGGTGTTTTTGTGCCATGTTGATCACATTTGTTTTCACTCAAATATATATTTACATAATAATATAACAGGATTTAAAGTCATATATAAATCAGAGCGAGTGGAAAAGAATGTCAATGTGTACATTAGCATCAAAACCCTCCTCTAAATCTCTTTGCATAGCTCTGTTTAACACACAATGATAGTTTAAGGTTGTGAACACATGGGAACAGTAGACTTCTATTCAGTAAAGCAAACACAGAACATGTGAATTGGATGGGTGCCATCTTGTGGTTGTCAATCTCAATTACACAAAAAGAGTACAAACAATAATTTATCGAAAGGTCACACATAAGTAAACTAATGGACAGATTATTTATCCAAAGACCAGAAATAAAGCTTTCAGTCCCTGTTTAAGGCTGCAGTCGACATGCCATTGTAGTTTTATTTATGGGGTGGAAATGAAAAGGAAAATGTCATACTTCCAATTTCTGGGCTATAAACAGATTCCGTTAATAGAAAAAAATATATAAACATTAATGCTTTTTTTTTTACAATAATAATAATAATAATAATAATAATAATAATGGATTTTATTATATAGGGGTTTTCAAGGAACTTCTTTCATTTATAATCTTTGTGTATTTTTTCTTCTGCTGCATCATCTATGTGCAATAATAATAATTCACTGTGAAATACACCATGTTTATAGTTTTTTAATATTTATATTTTCATAATTTCTATCTGTATATTGTGTTTTTGTGTTTTAGTACTTTATTAATTTTCTGGATTCATACATTTTTAATACTTTATATACATATTTATATATGTTTATATATATATAATATATACATATTTATATATGTTTATATAAATTTATATATTACTGCAATGCACTCCTCATCGGGATCTCTGGCAGAAACCTCCAACGCCTACAGTCCAGAACTGTGCTGCCAGGATCCTGATGAGGGTGCCCAAAACACACCACATTACACCCGCCCTCCATCAACTTCACTGGCTCCAGGTCAGGTTCAGGGTGGAGTACAAAATCTCCACCCTGACCCACCAGTGTCTCTTCGGCAGTGCACCAGTGTACCTAAAGGAACTGCTGTCCCCCCACGAACCCGCCAGACATCTCCGCTCCACAGACGCCAACCTCTTACAGGTCCCCAAGACCAAGCTCAGGACCATGGGGGACCGAGCTTTTCAGGCGGCGGCACCACGCCTGTGGAACGCTCTTCCGGCCCACCTCAGGGTGCCACAGGCTGTGGAAACTTTTAAAAAGAATTTAAAAACCTTTCTATTTCAAAAGGCTTTTTAGTTTCTTTTAAAGACTTAAGCTTTTAAAAGTTAAATATAGTTATGAGTTAAATCACTGTGGCTTTTAAATGTTTCTATCGCTTTTTATTGTCACTATTGCTGTTGTTTATTGTTTCTGACTTGCTGAATCTGTAGCACTTTGAGATCTGTTTCAGATGTAAAGTGTACTACAAATAAAATGTATTATTATTATTATTATTATTATTATTATTATTATTATATTTTCTATCTCTTGCACTGAAAGGCCTGCACCTTACCCTCTCGTTGCACTTGTTGCAATAACAAAAAAGCAAATCTGAAACTGAATGAATCTTTACAAACGGGAACAATATCCACAACTGGGCACGACTGTGCAAATCGTAGGTGGAATCCGGGAAAAGTTCCGCCTTAAGCGCTAGGATTGGAGAGGCAGCCTGTCAGTCAAACTAGCTCCACTGCCTACGTTCTTGATTCGAAAAATCCATTCTTAACCTGCGACAGCCACAGTGGAATGAGTTCGCCTTCGTTGCGTCGTTTAAATCCATAGTAGATTACGTACAGGTACTACTCAGAAAATTAAGAATATCGAGTAAAAGTTTTTTATTCAAGTAACTCAACATAAAAGGTGAAACCAATACATTTATAGACTCATGACATGCAAAGTGAAATATATCAAGCATTTATTTGTTGTAATTTTGCTGATTATGATTTAAATCTTGTTAAAATTTCAAAGTAAAAAACTCAGAAAATTAGAGTTTTGCTTGAAAGTGAGTTTTCTGAAGCTGTACATCCTAATCAGCAAAATCAAAACAAATGAAAGCTTGCAATATATTGATTTGCATACTATTTGTCTATAAAATATGTACATTCCACTGTACAGAAATGCAAGCACCTTTTCAGGATATTCCAATTGTACGAGTATGTCTCTGAAACAGCTCAGCCAATCAGAAGCAGAGTTTGGCGAACTTTCCCGGATTCCGCCTACGATTTGCACAGTCGCCAACCGCACAGGCTAAGCCACGCCCTTTTACTTCTGGTCCACGATAAAAAAAAATATGGGAGTGAATGGAGCGAGTCAAACTAACTTCTGATTCTGTTTGACAAGTGCTCTGAAATTCACATATGATAGCGGTTAATAAGAAATATTTGATGTGGCATAGGCAGACCACGGGTTTTTGATGTGAAGCAAATGTGACGTTAGGTTTTATGCGGCCTTAGTAAGAGACTACAATACGTCGCGTGTGTAACGTTATACTCCACTCAGCTGTGGTGTGGAGTCTGTGGTGACGTCACATGTGCACCAGGCGTGTAGTCCAAATTATTAACGGGTTTTACTCGCAAATGAATCAGCCGTTGGTTAACATAAACAGTTAAAACGCACATCAATAATTATCATTTATTATTAAGTACAACATGTGTGTAATTCAGATCACATGAAAAACCAGGTACGATATTACAATTTTATTTCTCATTAATTAATTTTCCGATCTCAGGCCCCATGAGCCTCCAGGAAAAGGCGAAGGCTTAAGATCCCCATGGGTGTCCATCATTCCTGGTTACATGTACATGGGGGGTCTGAAAAATATAGTAATTACTTTAAAAAGGTACCCAAAAAAATGTTTGGTGACTTGAAAGAAACAATCAGTGGTTCTGTTTATCTGTCAAATATTCACTGTGGTCATTTTCAGATGCTGCAGATCTTTCATAATTCATAATTTGCGTTATTGTTTATTCAGTATTAATTTTCAGCCTTATAAATACAGGGGTGGAAAGAGTTTCGGGAAACCCCTTAAAATTTTACACACACTGAAATATTATAATGAAATGTTTTTGTTTCAGGAAGCATGGCTGCATCAGACAGACACTAACAGGTCAGGGTTGTGTGGGGTTTTTTTTTTTTTTTGGTAATTGTTAATAAGAAAAAAATAACAAAACTAAATTGTTGACAATTTCAACATGTCATGTCCTGGGTGTGCTTCATTATCTAGAGAAATATCCAGTTTTGACCATGATAGAACAGTGCACATGCAGAAGGGATCAGGCAGGTTTGGAGAATGGAACAATACATGGTAGAGTTCAGTAACTGAAGAATAATTTTTAATTTAATATATTACAAATGCATGGGGCGTTGGTAATATATTAGAAGTATAAGCTGGACTACAGTGAAGGAAAATAAAATGTGTGCAGTAATGTACACCTAGCTTTTTCTGTTCATAATAATATACATTATATAGACTAAATGTCATCCAAAACTAATGCTTCTTTGCAATATAGTATGGCATCTATTAGTTTGGTTTAGTTTAGTTTAGCATTCAGTTCTTGTGCTCCTCACCTGTGGAACAAACTACCTGAGTAAAACTGTCAGTTCATTTAAATCAAGCATGAAAATATTACTGTTCACTGGAGTTTTTACTTCAATTCTTAATTATCTTTTAAATGGTTTTATGTCTTTTATGTTCATTGTATTTAATAATGTTTTTCGTTTTAACTTTCTTATATTTTTTATGTAAAGCACCTTGAATCTGTTATACAAATAAATTTTCTTTGCCTTATTTCACACTTTCAAAGATGACAAATACATATCAAGTACAAACACAAATAAAATACAACAGTGCAACAGAGGCAAAAAGCTTAATATGCTTATATGAAATATATCAAATGAAAAAAAATAAAGTAAATAAAACACCATTACTTAGAGTGACATGTGGACATGAACCAAATGTAGACTAAAGAAAAATGTGGGGTTATTTATAAAAGCAGCTTTATTACATGTTGAAAACCAAATTAATTTTAGCCAAAAATAAAGTGTTTTGAATATCTGGGGTCACCAGAGGTTTGGGATGTTGGGAAGCTGTACTGCCCATGGGAGTGGATCTGTCTTTTGTCTGTCGCTCTCCCCAAGGCTCTTCTTTTCCCACTGGGTTTTGGGACTTTTTCTTTTCTGAGAAGGAGGGTCTAAGGGTGGGAGGGGATGTCTGTGACCATGGGCGTAAAATTCTGTATGGACGCTATGGACGTGTCCATACCAATATTTGGATGAGAAATTACATGACATTTGGGAAACAAAATGTTACTGTATTTTCTGGACTATAAAGCACACTTAAAATACTGTACATTAATTTCCTCCAAAAACAACAGTGCAATTTATATATGGATTAATTGTGGTTGTGTTTAGTGACTGGGAATTTTGGCTTTTAATCTGATCATTTTTACTTTTTATCTCATCATTTAGACTTTTTATCTCATCATTTTGACTTTTCAGCTCATCATTTTGGCTTTTTATCTAATTATTATGATTTTTTATCTCATAATTTAGACTTTCAACTAATGATTTAGACTTTTTATCTCATAATATTGACTTCACTTAATGCACTTTATAATCCAGTGCACCTTATATATGAAAAACCTAAAAAAAATAAACCATTCATTGACAGTGCGCCTTAAAGTGATTAAATATCACAAGGAAGTCATCAAATTATGTCCCCACCAATGTCAACATCATGATTACTCCCATGTGCAGGACATTAATCCATTTACTTCACCGTCTGTTTGTTGTTTATTTTCATATTCAACTAACCCTGTAAAGCCTTGTGAAGCAACATTGTTGTGATATAGGATTCTACAAATAAAACTAAATTGCACTGAATGACTTACTTTTTTCAGCCTAAGATCATTTCAACCATGCGTAGGGTTCCTCCTCTGCATATTACTTGCTACTTTTCTGCCTCATGAAATTTCTCTGCATCTGGCATCCATGATATTATGGTGAAACACAAAGGACCCCTTCCTTTATGTGTTCATTTTAAGGTGTTGAGCCATAAAACAGAAGATAAATCACTAACAGTAGACACAATGAAAACTATTAAGTTTGACCACACCACTGGAGTTCAATTGATGTGTTGTACCGTGCAGTTAGCAGCTGAATGTTTGTAAGTCTCATGGTGAGAAGTTAGGGATGCTAACTCAATGCTGCACATCAACCGGCTAGCCTTGGGCAAAGGAAGCAAACATGTTGGAGTATTTGAGTCAGTTTGCATCCCTAATGTCACAACAAAACGGTAGCCCCGGCGGTAACACTCAACGCTTTACTTGTTTATTTATTTCAGTATTTTTTTGCCCCCTTCTAATCTCCTGTTCCCGAATTAATTACTCAATTAGCATAGTAAATTAGCAAAACAATTATGATGCATGGAAAACTTCCAGCGCACACCATCACAGCCAGTCTGGATAAATTTAGTGAAGGGAGAAAGGGAGGAGAAAAAAAATAAATAAAAAGGATGGAAAGCAGGCAGGGTGGCTTAGAAACTAAAGCCAAAGAATGAAAGAGTTTGTAATGGAATAAAACATTTTAACAAACAGCTCTGCCCAAAGAAATGTGATCCCCTCTCCTCAGTGTGAGATGTAATAAACATAGCAGCACAAATTTATTAGTAATATATAAATGTAGCAATGAATTAATTCCTCATGCTTCATAGAAGGTTACACGCGGTGCTTAGAGAATTAAAAGCTTTCCTCTTTCTTTCCTCTGCTCACACACATATACTGAAGGTGAAAGTATTCCAAAGTGTGGGGAATAAAAAAGGGTAAGACTAGAAAGGGTTTGACTTAACTCCTATGTTGCACTTGCATGTCCAGAACAGTCATTTAATACATCTACAGCAGTCATTTCCTTACCTCATTCCTCATAGAAGTCAATAAAATAGTGGAACTTTTGGCAAACAGAGGCAACCGACCACCCACTCAGTATCTGTGAGTGCCAGTTGGTTAGAAAAGGTTAATATTAAAATATCATATCAATGGCTGAAACACAAAATCTTCTATCTGAAAAATGTACTTTATTGAGAAAACTAAAAATAAAATTCGTTACTTGTAGATGAATGTCATTTTCACATCTCATTTCTATTTTTCACTCTGCACTTTCTGTAAATAACAAAGAATACTGTAATTATTATTATCATTTTTTTTTACTACTTCAGTTATTCTGTATTAACATTTATTGCACTGTTTTACTTATATGTTGAATGTTGTTGTTGAATGCTGTTGTCACAAAGCAATTTCCCAGGGGGCTCTTTGCACAACTGTACTACTTCCTGAAGTTAATGTGGTTTTTTTGTTTCCTGTCTTAACATTATTGGACAAACTGTATCTGACCTCAGTTAATGGTCAAACACACCTGGATTAGTCAGTTTGTCCAATAATGGAAGACAGGAAACAAAGGAGCTGCATTAACTTCAGGAAGTAGTGGAGCTGTGCTAAGAGCCCATTGTGGGATCAATAAAGTACCGTATTTTCTGCACTATCAATGAATGATTTATTTTAATCTCAAAATTATGATATAAAAAGTCAAATCATGAGATAAATGTAAATGTTACTCAGCACAACCAGAACTAATCCATATATAAGGTGCACCAGATTATAAGGCACACTGTGGTTTTTGGGGTAAATTAAAGTATTTTAAGTGTGCCTTATAGTCCGGAAAATACTGTAGTTCGATTCTATTCTATTCTATTCGTCAAGGGTCATCGTCGTCTCCCGCTTATCCGGGTCCATGTCGTGTCCCCAGCAAAGACTTCCCTCACCCCTGCTACCTCAGCCAGCTCCTCCAGGGGAATCCCGAGGCATTCCCAAACCAGCCGAGAGATATAATCCCTCCAGCCTGTCCTGGGTCGGCCCCAAGGTGTCCTCCCGGATGGACATGTCCAGAACACCTCCCCAGGGAGGCGTCCAGGAGACAGAATATTGTTAATGTTTCTTAATACAGTCCAAGTTCATATAATTCAGACTTTTAAGGCAACTTTGTAGAAGTAAACATTGTCATAATATAATTCTACTTTTTGCACTGCTATTATTTTACTGTTTCGGCCACTTCAGATCATGTTAATGTGAATATGGCCTCTGAACTGAATTGAGTTTGACACCCTTGTTAAAAGGTCATCTTCTTCAAACCTGCAGATACCTACATTAAGTGTTTTAGAGTGAATAAACAGGAAGATTCTAGAATAATGTTCTCTAGAAGTGGATGTATTTGGAAAAGATGAAAAAAGGTAAAGACATTTCCTAATATATGAAATATCTACTGTTAAAATGAGATTCAGTATACTCCAATTGAGCGTGAAGTCTTTTATATGAAATTAAAGAGATTTAATTAAATATATTTTGCCATTTTCATTGACTGCTTAAGCATAAAAATTAATGAACAGAAACACAACTAATATTAAAAGCTACAGTAACCTCCTTTACATCCACTGTCATCAGATTATAACACGTTTATGGTAAGATGTATTGATAATTATTTGTGTATTAAATCTGTATCCGGGTGAGCATATCAAGGACACTTTGCACATCATATATTAAAAAGTGCAATTATTTTGTACATTTTGCATTAGGTCAGAATTCAAAAGTTGTTTATTTTTGCACAATTAGTAAAATTCTGAATCACTAAACTAAAGTCAGTGGAAAATTACAAGTGATCAAAAAAGGTACATTCACACAGTTTGAATTATTTGACTGAGCACAAAAAAAAAAATATAATGCATGCATACAGTCATGGAAAAAAAGGTTTTCACACAGCCTTAACAGTTTCCAATATTATCATTAAATATTTGCGGAAAAATATGTCAAAAGATGTGAGAACAAAAAAAAAAACTAAAGTAAATTATTGACAGTTTCAACATGTCGTGACCTGGACATTTTTCTGCTGAAACATCCACAGTTTTGACTTGGACAGTACTGAGCATGTGCAGAAGGGAACATGTGGGTTTGGAGAAGAGAACAATAGGAATGATTTTTAATGTAATATATGACAAATGTATGGAGTATCCAAAACCTTTTTTTCACTACTGTATTTACCAATGTTAATTCATGATTCACAAATGCAAAAATGTAAAATAAGAACATAATCCAAATTTTTATGTTCTATATTGAGGAGAAAAAAATGTGTTTTTTGTGTTGGGCATCAAAACATAGCATTTCAAGGTTAAAAATATGACTGTTATTGAGAATTTCTTCATTTTCTATGGTTTAAGTTGATGAAAAAAAAGGTAAAAAGTTGTAGTAAAAAAAAACGTTGACAATACTGTGCAGATAGCACATATGTGAAGGTTAGGAAAAGCCTCTGTGGGTAGAACACCAGAAGGTTCATTCTACGCTTTTTTCCCTTTGCTTTTGTTTGTTTTGTGAATTCGCACATGGGAATTACAACGTCCATCTGTACGTGTAACTGAAGAGTCATTATGGGTAAAAAGCAGCACGGTGGCTGAGCGGTTAGCGCTCTTGTCTGACAGCAAGAAGAAGGGTTCAATTCCCAGACAGTGTGGACCTTTCTGTGTGGAGTTTGCATGTTTCTGTCCCTGTGTCTGGGTGGGTTTCCTCTAGTTTCCCCCATCACCCAAAACATGTTTGTTAGAGTAAAATCCTCCGTCCAGGTGATTGTGACCATTAGCCTGACTTTACAGCAGGAGACGGGTCGCCCACTGCTCCTTACAGGTGCCCCAATGGCATCAAAAGGATGAGTTAAATCAGTCCCTCCAGGCCTTTTTTGAGATTGTTTCGTCCTAAAATGTCTGATGTTGCATGAGTTTTTTCAAAAAATTGTGATGAAAGTTGCTGTACTTTTAGGCTTTTGTTGCGGGAGGAAGTGAAAGTTGCAATTTTCCCTTTTTGTTATCAAAATTAAGTAATATTTCAAATATTGACTTACTGGAAAATGTATTCAAAGTCATTGTCACATGGTCTTCAAAACTACTTTACCGAGATGGCAAATAAATGATTATGAGGATTATAAAAATGCAACAATTTTTTTTTTTTTTTCCAAATGCACCTGTTGGTTCAGAGGTTAAAGTTCATATGACTTCACAACACTACATGAAGTTATAAAACATAATATAAATGTCTCAGCTAGTCAAAAAAAACAAAAACATTATTACTAGTACTGTGTACTGTGTAGCAGAGGCAGTTTCTCTGACAAAAATAGAACAAAGACAGTGAGATATTAAGACAACCTTTCAAATATGGAAAATAAAATATTACCTGGATGACAAATATACAGCAAAAAAAGTACTCTTCCTAATGCACCTGTTGGTACTAGTGTATAAATGTGAACTGCTGTACGTACATGTTGCTTCGTACTGTAAGACAAACAGGAAAAGGACGAATGAGCAGCTCAAGACGTCACAAATGATTGGTCACATTTTGCGGTAAAGTCGCTGTGATTGGTTAAAATTGTAACATCGTGCTGAATTCACAGGGATTGGCTGAATTTGCGTTGAAGTTGCAAATCACAACATCGCAAAATCCTGGAAGGTCTGGTTAAATGCAGCGGACAAATTTCGTTGTACAGTGTATAATAAAGTACCTTAGCTAAAAACACTGCACACCATGGAGACAATCGTGCGAAAGGACAAATGTGTGACTTTAACCTTTCATTAGATAATAAAGTAGAAACCAATTCTGCTCATGAAACAATCGCTTAAGTGTGTGACTAATAGTTTATTGAAGCATGTCTTCTTCTCACTGTTTTATGAAGGTGCAGAGTAGTGGCGTCACAGATTTCCACTGGCGCTTTCCCGGTGGCACGAGTTCCTTGCGAATATCACATAGCTCATTATGATCCACTCAGTTTAGGTTCAGTGTGTAATTAGTTTAATGAGTGTTGTCCACTGAGAGTACTGTTGAGGGACCTATCTCCTCAGCTAATGTATTTGCATGACAATATGAGAGGCGAGCAGATTGCACATCATAGTCTAACAGTAGGTTACCCTCCTATGTGTAATAAAAGATCAAAAAGTCACTGATGGTTGAAGTCAACGGACCAACATCACGCACTAGACAGCACTCTCTTTTTTAATTGCATTCAATTGTTTGGCAAATATCTGTTTTAATTTGTCCAAGTTGTGTTTTTTTTTTTTTCCTTTCCAAGGCCGATGCAATCTGTTCAGTCTTGTCATGTAAATAAAAGCTGCAAATGAATAGAGGAAATTGAATTCAAAGCGTCCCACTGACTGCCTGGCAGCTACATCAAATGGGTGAAACAAGAACCTCTGTTGCACTTTCATTGTTGCTGTGTTTTGCTTAAGAGCTTAAAGCCACTCCAGGGATAAAAGACGGTTCTGTGCGAGTCAGTAGCAGAGGTTGATGAATGGAGCTGATTGAGGAACATAGAGTGTTGCATTCTGCACATCTTGGCACCAAGTCCAATATAATTACAACTTCTCACAGGCTTTAATGTATTGGAAAATATAACTGACTGAGAAATATCAACTTTTTTTTGGTAGGAGGGGGGGGGGGTTCGCTTACTACAAACATCTGAACAGACCGTCCAAAACAGAATAAAATGAGATCTGTATATTTAACTCCTGACACTTAAAGCAATTCCACAGTAAAAAATAAAATAAGATAAAATAAGCAACACAATGAACAAAAACTGCCAAAGTGATCAGTAAAATCAACAACTACAAAAGCACTCTGAGAGCACAGACTTCCGCTAAGGTAGACCCCACCCCGATCACCCCCAAAATGAAATCAGTTCTTCCTGTTCACATTTCCAACATATCCTGAACATTTTTATCAAAATTCATCCTTAAGTTTTTGAGTTATCTTGAACACAGACAAACAGACAATCGGATAAACGCTGGCAAAAACATAACCTCCTTGGCGGAGGTAAAAATTTATATTAAACTAACAAAATCATGTGTAATATGAACAAAGTAAGACACTAACAGAAGACAATTGAAGGAAAATAATAAAACGTAGAAAAAATAGACAAAAATAAGCAACATCAACAGAAATTCATAAATAGTCACAAAATAACAAATAATGCAAAAAAAAAAAAGAAGTTAAAAAAAAAAATAAATGACTAGTGTTATCATTTGGTTCCAGTAGTTTAAGTTTGAACTTTTTCTTTTTCTAAATCAGTTGCTTTTCGACACCTGTACATCAGTTCCATCAATATAATTCTCAGTAAAATAACACAAAAAAACCCTTGAATTTTTCTGAATTTTTAAACTAAACCATCCATTCAGAACGTGTCAGCACTGACGCATCAAGAGTTAAATACTACACTATACTATACTATACTACACTACACTACACTACACTACACTATACTATACTATACTATACTATACTATACTATACTATACTATACTATACTATACTATACTATACTATACTATACTATACTACACTACACTACACTACACTACACTACACTACCCAACCCTACCCTACCCTACCCTACACTATACTATACTATACTATAAAAGTCATCTATAGCTGCAGAAGCAACAAGCTGTTACGTTGCTTCAATTCCAAATCCATCTATCTTGTTAAACTGCGTTTTCCACCCGAGATTGTGATTTCAATGTCGTACTTTTTTTGGAGGGGTGGGGTAAGAAAGTCAACAGTCGGAACGTCACCAGTCTTCGGCTGTCAAGGCTGTCACAGCTGGACTCCGCTTGTGAGTTGATTAAAATAGGAGAGTCCATAGCTAATTAAAAAGCTCTTCCCTTTTAATGTGGGAGTGTTAAATAAAGGACAGGGAAAGGGGATATAAACAGCCTCCTGACAGATCGTTCATTTGCAGAAACTCCAGGCTCCCTGTTGGCCCGAGTCGAGTGTGTGAGGAGAGTGTTGATGTGGAGTGGAGATGCAATGTCAAAGGTCACCTTTAGAGTCACAGCGCCATCCATTAATTGAGTGTCTTGCCTTGGAATCTTGGATGCGAGATTTGTTTTGTAATTTCACTCCATGTTGTGACATAATCTTTTTATGTTGTAGTTTCTTCTACTCACAGTGAAGATGGGAGAGAATGTAAAACACTGATTTCCTGCCTGAATTTCCTCTTGTGGCTCAAAGGGCAGGTAAAGTCTTCAGCCTGAGTTCTGTGTTTATTTTACGAGTGCCCCCCGTCGCTGCTGCTGGAGGTTAGGGCTCCCCCTGGAGGTGGAAATGATGGGGCATGTGGGGAGGGGTAGGCACAAGTGTTTACTACAGTTTAAGGTTACAGCAGTTGGACTCTTTTCTCTTTTTTTAACTGTAGTAACTGTCTCCTGCACAGTCAGAGTCATGTTATCATAACTCATATGTCGTGTGTTTATAAGACCATTTAAAAACCATATACAATCAGTAATGTGCCTTATCTTTACATCATTTCTCCAGCTGGAGGCTACTTTGCAATGTTACATTTTCCATATCTTTGTGTCACACACTGTAACCCAAATAAGTTAGCAGAACTCAAAACATTTATTTTAAGTTAATGAAATTTCAAAAACAAGTTTCCAGAACTTAAACTGTAGATGCCTTTTAAAGTATATGTATATTAAAACTTATTAACTTAGTATTCTAAGGCTCTGTCAGTCCTCCTGGGAGACTAAGTCCGTCTTTGTCCAAGGACACTTGGACATCTGGACAGACAGAGCTGGGACACGAACCCCTGACCCTTCAGTCATTGGACGACCCGCTCTACCAACTGAACCACAGCCGCCCCTGAATAAAATTACTGTGTTTTGTGATTGCAAACTTGTTGGTGTGATAGATATTGGTGGTTATTTGGGGTGATCTGTATTTGTATTTCATCATCTACTACATCAGTTAAGTTAATTTTTTTCATTCATCATTCTCAGCATTTAATGACTTAATTCCACTCAGTTATACCTCATATGTTTTTAAGTTATATTCACTTATATCCACAATAGTTCCCCTTAATAAAAACATATTAGTTGGAAGTACTTTAAAACAAGAACATGTTACAGTAACATAATACATTTGAGTCAGTACTGTAGTACTATTTCTGAAACTTTGAGTATTCACAACTTAATGTATTTAATTATTCTGAATGTTCAGGTTTACAGTGCAGGTTGAACGCTGAAGTGCAAATACAGCTACACTGAGTCATGTTTAAATTAGCTTGTGCCCCTTTGCCAAAAAAAAGTGAATAGGATACGTGATTTAGCTGCTTGTGACCTTTGTCATTTTCAACACTCAAGTGTCACCGGTCCCCTAAAAGGTCAAGGGTTACAGGTGTAAGATCATGAGTCAGCATTGTAGCTGGCATCATTTTTCACACTTCTCAGACTGAGTTCTGTGTTAACTGATACGTTTATTTAAAACAACTAAAAAAAAAAAAAAGAAAAAAAAAGAAGCCTGACATAAGGGAGAGCTGGCACACGTTCCATGTATGTTTTTCAGCTTATCGTACCTTCCATGTCAGGATACATGCCACGTTGCAAATGCTTGCTGTGTAGTATTTTGTGGCTAGATTCCTGCCAGTGGTGCAAAAAATAAACAATATACTATAGGAAAAACTGGTAAAGCAAAACATGAGTGTTGGTCAGTGACGTTAGGACCTGTAAAGAAATATTTTTAAATCATTAATCTTATCCAGCCATTACAGCTACAATGCTGTGGAAGAAAGGAAATATTGTTTTGAATGTTGAGGAAAAGGGGACAACTTGACTTCAACCTGCAGTTGCATAAATAAAACCAGCCTCACAAAACAGTGGTCCTTGAGAGCTTTGTGTGGCCGTCGAGTTTTATGATCCTAATTCTTTCGCATATATTGCCAACATAAATATGGCACTTCACTGTGGGATGCTCCACCGAGGGTTGTTAAGACCCAGCCTCGGCAGCAACAGGTTTGGATGCACAACTTTTACTGCGAGTCCTGTGAATTTTTCCCATCAGTGCCGTTTTGGCATGTTTGGGTGTGAGGGTAAACCCTGAACACTGTCTGTCACTTTAAAAATCTGGATTTCTATCACTGAAAGAAGATGATTAACGGCTTAAACACAGGGGAAATACCCTGCCTGCTAATGTCATATCAGTCCGTATTTTAACAGCAGCACATTCTATAAATGTCCAGTTTTACATTTATATGTTTAAACAACTGTAAAACCTGCATAATGCACAGATAAATTAATTTCTAAATTCAGTATAACAGTCCAAGTTGGAGAAATTGAAGATCAACCACTGAACATTTTGATCATCAGGTAAAATGTAGTTTGGAAAAATGTTAAATTCAATAAAAAAATATATATATATATATATATATATATATATATATATATATATATATATATATATATATATATATATATATATATATATATATATATATACATATATATATATATGTTTGACTGAAGAAAGGAAAGGTTGATAAATTGCCACTGTGTAACATGTCATTTCTTGCTATAAACAAGAAATATTGTGTCACAAAAGCAGAAAAAGAGAAATATTCAAGAGAGGAAAAATCTTAAAAATGTTAAACATCTGATGCTTTGGGAAAACACAATGTGTGAACCTCAAAGGCTATGATGCACAACAGGAAAAAGCAGTTGACTATATCATCATAACCCTTTGGCTACAACACTGTGGTGGGTGATTCAGAAACATGTGCTGCCATTTTATCATGCCGAGGGCCAAGTTTTGGAGCCTTAAACACCCCGCCAAGGCTTGATAAATCTGGCTTGAAAAATCTCATTTGCAGAGAGTTAGGCATCTGCAACAATATTTATCTTCTTCCCTGTCCAAGGGTAATGGGTTAGGCAGGATGGATGAGGGCACAGTCCTTTTGCCTTCAGGTGCAGCGATCTCACAGAGGACCCATAGGCAGGCTGCTTATGACGAAGCAAAAGGAAACACATCAACTCCCTCAGTAAACATATCACCATGGTTGAACAATTGGCTATTAGCATAATTAGCCAGGCTGATCTTAGACTTTTTTATGTATGAGTGTGTGTGTGTGTGTGTGTGTGTGTGTGTGTGTGTGTGTGTGTGTGTGTTTGTCAGGGGGTGGGTGTTTTGTGTTGTTCCACAGCAATTAAACCCATCTAATTTCAGGAAGAACAAACATTCTTTGGTGGCTGGGGGAAAGCTTCAGGGCGAAGAAACTTCAGGAAAAATAAAGTCCTTGGTGGCACCAAGTCTTGTCTGATGATGTTTGCTAATTATGCAGCCAAGCACTTCCTGGGAAAACACAAAAAAGTAATAGGCAAAGGTCTGCGCCTGAAGCTTATCAAGAAACAAGCACACAACTCTATCTGGATATGGCCTTTTGTCTCTTGTACACAGTGAGCCACAGAAAAGAGGAAGAGGGTGAAAAAAAGGAAAGGGCAAGAAAACAAAAAATTCTAAAGGTCAATTTCCAGTGAAGGACTTTGTCTCAGATGTAATTAACCTTTTGATTTAGGACACTCCGTCTCGTAAATAAGCTGGCAATTAGTTTATTTGGCTATCATGTGATAGTAATGACTCTCATTAGCATGATGTGACCTCCTCTAATCTGTTGCCTCTCATACTTTTTACTGGATTTCTTGTCTGGCCTAGTGAACCGAGCTTTGATGAATGTTGATGTGGCCTCGCAGATACAGTGTCTAACTCTAGTGCAAAGGCAACGGCTGCTATGAAGTCAGCACTTCTGTCATGCTTTTTTGTTTCTGCTACGTTCATTTTATGCTTTTCATTCTCACTGCGATTTTTGTCTTATCTCATTCAGCAACTGCCACAGCCTTTTTGTAGGAAATACAGTCAACATGATTAAGTAATTAAATGCAAACGCAGTTGTGATTAAATGCTTTGTAATTGCTTACCAAATGTACTTGGAGATAGCTGTCAGTACATTATATCTTTTACAATGTGAATATTATTATATATATATATATATATATATATATATATATATATATATATATGTAGGTGAAGGACAACCAGCATCTGTAACTTTCTTTCCTAAGAAAAAAGTAAATTGTGGAACAAAGTTGCACAGATCACAATCAAGACCAACGGAGTAAAATGTCTTTTCACACTATCAGGTCTGAGTACGAGTTAACGAGGCAGAGCATACAGGAAAATGTGAAGAACATGGACTCTGAGGCTGTAGCCAGGAAACCATGGGGTAGTAAGATGTGTGAAATGGTCTTCCCTGCATAGCCTCGCTCAGCAAGGGCCACAGATGTAAAAATATGGCCTGTTTTTACAGCACACTGACTTTATTGGTGAATTTTGATGTAAATGACGGCAGCAATTGCCATACTTGGAACTGGCTCGTTTTTCTCAGGGAGGGAAAAAAAAGAAGCTTTAGCTCACTTTGATTTTCTGCAAAACTGTAACCCAGGGCATGATTTGGTGTCTGTCATGTTAAATGATGTTTGCCGGCTATTAAACTCGCAGTGATTAATATGATTATAGATATTTATATTACTGAACCAGCAACGGTGACACTGTATATACATTTGAAAACAACTGTGCATGACATGGATATGATATAAAAGTCACTTTTAAAATACAAAACAATGTTTTGCATGCAATATATCACTGAATGCTTTAGGGTGACAAGCAGCAATTAACCGTGGAGTGAGAAGACATTTATAAGCATTTCATATCTCATTAAATACATTTATTTATTTTGCAAGAGAGGATATTCTTGCCTTCAAAGTTTATTTTTCTAAAAGACCGATCATTTAAAAGTCACACTTGACTTTCACTGAAATTATTGAAGTTATCGAATATTAGCGTGTGGAAAATATAAGAAAAGAAACTTGAATCCAAGTAAAATTTTGTACATCTTACTATCTTGAACTAAATGTAACATATGTCTTGTATTAGTTAATGCTGAAAATAGAGGATTTACATAGAAACTAAAAGGTCAAAGTAAAATAATTAATATCTTGGATGCAAAAAACTAAATTTTGATGAAAAATCACTAATTTCTTCCCTTCTTCTCATCCTCTAGTTTGCTTATTCATAGCTTCCTGACATCTGATATTGTCTCTGAAATAGGCATTAATGTGAAATAAAAAAGCAGCTGTGCAAAAAAATAGCTGGAGGAGGTGAAGTGGCATAAAAACCTCTGGTAAAAGTGCTCGGGTAAATGTCAGCGCTACTAAACGGTCAGGATTACGGCCTTACCCCCCTTTAGCTCCATTAAAATAACAGTGATCATAAAAGCTGAAGAGGTTACCAACGTCTGCTGAAAGCATTAGATCATCAGATCATAACCTGTCTGACCAGTCCCCAAAGAGGAATCTGTATTTTTTGCACATGGTTTGTCCACCTCCGCAGCAGACAATACTGACTTCCACACCCTCGTGATACAGATAATAAATAGCTAATAAATACCTGCATATAAATTCTACTAATTGTATTCTACTTGATTGCTGTTTTGATTTGAAGAAGGTTAGCGGGGGAAAGATTATTTTTCGTATCCCTGAGACACCCTCAGGCTGGCTCACGCTGACAAAGAGGCCCAATCAGTTGAAACACACCCTCTACAAGGAGATGATTTTCCAGCAGAATGACAATATCTACTGCATGTTAACACTTTACCAGGCAAGGGACTGTGTTTTGGTAACTTCAACATACATTTCAAGACAGTGACAGCAACAGTTACTATCTCAGGGTCTGTAAGGTCCACCTGAACATGAACAGTGAGTGTACCTGCTTTGTTTGGTACCATAAAGTAATGGTACTAATGTAAGGAAGGATGTTCAATGAGATCATGTGGATGTGGGCAGAGGTCTGGATCAACACATAATGTTGTAAGAATGATGCTATAATGTTCAAAAATACATATTCCCAGTCCTTGACGTGTGTTTTTCTTGTATATTTTATATATACACTTCTTGGATTTGTTTGGTTTTTTTGCCTTTTACGGGTAATTAACCAAATAACTACCTTGATTTTCTACATGACAATAAAATATTTTGAAAAGAAAAATCACAAAAAGGGATCAAAATTATTTATGTCCTCCCATAACACATTAAGGCTGAAATTTGGACTATCACAGTATTTCTATGAGTGTCCTATAAAGGGTTAACCAGTGACTCCTATACTTTTTTTTAGGCTTGTGACCCCATTTTAACATCACACACATTTGTGGTGACGCCAGACATTTAAAACAGAGATATCTTTTTGGTAAAAAAAATTAATTTGTTTTTGATCATGTAATAGTTTGCCATACTATGTTGCAAATAAACATTCATTTTAGATAATATTTAGGTTAGATAATGTATATTATTATGGACAGAGGCAGAAAAATTAGGCTGAAATATTTCATAAAGTGAGAATTTTATTTTCTTTGTTCAGGATATGTACAGTCAATACAAGGCTACAGATTAATACTGAACAAACAATAACCCAAATTAAATTATGAAAGAGTTACAGCATCTTAAACTGACCACAATGAACATTTGATAAACAGAACCATAGCGCTTCAGTTTCAGACTCAAACTTTGTCATGTCTTTTAAGTATATAATAGTCTTTATCAACTCACCATATAGTTTTTTCTGTTTTATTTAAATTATTTTCATCAATTACTATACATTTCAGGCAAGCCCACGTGGGGTCTTTACCCCAAAGTTGAAAAACAGTGGGTTAAACATTTGGAATAATATTAAAGATGGATAAACATAAGCAAAGTCTGTCCCCAAGAAACCATCAATGCAAACACTTGGAGCAAAAGATCAGAATGTTCACCTTTTTACCACTTTATGAAAACAGTAATAAAAGAACCAATAAAGAGCTGATTGGAAACATTTGATCCCAAGGAAGAAAAAAAAAGCAGTGTCTCTACGTGTAACTTGAAAATATCCTGCGTGGGTATGTTTGCGTTGGCTGCAGCTCTGTGTCCATCTCGCCCTCAAACATCAAAGACGACTTCCTCCAGCTGAGATGTTTATCTGCTTCCAAGCCTGAAGCCACCCGGCCAAGAGGAACAATAGTGTTTTCTCACCATCTTATTGTCCCACGCACAGTTACTTTACTTCTCAAATGGACAATATTCCAGAGTTCATAACTAGTGCAGCCATTAAACATCCCTTCTCTCACAGAGCTGTGTCTACTCCGTTGCAGAAAAACTTAAAAGCTTCTCTTCTATAACCGAAAAGAAAAGAAAACTTCCTCCGCGTTTGACTCCAACTATGTTTCCAGATGTGTCCGGGGTCAAAGGTCAAAGATAAAAGTACCAGGATGTGGCGTACCCCGACAAGAAACTGGTTTGCAGTGTATGCATTCCTCACTGGAGGGGGGCGATGAGCAAGAGCGCCTTGTGTTTCTTCTTTCCACCGCTCCCAGTGAGCGGCCTCATTTTGTGGTGGTGAATTATGACACCGCAACTTTGTGCTTGCTACTTTGGCAATGTTTACCAATGGCACCAAGGCAAAATGTCAGCCGTGTTAAACACGGTGGGTAAAAAAACAAGAGGGGTAGTTGTTTTCGGGTTTGGTTGGAGTAAAAGGGTCAGACTTTCCTCAGACCCTCGCAACGGGGCGTCGCCTGAAGCTTTAAAATCATCCGTATCGTTCTGTCTGGAGCAAATGAAATCATTTAGCACCACGTCCATGATTAGACGATTAAAGGAGGAAGTTAAAGCGTGGCGTATCGCAGGCCAAGCAGAGAGCAGGGTTGACTGATAGCTCTGACTAAGGACCGGCCTTTCCACCCCCTGCCTGGTGCTGAGCAGCAATAGAGACATCACAACTTATGGATAAGAGTCTATTACATCGATTCAAGAATGTGTCCCAGAAATTGGGCTAATTTCACAAAAAACGCTAATACGATTATTTCAAGTGTGTCAGAGGCTTAATAAGTGTGGAAATTGGCCTGTCATATAAGACCTGAGAGTGGTGGTAAATTGCATGATTACAGTCACAAAGCCTTGGCCTCCGTTATTGTTTCTTTACATATCGTAATCTTCTAAATGAAAATGGACTGGACAACTTCATTAGAATTCTAAAAAGTGGGTAACATTAATATGACAGAGACAACTTTATTGTGGTATTATGGTAATAATGAGCTTTAGAGGATGTACAAAGATTACATGTCCCTTGAGATGGCTCCTTTTATTATTAGCCTCAGAGTGTTGGCTCCGAAAAATTGTTTTATTACCCCCAGCCCTTGGCAGCCATGAACCGGTTGGTCCTGCAGAAGAACAACCACAGCGGCTACAGCGAATTGAAAGAAAGAGAGGAAAAAAACAGGGATGATATTTAAGAAAATAATAATACAATTATAAGAAGTTTAGATTGTATATGCAGATATGTCTTTAAAGGGTGGGTATACAGTATTTTTAAGTGGGTTTGAAGATTGTGGAAGTGGAGTAGTGGGGATATCAGTGTGTTTAGGAGTGGTGTGGATGCTGAAGGGACCCCACAGGGCCACTAGATGGAGTTAGATCCTACAGAAGGGCTGTGGGACCTCAACAGACACAAGACAATAAGAGCAGAAGTGAAGCAGAGGACACGTCGCCCCTTCCTGAGCTCAGACCCTGGGAAGCGAGAATGCATAGTTTCCTGCTCAGAGACCACAGCACAATCTAACAGTGGCCGCTTTTATTTAGTATCCCAGGTGCACGTGTGATTCATAAATAGACTACACATACATACCATGGGGGCAGCTACCTTTATTAAAATTAAAATGATAATCACCTTGAGTGTATCCCCCAGCTTTCAGGCTCTCACATACAGTCAGCTAATTAGGTAGTGTTTGGATTATCTATATATGTACACAGGCTGAATTACTTTTTTCTTATTTTTTTGTTTAATTATTACTAGAACTGAACCCATCTTTATACATCTGAGTGTCCTACTATTGTTTTAGGTGATGTTAGATTGATCATTTTGAGGCTAATGTGTTAAATCCACTTTGACTTGTGCGTGAGATTTTTTATTATTGTCCGTTCTCTTGATTCAGATGTGGGTTTTTAGTGGGGGATGGGGCCAGATAGAGGGAAAAAAAGGAATCAAATATCACAACCGATATGATAATGCTGATAGAGTAGCATGTCCTGGCCTCTAATGGAGAGAAAATTATATAGTGAGATACATTGATATGGAGAATGTGACATGCTCTTCTGTGCTTTTTCTTTTTTTTCTCTCGAAATAATCTATTTCTGTATTCAATCCAAGAGTAGTGTTTTAATGTTAATGCTGGATAAAAGCAGAAAAATATGCGCTGAATTGGAGCACATTATCAGTAAAACGGTAAATGGTACAGTCTGTTTGGGAAGATTAATAAAATAGAGCAACTAAAGTTTATTTTTGGGGCTCCATATGTCATTGTTGTGATACAGATGAGGATTCAGTGTCTTCACACAATGTAATTTAAGACTGAGGGGAAACAAATTTAAATGTTAGTCCTATAGGAGTAAATGTGAACTCAACAGATGTTTAAAGCTGTGAAAAAAATCACCATTTCTCTTGATCTCTCACGTGAATTGCACCATTTAGCATGTAGCAGTTGTGACAGGTAATTGACTTTGGAATCCATTGAGGACTACTTGTGTCATAGTAAATAATGCATTGTTTCAGAGCTGTGCAACGCGCCATTATGAATATTCATAGTTTATGTTGATTGAAAGACATTAAACAAATGCTTTTGAATATATTTCACATTTTTTTTCTACTGGTTATAAGGGGAAAAAAATCCAAGTTTGTTCTGTATGAAATACAGGGTTTTGGAAGACAACAATGTGTTTGACATCCCCCCATTCTGCTCTGTTCCGTTGGCTGTCTTCTCAATAGAGAAAAATTCAGCAGCTGATCTATTAAAATACTGGAATGAATTAGCCGTTGTTGTTGGATAATCTCATTTACGCCCTGCTTTGAGCTCAAACTTCTAATTCTCTTTATATACTGAAATATTAAAAGCCTAATATGTCATCTGTCATGACCATCATTTATCATCTTAGCTGCACCGTGTCCTGTGGGCCTACAAAGATTTCCGTCAAATTAGTTTTTATTAAATTGCTGGCATTTGTTCCTGTTTATATACCCGTCCTTCTACTTTATTTCAGCCTTGACTCCATTAGCAGCTGTCTATCTATATTTTGAGGTTTGCCTTCTGAATTTACCAAATGACCCAACATCCCTGTTTCTGTCTGGCTTTGACAGCTGAGCTGATTAAGAAGTTTCCTTTTCATCAGTAATTTATTCCACTCCACCATTTTGTTATATGGCCATTGTTTCATTTAAAGTTTACCCTGCTTCTCTTTAGATGGAAGTCACGCTAATTCTGATTTCCTTTTGGAAAAGCTATTTAGTCTTACAATGTAAGATGGATCTGATTAGTCATTCAGGCCGGCCCCTGCTTTTATGCTTACATTAACTAACACAAAGAGCCCCCCTACAGGTTAAAGTTTAAATGTGGATTAGCAGATAAAGCAACTCCTGATTAGGTTACTGTGGGGCTTAGGGGGAAAAATGGATTTTCCCTGCACATTATTTCACAAACATCTTCACTGCCTTTCTTTTCTTCTCTAACTTCATCCTTTCACACTCACTCCCAGCATGGATATCTATTTTGGCGCAAAATCTTTGAACAATTATGCAAATGCATGTAAGGCAATGCACAATACAGTATGGAAATGGCTTGGAGAGAAAATGGACTCATTAAGGACAGATGGCATGAGTGCTAAAAGCCATTTGTTATGGATGCAGGAAGAAATTTCAGACAATGTCAGAACCTGAGAGACATCAGATATGTTTTTCACACCAAGCACTATTTGTTGTGGTGGTGTAGTTCTTGATTATTTCAGCATGTTGATGATTATAAATGAGCTACTTCCAGCAGAAGACGAGGCAGAGACTTCTCTTTATGTATGATGACTGTGGCGTATAGATATGCATCCAGCTCACGTCCAATCATCTTTTTGTTTAAGCTATGACAGTCTCCTAGCATTTCATCATCCGCCCATATTTCCTTTTGCTGTTACATTAAATGATACCACTGATCATACCCAGACCTTTTATCAAATTATGTACATTTGATGAAAGCAGCTTTATAGTAAATATGGAATGATGGTTTATGATATGATCACAGAGGCCAAACTGAATCACAATGTAGCTGTGATGTGAGGTCTACAAATTACATGCGCCATAGGTATGACTTGTGCTCTGATATTACATATGTAGTCACTTCATACATACAAGATCTGAACTGCATATAAAGGAGAAGCTATATGCTTGGAAGAGATTACTTTCCATATATTAAAATGTGCTTTGAAAACGCAGTGCATGTGAGAAACACAGTGGGGTTTTTCCACAATTAAGAAAAATTAAGTCTTCCTTTTATTCCTCATGTGTCTGCTATGGATAAGATGGCACATTATCACTGAGCCCAGAGTTAACCCTGGGTGGGAGAAAATTATTTGCAACAAAGATAAAGCTTTGGAATCCAATGCAGATGGCAGTATAAACACAACAGCATGGGAGCAGGTACATCTGAAGGGGGAGTTATAGGTGGAGAAATGTGGGCTTGACATAGCCACTGTTTATTTTGTCTTTGGGCCTCTGTGGGCTTCCCCAGTACCACTGTCTGAGTCTTTGATGTCACTGAGGTTATTGTTGACTATTCTCTGCTGTCTGCCTCAATATTCATCTGAGCTTCACATGGGACAGAAAGAGAAAGAGAGAGAGAGAGAGAGAGAGAGAGAGAGAGAGAGAGAGAGAGAGAGAGAGAGAGAGAGAGAGAGAGAGAGAGTGAGGGAGAGAGGGTGAGGGAGAAAGAGGGAGGAAAACACTGCCATTTATTTCTACACTAATTTTCCTTTGTGATGGATGGCTTTCTTATTGTGTCATTTGCGCCTTTGAAAAATGCTCCTTGGAGCAGAAGAAATTACCAGCTTCCAAATCATACAATCAAGCACAATGTGTAGGACACATGCGACTGTCGAAAATAGTCCAAATTACAGGAGAAATGATACTGATTTTGGATCTGAAAGTGAATTTAAATCTGCAAAAATACACTGAATGTGGAACATTTACACTATTATGGGACATAAAATTACATGGAAAAACTAGATCAATCTCTGTTTTAAAAATTCATATCAGATGATAAAATAGATGGATTTCAAATATTTCACTTGTTCGGTGATGATGGGGGACAATTTGTCTGTGTAATGTCAGATTTTTATGTTCTCTGCATTTATTAAATAAAATATTACCAAGCATAAATTTTTCAAAGAAACTGCAAACTTTTTTTTTTTCAACATAATCTGAACTGAAGACAGACTTTTATATTTATATGTATGTGCTGCTGATGCTCACATAGCCATAGTGTTAATCTGGTCATTTAAATATTTTAGCATCAAAGTCTGTCAAGAAAAGCAAATCCTACAAAAAGTCACAGAACAAATAAATGGAGGGTATCAAAGGCTTCCATTTTCACAACTTTCTCTTTGTTGTATTCAGGTTGCCTTTTGTCTGTCCTTCCACTATTGTGACAGGACACAGAGACTTCTAAAGGGCAAAGTTTCTTATTAAATTATTTCTGGGTGAGATGAACAGAGGCTGAATAGAATCATTAAACTTCACCAGTTATATGAATACACGCACTGCGCTGTCGTCTGCTGCGAGATGAAAAGCTGTGCATTTTCATGCTCCTTCAAAACCTTTAACTTGCCATGAAAAGATATGACATCAATCCTGGCAAAAACACAAGGAGAAATGAATGATACCATTGTGGTCTCTAAACATCAATCATGCTCAATACTTTGGAAAAACAATGCATTTTTGTTTGCATTTCAGAGGTGACAAACAACACTTGTGACTGGCTTAACATTGTCAATTCCCATTACTCAAAACCTGAAGCAAATCAGAATTAAACTGTGGCCCTGTTGCTAGGCAGCTGAGTTCTCTTGACATGGTGGTTAGTTTTTCTTTCATTGCTTGACAAGAGCGAAGTGAAAGGAGTTTAGAAAAACTTGCTTAAGGCGCTCAGAGGAAGGGGATAATTGGAGTCTGTGGATTGTGTAGTGGTCCTTGTGTGGAAACTTCCAGAGTTGGAGACACAGAGACTCCGATGCAACAAAATTTTAACTCTTGTACACAAACTTGACCCCGGGCCTACTGCGGGTTTTCCACACTTCATTTGCAGAGTGTTTGCCCCAGCGTGGCCCAGGGCCCAGTGTCAACACCACAGTGTATAGAGAAACAGGTGAGGGAGAAACACTGGAGTCATGACAACAATGACGCTGGCCAGATCTTTTTTTTTTTGAGTGCAGAGGAAACTGTACAAGTAGAAACTGAGTGGAAAGGAGGAGTCACAACAAAACATACATCACACCTCGGGTTTTATATGGACTAAAAACACGAGCGACTGAGGTCATCTCGATACTGTAGCCACAGTCAATTTTATTAGTCTGTCACTTGAAATATAGAAAAAGGTCGTTAAGTAAACAATGAGAGAAGCTCCTATGCCTTTAATGACCCGCGGAGAAGCCCAGCCTGTGAAAGTGCACACCCAGTTTAAGAGGGAACCAATTAATGCTGGATTAACATTCATGGTTATTTACAGTTGCTTTTGTGCTTGTTTCTGCACTTCGACTTCCTCACAGAGGAGAGAGAGAGTGACTCAGAGAGAGAGAGAGAGAGAGAGAGAGGAGGTGGAGAGAGAGGGCAAGCGCAGAGGGGCTCGGAGAATGGGGGGTTGTTTGGACGCAAGAGGTGCAGCGAGGTGGCTGGGTCCATTGTGAGGACACCACCCCTCTCATTATGCCCTCTCAATCAACACTCCTGCTCACAGGAAGCCCCTGTAAAGCCCATCTGCCATAGCTAATCTACAGGCAGCCCCGCGCTTGCGTCTGGGCCTGCTACCCTCAGCCGCATTATTCTCAGATCCAAGGCTTCGCCAGGGATCAGCCAAAGCCCATTAAAGTAAATAATAGCCAGAAATGACAGGCTTAGTGAGGATTGGGGAGGAAGTTGAAGACCAGTTTGAGCTGTGAGCTCTGATTAATAGAGAAAAGCATTTTGGGGGAGAGAGGGGTTAGGTGGAGAGAAAAAGTGAGGAAGGAAGGCGGGAGAGAAGGGAGGAAAAAAATGACCTTAGTCTGCTGCAAAGAATTCCTCAACCTTAGGGTTGTTAGGACTAGTGCTACCATCTGAAGCATTAGCAATCCTTGAGCTACTTTTGCTTTGATGAAGCTCAAACAGGATGGGGCGAAGGCGGGAGAGGAGGGGAAGGGAGACGGGCGATGAGGCAGGGGGTAGGATTCATGCCACGGTCCTCATAGGGCCCCAGAACCAAGAAACGTCAAGAGTCAGGTTCAGCAGTCAAAAAAACAAAGTTAGTGGGTAATCACAGCCAAACCAAAATAAACAAGACAAGGTTAAAAAGTGAGAACTATCATGTGCTGTGGTTCTTTAACTTGTATGTTACATTGTACTCCTGTCATAAGTCCTATTTATATTACTATTTAATACAAGCCTGTTTGGATAGTCCACTTTGAGAGTTTACAGAGTATTTGTAATATCTCCACAGCTCATGTTAAATATACAGAATTTAGATCAGATTATTTAGATTAAATTTGTTTTCAGTTCCAGTTCAGCCTGAGTGATAATAATATAGTATTATGGTTTAATAATGTAATGATATCCATATCTCAGGATATGAATTGTTTGGTCTTTACGGGTTATTTTGGCTGCTAAACCACTGTTCCATTGGATTGAATTATTGCATATTTTTTGATGTCGAAAAAGATTTTATCAACACAGGCAAATTGTTTTCAATGTGCTTCTGCTGGAATTGTGAAAAGTTCTGCTGTTTGTCATATTCCGACTGTGGAGAATAAAACAACTACATAACTACTACATGACTTCCAGTCGGCAATGAAAATTAACCCGTAAACTGAAAAGAAATCTTAATTTGGGAATTATTGACGTAATCAGTACCGACAGATTTTTGTTTTAATCTGTTCTTAATCACGATAACAGTTTTGACATTATTGCCCTTGTTTCAGCACTGTTTTGAATTACAAAAACAACCTCAATTACTATAAATTTTCTGATAATCCATGTGGGTAAGAATGAAAAAAACACTATCTATCTATAGGTCATATGCAATGACTTATAATAAATAAATAAATAAAATCTAGACACAGAAATCTTAACTGATACACTGCTGAAGTTCAAATTACTGTCCACAGAAAGTGGGATTTATTCTTTATTTTCTCCCAAATACAGTTTTACCATACACCTCACAAATAAATAGCAGAATAAGTCCTAAATCATGTTTACTTCTGTTTTTGTGTGCATGTATTTAGAGCAAAACCCAACATATGGGGTCCTGTTTGCTGTCAAACCGTATTTGTGTGTCATTTAATTGTGTATGTTTTGTGGACTTCTCAACACAGCATTGTTATTTGTAGTGGAAGTAAGCCTGTTGGCCACTGTGAATGGGCTACTTTGTCATGGTCGCGTTAAGGTTAAACAATTAAAGCTGCTCCCTAGAGTCAAGTTAGTGTCGAGTTAGGTGTAGAGACCACTGGTTAAGTTAGTAAAAAAAAAAAAAAAAAGAAAGAAAGAAAAAAAAAAAAAAAACTATAAATAACTGGGCTGGATTAATTGTTTAATGACATGCTGAAATCCTCAGGCATCACACCAAACCTGACCCTATAACACAATATTCTGTAAAAGCTGTGCCAGAAAGGGAGTGCAACGGGGGAAACAGACATAAATTAAACATCTGTTACCACAAACTGTGACTTGGTGGGTAGAAGATGTTTTCATGTACCGAAAGCATGGATAATACTCTATGCAAGAGTGTTTGCGCCGTCTGTATTCTGGTGTTTATTGCCACAAAAAGCTTATTCCACTTTGTGCTTGAGCTCAGCCTAGGATTTAACATGATTTGTCACTGGGCCGACAGTGGAGACGGTCTAAGCAAGATTATATGAAACAGTTCCACCTCTGCTTAACTACTGTAAAAATTGCTTATACGCCTGTGAAGGAATTGGAATGTATTCAGGAAGCGAATGATCAGGCTTGTGCTTGGGATGCTTCTTACGGGATCTTCTGATTGGACGGATGCCCCAGACGGCCAGGGCGCAGGAAGAAACAAGTTAGCGCTGCATGAAAGGTACGCTCACTCCTCCAAGAATATTCTCTATTGATCTATGAGTGTTCCTGCATCTTCAAAACGTTTGAAATTGAGGAAGAAGGAAAAAAAAAAAAAAAAAAAAGACATGTGAAGACCTCTGCCTCAGAGATGTAATGAAGAATTTAAGATCCCCCAAATGTTTTATTGACACGAGTGTGTAAAAAGATATGATACATAGAAACTGACAAGGCCTCTGGGGAAACACTTAAGGTTTCTTAAAGAAGTGTTTAATGGTATCGATTTTTATTGTTCAGTGAACAGTGTGAAGCCTTTGACTGTTTTATTGAACGGATTTAGGCACATGCTCTTAAACACAGAGAGGAAGAAGACTTTTCAGTTCTTAGATTTAATCCATCAAACAATGTGTGCATTGAATTTTAATAAGCTTTCCAACTATACGCTGCACTTTACGCAGCTGTGCCTGGATTTCAGATGCTGTTCTGCTTATTTTACAGTAGCTGCTCCTTCCAATACCTCTTATGTCATAGTCCCCTGTGTAGGATGTGGTTTGTTTCCCACTAATGCGACAGATGTTAGGACCTCACTAGCCAGTAGAGGCCTCTCATGTCTTACACAACCCTTTAGAGAAGTTGGATGGGAAATGAGTAAAAGCTAAATAGACATTTTCACATTATTTTCTTGGCAAGTCACGCTGAAAAGTCTGCAAAAATTGACTCCAAACATCAAAAATGTTGCTTTGTAAAATTCTTAGATGATCCTGAGCTCTTGTCAGGCTATTTTAAGAATGAATGAATCAGTCACCTTTCTGTTTCTGGCGGATGGATGCATTAGTTGGAGCAACATCACAGCTCCTTGACCGAGGCCTCTTTCCCCCTCTGTCCAGTCTGATCTTTCCTCTTCAGAGAGCTGAATACTCATCCTTGACCGGCTCGCCTAAATGAACCCTGCTCTTCTTATGTACCACAAAAGTGCCAGTGTGTGGTGTCACCCAGGCTTTTCTTCCCAGGAGACAGTGTGATTTCTATATCCGTTGTCATGGTGATGTGGCGAGGAGGGCAGAAAATGGAGCTCTAACCTCTGGCTTTAGCTGGCTCCCAGGCCAGACGGTTCATTTTAGAGAGAGAGTAGGGGGGGGGTTTCTGGAAACAGCGCTGAGCCTGTTTGTTTGCATGCTGACAATAGCAGCACTTGAAAAGGTGAAACAGGGACATTGTAGATCTGTCAAACACTATGTAGCAGTCATGAGGCCATACGGGGTAAGTGTGTGATACAGTAAACAGCAATAAGGCCTGATGCATAATTATTAACTAGAAAAAAAACAATCATTACAGACCCACTCTGAAAACAAAGACATGAGACATCATTGCGGGGCACAGGGATCTTTGGTCTATTTTATCAGCTCTCAGTGAAGGTAAACTCTATTTCATTGAATACAATTCCTTGCCCTCAAAACACTCCTGCCAGACACACCTGATCCTCCTTGAACAGTAAATCAAAAGAACTGAGAGGTGTTTTCATGTAGGTACCTAAATGTCAAAGGGATGGAGGGAGTGGGGAGGGAAGAGAGAAGAGATAAGGGGGGGTTTAGGGTTGGAGGTGCACTGCATTTAACCCAAACTGAACATTTAAGGAGACTGGGATGTGAAATGAAGACATTGGTATTATTAAAATCAAATCTGGAACGGCTCACATGCGCTCCCTCCTAATGACGAGGGAGTGCCATGGCCAGTCGAGAGGAAGAGAACACCATTTTCTGTTCATTTGGCAATGTGCCCGGATCTCATTCAACCAAAAAGTCTTCTCAATCCAAACTTAATCCCAGCCAATTAAACAATGCAGTTGCCTTTCCTCCTTCATCGTTATGCTGATGAGCCTGCAATTCATCAGACGGAAGGTAGAGCCTTGTTTTTGGGATTGCTTTACAGGGCATAAAAGGTGCAGATAATAACATTTATCCAATGAATATTTGCGCCAAAACGGTCATCGCTCCGTCCTGATGAACTATGATGCGTCGCAATGTGGTGACACACTTGAAAAGGGTTTGACAGGATGGAAAATTAATATTTATTGATGTAGAAAAGTAGAGCTTTGTGTTTTTCCTCAGCTCCTATGGGGAAGGTGTGAAATCTAATAAAGCCATTCTCAGGAGGGGTGGCTTTGATCAGAGATTCTCTAAACAAGCAGCAAGTCCCATGTGAACATAAGATCTATACACTCCAACATGTGCTATCTTTACATCTCAACTTCTGTTTTCCTAAAGAGAGTATTGTATTGGAAACAGCTGAACCATTTCAATTTCAGCCTGAGGCAACATTCTCCTCTCAAAGAAGTGTCAAGAATGCACCGTGTGTCAGAAACATTTTCCATAAAGAGTACCTGAATTGTTTCTCTGTCAGTATACCTTCACAAGGTGCAAATACACTTTCAGAAATCTATATTTTTATGTTAATGAGCCCACGTATATATGTTTGAAAAGTAATACTGTGAAACAACCAAAGCTGTTTAAGGATAAATATCATTATTTTCTCTTGTTAAATGAAAACTAAGGTATGTGGAGGTTACCTGTATCAGCACATATTCCACCTTGAACAATATATCCTTCACTTATTAATTACTTTATATTTATAGAAAGTAATCGCAGTAAATGATGTGAAAGCCTGCTTGCCTCTGGGTTTTAACACTATATAATCTAATGAAATGACTAGAAATTCTCTGCAGTACTCATACCTCCCTAGTGACAAATTGTAGTTATACTGCAGTAATCTCTTAGATAAGACGCAGCGTACAGTAAAGGGGTGGAAAGGAGCGGTAGTGTGACAAGCCAGGGGTAAAATAACATGCAAAAGTAGCCAGAAATCTTGTGAGGCGTGATGTGTGATGCAGCAGAAATGGAGTGGTAATGCTGATCTGATGATGCAGAGTGGGCAGTGTTGGCTGTCACTCCATGCAGAGTCAGTGTGTGTCGTACTGTGGCTCCTCTCACTCTCCAGAAGGTCACACAGGAAGTGGCTTACACACAAACATGCGCACGCACGCACGCACGCACGCACACACACACACACACACACACACACACACCTGACCATCCTCTTAAAATAGCCAGAGTAGTTTCATGCTATTAGTCACACCATCCATGTAAAAAAAATGCACATTTCTGTCGTGATTATGGCTTTAAGTGGTTTTTTTTTCTGACTTCAAGTGTATTTATGCAGACGTATATGAAAGTGAGGTTAAGACATGGTTACAACGGTTAAAGATGGGAATATTTGGATTTTCGTTGACCTTAGAATGATGTTTTTTTATCTACAGACGGGGCGGCACCGTGGTGCAGCAAGAAGGACCCTGGTTCGATTCCCACACCAGACCTTTCTGTGTGGAGTTTGCATGTTCTCCTTGTGTCTGATGGGTTTTCTCCAGGTACTCAGGTTTCCTCCCACCATCCAAACACATGCACTGATAGGTTAATTGGTTAATCTAAAATTGCCCATAGGTGTGAATGTGACAGTGATTGTTTGTCTATATATGTTCAGCCCTGAGATGAACTGGCGTCTCATAGAGGATGTACCCCGCTTTCGCCCATTGTAGCTGGATTAGGCCCCCAGTGACCCCAGTGACCCCAGTGAGGATAAAGCGGGTTCAGATGACGAGAGACGAGACGGGAGTGGGTCACCTTTATAGGGTCAGTTATGTTTCAACAACAGCATTAAACAAACACCTGTTACCGTTTTGGTAAAATGAAAGTCAAATTTTCCATCTTTTCATTTTAATCAAAGTGTTTAATTAATACAAATGTCACTGATCACCATGTACCATAAACATTAAGTTCATTATGGGTTATTATTGAATCTACAATATATCATCTTAATATGTTTGAGCATGACTAGGGAAAAGGGTTACACTCTCTCCAAGGACATGTTTTGAGTACAAGCATGGTCACTGAAGGAAAATACAGTATAAAGTATCTGTATTTTAGAACATCTGACATCAGAACATCTGACAATAGCTAGTTCTGTTCATGTTCTCACTTGTATGCAAGGTTCCAAATTTATTTGTTCATCTGATCAAGAACTGATTTTTTCTGATTTGAACATTTTTCTCTCCTTGTTGTGATTCTAAACTTCCACAACACCATAACAGAAGTTATCTCATCACACTTTAGAACTGATCGAAAACAAACTCAAATTTACAGAAACAACACAATCCTCCAGCAGCAAACGTGTGTGAAAGGTGACAGTGGCAAGGAAAAAAATACAACTAAAAGGTTTACGGACTAGACTGAATTATTGAAAAGAAAAAGAAACACAACTGTCTAAGTATTGACTCACATGTTTTTTGCAGCCAACATTGGAGATAGTATTCGACTTTTAATCTGTAGCTTTATTGATAGAAGTTACTAAATGTCTGGCAGTGACATTTAACCTTTTTGATTATGGACTATTTTTTATTCAATCAGTGAATAATTCAATAAATAATGCCAGAGAGGTCAAATGAGAACATACCCTTTTTTTATTTACTGATGTCATTTCTACTTAAAAGAGAAACAAATTCAGCGTAACATGACCAGAAGGAAAAGGAAAAACCAAAGCAGTCTAAGAACACGTTCCAGTGGGATAGCCATGCAGTAGTGTGACAGGACAAACACACTTAACTAACAACTTCCTTCACACTGGATGCACTTTGACAAACAGCCCTGCTCCTCAGTGCTTACGCCATGTGCCTCAGCATTAACGCTAACGCCCTGTGGTATGGTCGGCTGGACAGGCACTTGACTGATGGCTCTATTAGAGCCCCCCACCACGGCACCTAGTCCTATCCCGGGCCTTTTTCCGGACTGGACGTGCTGCTGACAATGCACTGATGGGCTAAGGGGAAGACTAAATGGAGGGTCTAAACACACCAACAACCACATTCAGGGAAGTGCCAATAGAGCAACACACATAAAAACAGACAGAGACACATGTGAGGGAAGATTCATGGATGCGCCTGTGTGCACACACGCACACAAGAACCACACAAGGAAGTAGAAAGGATTTAGCCATGCTTCACCTTTTGTATTTGGTTGGAACAATGGCTTACACAAATACAACACACAGCTGATCTGCACCCCTCAGATTCCGCCTCTTTGGTGGCTTGTTCCTGAGACCACCATGAAACATGGAGGCCACTGAAAGGCTGGCTCTCGATAATCAGCACTGAAGGGGGTGGAAAATACAATTCATATCTCCACTCTTCTTGGGAAAGCAACCACTGGAGCAGGAAATGACAGTGGATGTTTTAATCTTCAAACGGTGAGCACCACGCTCCCTCAGGCTAGATGGAAGAATCTGCTCAAATGTGACGGAGCTGCTTACCCATTTGAGCAGCCTGCTCACCACAACAGCTCAGACTTCTATTTTAAATGTTAAGAAAATGTGATGTATTTCTAATACATGCATTGCCTATTAAACTGAGAGTACAAGTTGAAGAATGCTGACAAAGTGTTTAGTTGATTTAGTTTTTTTTTTTCAAACCTTGGTGGCATTCACAGGCTTGTCTGTATTGAGTGGCTGAGATGTGACGTTTGTGGGTAAGACAGACAGACGGCACTGTCTCTGGTGGCTCAGGACGGCACTACTCTCCTGGGTGACACTATAAACACCTAGCCCCCCTGGCACCTGTCATCCACGGCTGTCTGCTCCCTTCCAATAGGACTCACAGGGAATTTGCAAAGTGGAGAAATGACATGACAAACAATTACATCCAAACACCCCTCAAATGGTGTGATGCTCCTTTCAAGATTTCAGTATTGCCCTTAACCTAAAATAAATTCAGATGTGAAGATTATAGATCTGCTGCAGATTGCCTGCAGAAAGGAATAAACAAAGAAAGAAGCCAGTGGGAAAAAAAAGTATAATCGTGACATTCAACCAAATGGAGTGTCGCTGGTCCAAATTCGGATCGAAATTAGCTCAATTTATCAATGTCAATAACAGCAGCAATCCCAGGATAGAGAGACATGCATATTAATTGAAAATAATCAGATTAAGCCACTAGAACCTGACATTTTGAGATGGGTACTTTATCTTCAGGACTGGAGAGATGCAAGATTACCTACGTACAAATCAGAGAACATTGCTTAATTGCATGTTATCACCCTATGATTGCCTTGGCATTATATAAAACAGTATGGTAATTACTCCACAGATAGTGATGTAAATAGCCTCAGGCTGCTGCTCCTACGTATAAGAGGAAGACTGGAGAGGGCATAGGGCTGAACATCTGGGCAAAGAGCTGGTACAATTAGAAGTGGATAGTCAGGTGATTAGCCACAGCACAATCAGTTTAGCATAAATGTATGTTAGACAGCAACATTCGCGACATTGTGAACACTTGACTCAAACATTGTCAGCTTCAAGAGACCCTCAAATATACATAAACAGGGGTTAAAACCGAAATCTATAGGAGGATGTATGAGAGCCTGATGGAGACGAATGTGAGTGGCCCTCATGGTGTCACTGCTGCCCAGCCAAGGAACAGATGCACTATGGGCCAGCTGGAGGTCCCCTCCCTTAGCAGAGGGCCCCCCAGCCCTGAAGGAAACACAGCTCTGAGGGCTGCCGTCATATGTTTTCAACGTTTGTACAACGCCTGATAAATGTAATGTAAAAGGGGCTTTGTGTGCGGGGGCAGTGGGGGTTGACTGTGATTGCTGGTAATAACTGACTAATAGAATAAAGCAATAACGCACAGCCTGAGGGCAAGAGCTCTGTACCGACAATTTCATACTGCAGATTTATCATCATGTGGAAATTAGCATTTCAGTCTGTTCACTTTCCCATCCGAAAGAGCTCCGCTCCGTCATGAGATTGTATTCCTTGAAAAGATGTCGACTTCAGGTCTCCTTCGTCACGACACTCCATAACTCTTGTAACTCCCCACAGGGAGAGACAAGACCATTTCTGGGCTGACAGTCCAAACAATGATGGAGATCTGTAGTATGGCTTTGGTCGCCTCTTCATGGACGTTTTAAGAAGAACCAAAGTCAATGGTTTCACATCAGTGTATAAAAGGTGTTTGGTACTAACACAGACAGATCACACATGTTCATGTGGTACCAGCACATTTCTCTCTGCTTTATGCTAAAGGGTTTTAAAACTAAGTAAAATATCATGTAAAATAATGTACTTATACATTGCCTTTACATTTGGGGTCATCATAACCAACAAATGACAACTAAGATTGGACTGGTTTTAGATAGTTTGTTTCTCTTTATAAAAGTATAGTTTGTTATGTGTATGTCCGTGTGATAATTACAACAGTAGAAAACCTTGAAAACTTTTTGTTTAACAAGGTAAGGAAGTCTCCAAATTTCTATTTTTGCTTCACTATAGCCTTTATAAAACAGAAGAAATCCTATAGAAGTATCGAGCCATACATTATCATATTACTGTAACTCTGTGCAGTATTAAATATTAACATTAAAGTAAGTTTTCCTTACTTTTAATACAATTTTTTTTACAAGTTTTAGGTTTCATTACAAAGAAAACCAAACAAAAAAATATATATATATTTCTTTGTGGTTACTTGTGTTCATGTTTTCCAAAGTGGTTGTTTCTCACTAACAGAGTCAATGAGCAACTGAATAAGCAAATTGTACTCAGTGGATAATTTTGCTTACAATGTTCCGGAGGCCTATGATTAGAATATTAATTAGGTCCATCTATGACGGTCAGATAATAACAATGTCACAGGCTTGAATGGATTCTGTGACCTGTAAAAGGCCTATTCACAATCTCCAGTCTGCCATAGTTCATTCTTTTGGCCACAGGCAGCAGACTTTTTCACACCCTTTCTAAACGTTCTGATTGTCCCTGTATGAAACACTAGGCAGGAAGTGTGTTTAAAAAAATACAAATATACTAAAAAAAGGGAGTGTTTTATGCCAAGAAGAGTTAAAATTTAGACCATTTGAGACTGTTTTTGCTTCATTTGTATAGGTTTCATGAAAGGAAGTTCAACTTTTTTTGCAAAAAGAGATGACTTAGTACATTTATGCTTAATTGCATGATATATATCACAGGAAAAAAAGTAAAGACACCATCCTATTCCACCCAGAGAAGATGTTCATTTGTCACTGAATGAATAAAATATGTCCTTCCTCAAACTTTTATTTTCTTCTTCATCTCCAGAGCTGAATGTTTAGAAATAAATACACAAAAGATTCCTATTTTTTTTCTTTAAATCTTCCAATGTCTGTGGCAACTTTGCTTCTATACCACAAACAAACACATGAGATCCATCATAACATGCAGCCAACACTGCAGGTTCCTGAATTAATAGTCCTGATGTAAAGAGTATCCCTTGTTTGCCCTGTTAATGTGAGAACATTACTCAAGTTGCGTCTCCTGGGATGTCCGTGGGATGCCTCTGTTCAAATGACGGGATGCCTCAGTGAGGGGGGCCAAAGACATTTGCTGTACAGGCTACTTACAGCATTCGTAGCACTTCAGAAACACAGCCAATAAAAACACAACATCCTCACACCAACTAAAAAGAAGGGCTTTGAGGGTCAGTTGGCTCTTTGTATGTATTATTGTTAAGTCTCATGGGAAAAAGCAGGATAAGCTTTTGTTTTGTTTGGTGCTTTTTCCTTGAGCTTAGCGACAACATCCCGTTAAACGGGATAAGCTCATCTTAACACACAGGCAGGTAGGGGACATTTTATTATTTTAAAATAATTTAGTGAAGATTATTTAGTGACTTTTTACTGTAACAAGTGTGTTTATACATAGGTGTCTTTTATGTATATTTATTGGGAAAACTTAAGGACACGGGGTACCAAATTTCATGCCATCTCATGTGTAAATGTGTGCCGATGTAACAAAAAAACTTCTTTGAATCATCCAGATGTGCCCTTTTGGATAATTCTGTAAAGATTCCTAAGGATGATAAGTCTGATACACACTAAAATGACATTGTTGAGTATAGGCTGTTATTCCATGACTTAATCAGACTGATACTCTATTAACCTTTAACTAGTGTGTTGTAAACTGTTAACCCTTGATTGAGCAAGTGACTATTGTTGAATAATTTCCCCATATATTACAAGACAGTGACAGCAGCAGTTACAGTGAGGACAGTGAGTCAATAATCTAAGGTCCAGTGTGGTCTACAAGGTCTACAGGTCCACCTCTGCATAAACAGTGACTGTAGCTGCTTTGTTAGGTACTATGAGGTAATGGTACTAGTCTATTAATGATCAGAATCAGAAAGAGTTTTATTGCCATTGTTCGTATAATACACATGTAGTATACAACTAGGAATTTGTCTCGATGTAATGCTGCGACATTCAACATATAGTATATCAATAAAAGAAGAGAAAAAAAAAGAATTATATATATATATACATGTAGTATAAAAAAATAAAATAAAAAAATATAATAAGCATGCACCAAGATAGAATAAGATAAAAATAAATATAGTGAAAATATGTAATGTGCAATTCTGTGGGGGCAATGTGCAAGTCAGTGCAAATGAGACAGAGGTTTTATGTTGGTCATGTGTCCAGTATTGGCTGCTGTGCTTCGTGCTGGGGAGTCTGATTAAGTCCCTTGGTGTTCAGCAGCCTGGTGGCCGAGGGGAAGAAACTGTTCGTGAAACGGGAAGTTTTGGTCCGAATGGACCGTAGTCTCCTGCCTGAGGGGAGGGGGGAAAAGAGGGCATGTCCAGGGTGAGAGGGATCGGCCATGATCCGTCCTGCACGCCTCCTGGTCCTCGAGGTGTAAAGGTCCTTGATGGATGGTAGTCCGCAGCCAATCACCTTCTCAGCGGTGCGCACAACTCGCTGCAGCCTCAGCCTGTCCCTGGTGGTGGCTCCAGGGTACCACACGGTGATGGAGGTGGTAAGGATGGACTCGATGATGGCCGTGTAAAACTGCACCAACATCTTGGAGGGCAGCTTGATGATGATGTTCAAAGGGAATATGGATGTGGACAGGGGTCTGGATCTGTACTTTCCGTGGTCTAATGTTTTAAAACTGATGTTCTAAAGTTGTACAATTCATGGTCCTTTCAACTTACATATGATTTTCTTGCATATTTTAATAGTACTTATGGGTTACTTATGGGTAAGGGACCAAATATGGTAACTTTATTTTTGTTGACATTTTCACAAAAGAAATCAAATCTTGTTATATCATCCAATAGCAGATTAAGTTTGAACTTTTTAATTGAGTGTGCTATAAAAGGTTACCTTATATTCCTGTAGTTAATCTCAGCAGTCTTTGACTAAATTCTAGTGTGCATTTGCCCTAAATATAAATCTCTTGTATTTACAACAAAATGATGTTGCATATCATTGCACCTACAGCAAGAGGTGCTCAGATTGTTGTTTTCCCAAAATGTGAGGAAAGTTTGTGCTGAACATGTTGAAGGGCTCTCCTGTAAGCATCACTGTTGATCCATCAAGGCCCAGGTGGCAACACTAGATCTGCACAAGTCAGCCTCTCACAGAGGAAACTTTCAAGCACTTCTCAGGTAGAAAACACATCTGACAGACATCCCAGTTGAGTGATCACACTCAAATAACACGTATTCAGGGAATGCCTAATCTTGCCCCTATTGTGTGCCAATCTCAAGTTTCCATGACAACCCGTTCCTGAATTAGAGCCAACAATGTGATTTTAACCTTTCTGCTAAATGCAACCTTGACCTTTCACCTTTACTCAAATAGACAATTGTATCTAATGCGCATTAGCTATATGTATATGCCCATGTAATTTCATGGTGTTATCTCAAGTATTCATTAAGTTATAGCGTGATATGTCTCTGCGGAGATATATATAGATAGATAGATAGAGAGAGAGAGAGAGAGAGAGAGAGAGAGAGAGAGAGAGAGACAGACAGACAGACAGACACACACACACACACACACACTGATCACAATAATCTCTTCCAACCAATATTGGGCGAGATTAATTATTAGACTGAGTAGTATTAATTCTCTGTATTAAGGTCTTTTTTTTGACAAAATAGCTGAAACTGTATAAAATATATTTTTACACTGGATTTTTCAACTGATTGTTTTAGCTTTATTTATCAAATAACCACCAAACATGAGCATGTTGGAAATTAGTCAGGACAAACACCATCAGACACATTTAAATTAGCTTCAAACAAATCTCAAAGTAGTGTGAGCGAAATTTCCTTAAGTTCAACTCACTGGGGAGCATTGGCAAAAGTACTCAATAAAAAAAAAAAATTCAATGTTTGTGAATCGAGTCAAAGAGGCATTTTGTCTCCTCATTTTAGCAACACTTAGTGTTGTGTTAGAATTACTGAGCTGGCAGGCATGTGGCTAGTGGCAGTGGACTGTGGTGAATGAGTTAAATCAGCCTCTTGTGAACTCGACACTGTGTCGTCATGAGAGGAAAGAGGCCAAAGCATCACGCAATGAGGGCAATCCAACAGTGAGCCGGCGTGGCAGCGCTGCTTCCCGCTGGTCCCAGAAAGGCTCAAATAACTCCCATGTGCTCCCAAGGAGAGCAGAGGACAGGCATACATCACAGGGGGGGCTGGAGGATCTGGAGGTTGAAGGAGTGTGGATTTATCCTGGAGTTTCAGAGATGTTCAAATTGCAGACTCCACGTCGTTGCTTTATTCTCATCAATTTTGCCAATAGTGTCGTCTGTGACTGTTGTGGTAATGGCTCTATGTTGTGTCTGCTCATAAAGACTGGTGTCCATGGAGGCTATAGGTGTAGCCAATGCTTTGTTCCAAGACCATCCTAATTAGGGATTTTAAGTGGGTTTAGAGTGGAGTAGAGTCAGTAGGTAAAGGATGGTGTCAAGTATACTTTTAAAGGACATGATTCTAATAGACACTGAATGAAGTATTCAATGATGATAGAGTGACTTTAAATTGGTACACGGACAAAGAACTAACTTTAATACTTAATTAAAGACTGATATTTCTTTTATATTTCACATTAAATCTACATTCTGTATATTCAACACAGGTTTGCTTCTTTAGTTTAAGGCATTAAAAAACTGATTTAAGGTTAAGGTTCAGTATTTTCAGGATGTTATTTTTCAATTTGAATGGTTAGCTTTAAATAAGGCATGCGTTACACATACTTTTACAAAGACACAGTGGGTGAAAATGATCCTTACCTACTTCCCTAATCTATCATACATTCAGCACATTTTCAGAACCTGCAGTTCTTCCAGTTTTCTTATATAACAAAGCTAAATCAGTACTTCTACCACATTCTTTTCACTAATTGTACTTCCACTTGAGTGAAAGAACAAGTGTGCATTTGCATCTCTGGTCTCGTGTATAAATGAGTGATTCACAGGATAAAAACACTATAAATGACTGACATGTGGAATGTATTATTATTCTTCAGATACTGTAAGCTAATACACTTTGAGTGTTCAATGCTCCTGCTTCTCATGGCCCTTCTTATTTGTTACTTTCGTACACTGTCTTCAGCATGTAGGTGGAGCAGACTAATTAATTTGAACTGTATTTCCCTAAGCTGCTTTTCCTTCCCTCTAATGAGAGACAAGTGCCAGTCAATGTGGGAGCTGTACCGCTGTCCGACATTAAAATAGAAGCCTTCAGCAGTCTGTCTGGGGCGTGACAGGGGTTGGAGGGGTGAGCGCCCCGACCAGCAGCCACCACCTGCTTTGGTTGTTCACGCTGTCACCGGTGCCCTTTTTTGGTGCGTGCAGAGTCTTTAAGAGTTTAGCTATGCTTTGATGCCTTCTTTGATTTTTAGAATATGCACAGGATCAATAAGGAGGAAAGACTTCAAAGCTTGGGCTCTTCTCACCTGCTGTTGGTCACCATTTCTGAAGTGTTTCCAATCCCGTACAGAGGCTAAACAAACATCCAGGGAGTGGCAGGGTGGGGGCTTCATGATCAATAAAAACTAATACCATACGTGGAGAAATTTGGCAGTGCAAACACACTAAACTACATGAGGTTGCTTTTCATTTGACGCTGATATTTCTGCATATAAATAAACGTCAAACAAATTTCAAAGTGAGAACATGCAAGGTTCTTATTTCCAGTATAATTTACAGCAATGGTCTTATTTTACAAGCCAAAATCCACACTCATAATTCCAGTGTAGAAATTCACACAAGCACACACATACACTTCAAAGTGCTTAGATTAATGCGTAATAATCTTCAAGAGCCATAACGGTTTAATAACTCACTCAGATGTCTCTAATATGTCACTCAAGTCTCAAACACTAAACATTTGATAATAATGCTTTTTTTTTTTCTTTCTTTCTCCTGCTACAAATCTAGTAACCTAAGTGGCAGCAAAGTTCAAAGAAGCAGATTGTAATGCATGTTATGGAAATAAACCCGGGGCTGATTATCCTTTAAATCTCCGGCTGCCCCAACCCCCTCTAAAAATGGCTGTCATGATGAAATGACTATCCTTTATTACATTCTTCTCCCCTAATCCTCCTCAATTTATTAGAGGGGGAGTGCCTCGGCACAACAATGCCAAAACTCATTTCCATGGGAGCCCACACGGCATGATGTCCATGAAGGGAGAGACAACTGATTTCCTATGCAAAGGGTCCTTTTGAAAGGGGGGAAAAGGAGACAACTGATTCTTTTATTGCAAATGACTTTGGTGTTTTGTTTAGGGGGGCTGAGGGTAGTGAAGCCAGCATGACTTCTGCTCGTACACTTTAATTCAGCTGATGCAGGTGCGTGGATAATTACAGGTGTGGTGCTGGCCGGCCTACACCTCTCTGCATCCTCCCCTGCACCCATGTGGACATACACCCAGACGCTTGGCTTTCTGCACAGACATTAGCCAGGTACAGAAAGAATAGATCAGCAAGCACCTCATTTGCATTTCACCATTCAAACTCTGCTGTAAGTCTGAGAAACTGAAGGGCCCTATTCAGAAATCTTAATAGTCTGGTGGATATCACAGTGTGGGAAAGCTAAGCACAAACTTTCTGTGTGAGGGAAAATTGACAAAAGACTTACTGTCCGTGAACTGTTGGCTTATTGTCCCCGAAATAAATAATAAGAGCAAATTTAACTTAGTTGGTGGAGGACAGATATCATATTTAAAAGCTTTAACTTCCATTTTGTCTGTTAAACTAAACATATATCCACACTCACTTTTTGTCTTTAGTCTTTTTTTAAATGTTTCATTTTTATTCTGTGCCATAATTTCTGGTGAACAAATCACCTTGTGTGGTTCAATTATGCTCTTAAGAAAATACAGTGTGAGAAATCACCCCCCCCCTCCCAAAAAAAAAGAAAAGAAAAAGAAACTTCTAAATGAAACCTCTCTCTTCAAATCCCAAATGAGAGGAAATTACTCATCAAGTGATTATGAAACTGTTGGCATTATAGAAATCAGAGTGAAAGAATAGAGTCTGGAGGAAAGAACGGAGGGGGCTGGCAATTAGTTCTCAATGGACAGTGGATGAAGAGGGGGCAAGTTAAAGTCTCCAATCTGAAGGGTCTCCTTGTAAAGCTAATTCCAGTTAATGGCCAGGGCACAAGGCTCCACTAACCCACTATATCTGACATCCTGGCTCCAGGTAATCAGACTGACATTAATGCAGGCTCCAAAAGAGACACCTCGTCATCAGGAATTTTCCTCATTGGCACCGAAAATGCCAGGCTGCACACCTCTGACTGCGTGGCCCCCACATCTATTACCCTTATTGATTTGGAGCCCTGCTGAGCCCCTCCAGAGCTCCCACCCTCCTGCTGCTGGACTGAAGTGGATCAATCCTACGCCGGGGGCCACAACTCGATAACAACCCAGTGCTCAGAGACTACTGTTTACAACCTGAAATGAATATACACATAGATGCTGCTCTGTATATTCACTGCTTATCTAGTGACACGTTTCACCTGTGTAGTTGAGATGTTTTTTAGGAATATTAGAGTTAAAGAAAAATCGCTGGCTTAATATAGCATTATATTTTTTTATTAGCACTGAACTAAACTCCACTTTAAGTCATGCTTGAACTTAAACTATTAAAGTTATAAAACGTTTTTGTCTTATAAGATGCATATTGCTCAAAGGAGCCCACCCTGGCACGTCTTTCATCAAGGAAGTCAGAACTATTTTGTACATTGATTTTTCAGTGCAGTTAATTTACACTAACAAAGTGCCCTTCGAAGTAAATATCCTGCATCAAACACTTGAGGCAATCAGCGTACTCTGCCCCACAATTGTACACTTAAAGTTTAATCAATGCAAATTAGATGTACGAAAGTGCTTAATTTTTGTACTATATTTTGTACAGAAAATGTCACATGACCATACAATTATTTATTTGTTGGTTTAAAAATATATATATATATCCTATCCATCTGAAGTGCTCTTCTACAGCTTTAGAGGAATCCACTGAATCGTTGAGTTATTCACATACATCCAAACTGCACTAGCCAATCAGCCAAGTTGCACTTCTTTTTGAAGTGGGGTCTCAGAGAAAAAAAGGCATCTGTAAAAACAACCCACTGTGTCTTTAAACTTTGAGCACATTCTTACTGACCAGCTGTAAAAACTCCAGCAGTACAAAAACACTAGGAAGTCATTGATATCTATTGTAACACTGCAGAACCTTTGGTTGGACTCAGAACTGATAATGTTTAATTTTCTCAACAGTATTCTTTTTATGCCTTGTAAACCTAGGCAGTTCTGGCACACAGCAAGTACAGCAAGACAGAAGAGGAAGCAGCCTTCATATTTTCTGTAAATGTAAATAGCTGGTAATACTGTACCATTAACTGTGCCACAGTGGAAGGCGCTGTGTGGCAGTGGTGCTGGATGCCTGGTAAGCCAGTGCAGGCTCTGTGTGATGGAAGCATAAGCATCAGTGTCGAGAACGGTTGGTCTCATCTGCGACTCATCATCAGCCAGTGGAGCCCAGCAGGGGGAAAAATGTACACCCAGGGCAAATCTGTAAACACCAATTTAATCTGCATGGAGAAAGTTACTGTCATCAGCTGTGACAGCAAAAGCCTCTGGGCCACGCCAATGCGCAAAGAGTCACTCTTCTTCCCCCAATATCTCTGTCAAAAACAGACATTAAGCCATTATGGACGTCAAAAATCTGCCATTGAGAAGTTCTTTTCTCTCTGCCAGTCAACGCTGCTGAATGGATTTGTTATAGGACCAAGTGGAAATGCTGTGTGCGGATGCCCTGCAGTTCTGCCTTTACATTAATTGCTGACAAATTGCTATCGACCTTTGGAATTAGAAACCGAAAACTTTGCATTTAAATACCATTTAATTTATTAATCTCTCAGAGTTGATGTAAGATTTTTTTTTTTATGTTGACAATTAAGGAAAGCAGTGGTGAGGAAAATTCGTAACCTTTGTTGGTCCGATCTTGTAATTAATTTACGTGCAGACTTAAGAAGATTTTCTCTGCATCTGCAGCTTTTGACACGGACCGTGCTTGTTCGTAGTCATGTTGTTTCTTGGCTGCGGAGCCAGACTAAGGCAAAATCAACACCAGGGACGATGAACATTTAACAATAATGAGAATTACTAGCGGTCCCTCCCCCGTTTTTCATACCCTAACATCCTGATTTCATGGGTGACACTTAGGGACCCCCCAGGCTCTCTAATGTGCGCTTGGGGACCCATGTGGTCGTCATAGCCAAGGCTTTTTATCAGACTCAAGGATAAGTGTAGCAGTAAATGCAGCATGGTCTGTGAATTTGAAACAGTGTAAATCTAATGTAAAATGAATTTAAAGGCATTTCCTTGAGCTAAACAGTTATTTTTACATTACCATCAGGTCGGATAGTCTGAGGTTTCTCCCAGAGGTGATGTTCTGCTGCTAATAATCAGTGTAAACACCAAAGTGGGCAAACATAAACACTTCATGCCAGCAGTTTTCTTACCACCAGTAGGAACTGATGTCAGTGGACTGGTGGCCTAGCATCCACGGTCTGCGATCTGTCAATCCTGTTTGGGGTCACTATGTTTGCAATGGCAGGGACTTACACGGTTCAGCTGGCTTAGGCCCAGAGAAGGGAAGGGGGCAGGCCGAGTGGGCTATCGCCGTGCCCCCTGGGGCGGCTCCTGACAGACTAGGAACATCAGGACAGATTTGGGAAGGCAATGTCGACGGGGGAGCATGGGAGGGTCCGGCAGCGAGGGAGCAACCCTGCAGCAGGGCAGCTTCCCAGAATTCATTACTCACAGCTAATTTACAAACAAGGGGAAAACCTGGCTGCAGGACAGACTTCAGCTTGTGGCCTCCTGCTACTGCTCTACTCTACTTACATAACTTTTTAGCCTGAGTTTTCTTTGATTTGTTTGGGGTAAAGAAAAATCCTTCCAACTTTCACATCAGTTGATGGACTTGAGGGTGTTTCTGAGCTCCAGTCTTCAAGAGCAGGAGATAAGGGTAGGCAATGAGTTAATCGAGTAGAAATTCATATATGGTATCTGACCTTAGTAAGATAGTCGACTCATAAACCTGCATATAAAGTAGGTGATTTGATTTCCTTTACACTGTGTATATTTTCTATTTAATCAAATTGCAGTCCTGCAGGTCCTTGATTCACTTTAAAGATGGTAGAGGTTGGGGAACATCTCCGGGAGAGCCACATATTGCATCACCCCTGCTGCTTTAACCGATTTACTTCATATCATCAAGCCAAGGCCAGAGATTCCAGCACGGGAGAGGTTTTGCATAGTGCTGGGCTAAAATAATTAGACGACACCTTCAATTGTCTTGTCACCCCCTTTAACTAAGACATTCACAGCCACTAATTGAATGAGTTGAAAGGGGGGAAAGCCCGCACAAATCTGGGAACTCGTAAATCTTCCATAAACATTATTTGTTGGGGAAAAAATGGTGAATCCCATGCTGTTAAATTCCTTAGGCCTGCTGTTGTCGATTAAAAGGACAGTCAGCTGGACACCCCTGTCCTACTGTGTAATGGTCAGTGGCTGGGCCAGAGACCCCTGCTGCTTTGAGTAAATTAACACTGGGCAGGACATTCTCTGTTGTTTTAAATCACTATACAAATACATGGGCAACAACCTCAGGAGGCCAAATGTCAACACAGACAAAAAAAGAGGGAATGAAAAAAAAAATGTTTGGAAACCTATCATGTATGTAAACACCAGACACACGGCTTTATTTATTCAACATATTTTCCTGAGTAGCTGTTGACTGGATGCTTGCAGAGAGTATGTTGTCAGGGGTAGTGGAGGATTAAAGTGGTACCTAATTGAATATTTGCTATTGCTGCAATGCACAGTTGCATTAGAATGCTATAAACAGAGTTATGTTTTCAATGCATTACAACTGAATGGAACCCCAAAAATGGAGATGACCTTTAAAGTGTAAATAGATGGTCCCGGTATCCATGTTGTAACCTACAAAGAAATTGAATTACACACGGATAAAGCATAATTAGATACCATTTAAAAAAGGAGATAGTCTAATTATTGGTGAAGCAGCTTAAGTTGCTTTGCTCCTTAATTGAAGTACATCATGAATGCACTGCGAATCTGTCCTGGCATGTTCAAACCAAATCTAAATCTTAATTAAATTTTGCGCAAAAGAAAGTGTTGGAGAGGAGCCCTAATCCATTTAAGGAAGGATGGTGAAGGGCTATTACAGGGTGTTAATTTGTTAATCAGAACTTTGTGTGGCTATCCTTTACTATACTGAAGCCTGCACTATATTTGAACCACACAGCAGGAGGTGTATACAAACAGCCTCCAGCCATTGTGGATGTAGGTGCTGAGCCAGGAAATTAGAAAAGGTATTGAGTGAATTCAGAAAAAATGTATCATGACGGTGTAATATTCTCTTTTTTTATGTGTTTCTGCCCACTTTTCCATTATGTTGTCCTATTATGCTACTCTGTTGATATTTCCTATTGAAATGGGATCATCCTCGAAGGGGCACCTAAGACAGGTAAGCCACGAGTAGGCATGGCAACAAAGGCTCTGCAGGGGTCAAGTTCCTGTGTAAAGTCCTGTTAATGATAACATAATGGACAAGAGGACTATGGCCTAACTACTGATGATGACTTCAAAGTAGGTGAGTGATGGAAAGAGAAAAGAAGCTTAAAAGATGAGAAGACCTTTCTATGACCACGTTGTCTAATAGAAACACCATCCGTCCTTGTGACACAGCATGGCCCCTTCGTCTCAAAGCCTGTAACTGCAACACAAATATATGCACAGAAATGCACAACAAAGCCAATTGCTTTTAAGCCCGCAATTGAGTTTTCCAGTCCTAATACAGCTGCTGAAGAAGCAGTGAGCTATTCATGATGCTTTACTGCCAAAAAAGAAAAGTTGAGGACACATCCTTGACAAAATCCTCTTTTCAGACATAATCCACCTAGCACCATTTTACTTGAGGACTGAAGTGTGTAACATCTGATCTTATCCCAAAAGCTATTCAGTGCTATGTAGCGTTGGGTTGATTATGTTCCTGGTACACACAGGAGCCTTTCACTCCTTAGTGCCTTCCCATCACACCTGGGATAATAAAGAGGATTTAAACAGGTCTGAATAGGTTAACCAGGTGTTGAAACAAATAATGGTTTAAAATTGTAATTAACATGGCTTGAATAGAGCATTGCTCTTGGTAAAGGTCTCCTCTGTTGAATGACTTTGGTATGCAAGGGAACACAAGGCTGAAAGGGCCCCGTCTTTGTCACTGGAGAGAATAAGGAACTAATGGGGAATTAAGATCTTTAGAGCCTGTGTGCTTCTGTTATATGGCTTTTCCCCTTTCTTCAAGGATGTAATGCCACAGTTCATAGTCCTGCCCAGCGAATTAGTTGCACTTCCCCGAAATGTTTAAATGGTGCCAGTGTGTTATGGTAAAATGTTACCTAATTAAAAGAGCATGTGCTCCCTTAAGACCAAAGTTATTTCAAAAAAAGCCACTAAAGACGAGAAAACAAAGCTTATGCAATGTATCCAACACAAACACAACATGTTTTGTTGTTTTTTAATTAAAGGCAGATTCTAAGATGTGCCGTAAAGTGCGTTAGTATCCGCCGACAGACATGATGTACAGTACATTTGCAACCCTTACCTAACACTTAGACATGGAAAGCATTAGCATTTAAATGGCCTTCTATTCTTAATGTGGCCATTTCATTAAAAAGCCTCTGTGGTCAGAAACACATGCTGCCTGTGTGGCTGATGTAGATGAAGTGCACAGACACTGCAGCCCTTCTGAGTAAGAGGTGGTTGAACAGTTGTAATTTTGAGAATTTGATGTCATTAAAGAAGCAATAAGGATGTTCACTGTGTCCCCTTATGGTGTAAATTAGATTGTGAAAGTCAAGTTTTCAGTTCCTCTCAGCAGCAAGAAAGCCAAAGCCAAAGGGTCATATTCTGCAAAGTTTCCAAACATCAGCCACAGAACTTCCACACGGTTCTTCATTTCCTCTGAGTGTTTTGAAGCCCCCCACTGGGAAGGTCCTAATCTTGACGCATCAAGCAATGAACAGAGAAAAAAGACTGATTGCGAGTGATTGACAGGCCATGCCGTTACCACAGTAACTCCTTTTTGGCTTTCTATGGAAGTCCAATTCATCATCAGAATTAGATGACTCTAAAAGGGCCTATTATCATAAGGGTGTGTGTGTGTGTGTGTGTGTGTGTGAGTGGCATAATCGACTACCTGTGAACCGATCGAACTGTCTGAGTCAAGCACTCAACATGTGTGTAAAAATATCGCTGAAGCACTAGGAGAATATGCTGAATTCTCAGATATTGTGACTGTTTTACTTTGTGTTACAGTGCTCTTTATAACAGATTATAAGTAGAATGTTGTTTATTACTTTGGGGTCAATTGTGTCATTTCTTTGGATTATGTATTACCTGCTTAGAATAGCTTTTCACCAGTAGTCTTAAACGCTTCTAGTGATGAATGGCTGTTTGTAGATGCAAATCATGCCATAGTGCTATTAAAGAAATAAGTGGGGGATACTTTTTCTTTTTATAACAGGCACTGCCACTTTCAAGAGGAAATCTAAATAGTTTTATTACCAAAGTGGAAGTTTTGATGACATAAGAGGAAAAAACAGCCATTTCACCCCTGCAGAGGCATGAGTAATGAGCAAACATACCCCAGCTCTGTCTTTCCTCACTTCTCCCCTCTCTTTTCTAACACACACACAAATGCAAAAATGCCAAATGGTGTTTTTGGCAAGCGTATAAAAAGGTCATCTTTGCTATGATGAAAGAATGTTGTCTTCATCTGTTTCAAAAAGACTAAAATATGACTTTATTAACCACTGGTCTTTTGTATGAAGTGCCTTTATAAGGGTTTGACCATTACATACATATTTATCAAACACATAAACAAAAACTTCCATTGAACTGGAGTGGTATCCCATGAAGTGGATAAACACATTTTGTGAATTTGTTGATTCGCATATAAACATAGAAGCAAGAAATCTCTAAATGTTGTTTGAACACAGCATCTATAGACAGTACCAGATTTTTTTTTTCTTTCTGCGGTGTGTATGTGTATGTGTATGTGTGTGTGTGTTTATGCATCTGTGTTTGCATGGTCAGGCAGCAGGCCAAAGCAAGCGTCAGCATCAGCGTCAGTGCTGTGTAGCATCAGTGTGTCAGAGGCAGCGGGGGCCGTGGCACCCATGCAGGTTTCCCATCAGCGCACGGATGGAGCTGAGTCGGCCAGACAGCACCGCGGCACACTCCAAACTTACTTAGTGTAATTAAAGTTGAGAAAGGTTAAAGTTTGACACTGACACGAGGCGAAGGGTTCTTTCTCCAAGGCAAGAGACAATATAGGGTACCTCGTCAAAGTGGCTAACCGGTGAAGCCCCTGACCCTCCTGGAAAGCCAGAGAGACACAGTGGAAATGCAGACACACATCCAGTATCATGATTAGGTGTTAGGTCTTGAGAGGAGGGGACAATTGTGTGCACATGTAATTAAATTGGCCAACCTTTTGTGGCACTCCTCCTATTCAGACACATACATGAACACCCAACCGGAAGAAGTAGTGTGTAATAGTCTGTGATCCATGTCTGGAAGGACTACGTAGATAGGCTAAGGTTTTAATCCGTAAGAACAAACACAACAAGATGTAATGTCAACTCTAGAAACACTGGGAATGTAATGGTTTTGTGAATGCCACAGATTTGCTTGTCAGCATTTCCTGGAAATGTCCTGGAAAACCAAAGAGGACAATGTTGAGGCCATGTGCTATGTGAAATGCTAAAGTTTTTATTTATATAATACTATTTAGATTTTTTTTTGGTTTGATGTTGCTGCCACAAGAACATAAGGAGCTGTTTAAGGTTTCTAATGAGTTTCCGACTTGGAAAGAGAAGAGCTGAGCTATGCAAAAGGAAAGAACACCTCCTTATATTGAGTTTTCATCATGCATTTTAAGTCTGAACTCATGTGTATTAAAATAGACTTATTTATTCAGTCAATATACTGGCTGTGTTTCATATTGGTACATCTGTTTGTGATTTATTCTGGAATCTGAGAATAATTATATCATCTTAACTGGCGCACGGGGTTAAAAAACAACTGTCTAATGAAATATACAATCATACAAATAGATGACAAAATGTCTCCTTGTAAATACTACAACAGGTAAACGTGAAAAACAGACTTGACAAATCAAGAATAGTTATCTTCTCAAATGTTATTCAAAACAGATGCCTTTTCTTCATTGTTTTCTCTTTTTCTTCTTTCATTTTCTTTTCTTTTTTTCCTCCTCTCAAATGGATGTGATAGAAACATGTTGCAACTATAACAATCACTCAAAGAAATCTTTATGTTCCACCATGCAGTACATTTGCTCATTTAATTATTTCTTGTATAAATGCATGCACGACTGCACATTCATAAACATGCATTTATACACATTGACATTTCTGTGTCTACACTAACACACACACACACACACACACACACACACACACACAGTACAATGCACCAGACACATTTACACTCAGACACAGACACACAAGAAACAATCACTACTTTTGATGCAGAGTCTCTGAAGAGATGAAACACATGTCCCAGGCTGTGTGCATGTCAGCAGCCCATACAGAAAACCCACTGTGTTTTGTTGATGTGTCACTTGCACCCTCTCCCCTCTTAGCGCAGTGAAACCCACTTTCTGTAAATGATAGTCCTCTTTGTCTCCCATCAAAGGCGCCCTTTTATTCCCCAGTATTCTTGAATGGATCTTGGCAGCTGTCATGCAAAACCAGTGAATATCAGTATAAATTAATTCATCCAATCTATAAGTAATTACTTTTTTTCCCCCCTGTATTCCTTCTCTGTTGACCCCCTCCACCTCACACACCATCATAATTATTGCTCCTAGCAACAATCTATAGCACCCCGAAAAACAAATAAACAGCAGACACCTCAAATCATTTGTAAAGTAAGCAGGGATGCTTAATAGAAACATCATTAAAATCATACATTTATTATGCAAACGCTGATGGAGTTAGTTATGTCTGTCCAAATGTCTGCATTACAAATGCCTCACTTGATTAACTGTCAAATTTGATTACAGATGCATTATATATTTAACAGCTGTAGGTAGACCACATCCTGGTGCTTTCCTTTTATATTTCCTGGTCAGTCATTAGCATACAATTTGCGAGCATATGTGTGTGTTTTGTGAGCGTAAGTGTGTGTTTGTAAGTACATAAACATCTTGGATATGGTTTACAGGAAGATATATTACTGTATGACCTTAAATAACCTTTTCTATAAACAGTATTTGCACCAAAAAATCTCCAAGTTTTAAAGGTATATATTCTATATACAATAGTACATGGTATTATAACATAAGAGTGAGAAAAATGAATACTATCTGGCTTTAAATATCATATTTGGGGTCCATCCTGCACTGTGCTTCCAGCCCTTGCAGATATTAACATGTAATATGCTGGCTCACACCTTTCTGAGCAAGAAGGTAATGGGCATTTCTTTTTGATGTCTTGTCCTTTCACTTTTTAGTCTGGCATTTTTAATCCAGTTCAGATTAAAACACTCCCCTGTTCAGATACTCAAGCTCTGCAATGTAAAGCTCCTAATCTCTGGTTCCCAACCGCATAAAATCCTATTAAGATCACCTTCAGTTTAGCAGGCACATTGTTACGAAATGCAAAATATGCAGCTTCACCGGTACACTTTTAATTGAGGGTAAAGTGCCCCCGGTAGAAAGATACTGCACTGTATGCAAAACCATTAGAGTAATTTTGAGAATGTCTGTCAAGAAGAACCTCCAAACCCCAGATTCTCTCTTGGGGGCTCCCTCAGGGCTGAGCCACGGGTGGGGGGCACAGGGGTTCAGTGGGGTATCATTGGGTGTCTCACAAGAGGTGTCAGCTTGGGAGGATTTGACTGATTAGGTAATATTCCTGCATGTTCTCGTGTAAGCAACATTCTGAGAACTCATTTCCAAGCGCCTATCCCCCTGTAATTCTCGTCCTCGCCGTCATTCTTTCAAGGCAACTTTCATCTCTTAACATGGCGACTCAGTGCTTAAAGAGCTGCCACTGACAACAGCCTTGATGGCAGTGGCAGGCGTCAGCTTTCTATCGCAAAGCCACTTACCCAAGAGGGCGCCCCCCTGGTGGATACGGTGACGCTTAAATTGCCCTCACGTCCACCATAGCAACCACACGGCGACATGGGAGAGTGTCTAGGCGGAGGTTTGCTACCATTCATCATCATAACCTCCTGTCCCACTGAAATGACCTCGTAAATGCAACCGGCTCATCGACTAATGAGAGGTTGCTAACCTGTTGTTACTGACTGCAGTGTCAGTCTACAGGAGTTAAACAGAAAAAAAAAACCTGTTTCCAAGGTGACCTGTGATTATTTTGAGGAAAATATAATGTCTAAAAATGGCAAAAGAATTTTAAAAAATGCCAGGAAACAATGTCTTTACCAAATCCTGACACAGGGTCAAAACTCATAATCGCTAATTGAATGTAGTTAAGCCTCGGTGAACTTTAAGAGCTGTTAAAGTCACAGTGGCAATGAGCCAAGCAGTGACAAAGGCTAATGCAATTTTGAAAACATAAATGAACACTTTATTGGACATAAAAGAGCATGTCAGCTCACTTGAAAGCTTCTGACGGTATCTGACAGGGCTTTGATGTACAGTAGCCTTCTAGCAGAGCCTTCTCCACTCCTCAGATATATATAGATTGAACAATTTAACGGCCTCTTATTTGAAAAACCTCACATTGCACGTCGTTTTGCTGCATTATTAAAGCACAATTACATGCTACAGCTGATTTTCACTGCTAAATAAAGCTCTCCACACCTTCCTGTACCTGCAACCCAGTGAAAAATGACTGCACTGTAGGTGTGTATCTCTGAAAGTGTGCATATGTCTGAATCAAGAGTAATGGGACAGTAATCATATTATTAGATTATCTTTTGTTAGGAATGAAACTGTCTTAGAAATGGCAAGTGAAGCACTTGGCTGGAGTCATGGATATTATGAGGAATGGGGGGTGGCTAAGCTTCCTTTAAAGCATAACAGCTTTGGTGAGAATAGATGAGCCTTTTATTTCTAGGATTTGGAATTCATGGATTTGAAGAGATGCTAAACCCAATTTCTGGAGCCCTTCTTCAAATGAGCATGTGTTGATATAAATGCTGGTTTAGGACACTGGTCAGCCATCTGTTTTAAAGATAAACGTGTGATCAAAGGGCATAACAAAACGTGTAAGGGCCTTTTTTTTTTCCTCCTTCTCTTCTTTTTTTTTCTTGAAGGAGAGTTTAAAGAATGTGGAGCGGTTTCCAGGGGATACGAATGAAAAGCTTTCGGAAATGTGGGGAGGAATTGAGCTGAAGGGGAAGCTTCTGAGAGAAATTCCCCCGTAGCTTTTGGAGCTATGTGAGGAATCACCAGGGTTCTTCTTATCACACAAAGGAAGGGAATGGTGTGGTAATATTCTGTTAGGGTGCTCCCCGCTCCTGCTTTAATGAATGTTGTTTATTAATAAAAGAGGCGGCAACATACTGGCGCCCTCAGTTGACCTTTAACCCCTAACTAAAATTGCTATTGTTATCACTTTTATTTCCCAAATATGTGTCAAAAATGCATGAAACTACAGATTCATTCCACTGACACAATATAATCAGTTAATAATATAGCTTTATTCTTATAATACACAATAGCATCTTTGTATTAATTATCTTTGCTTATTCTGGTTTGATTTAATTTTATTCACATATAGCATCCTATAAAATAAATAAATTGTCAACTTTAATACAAGACAGTCACTAGAAAAAAATGTAAATTCAGGCTTTATTATGTAAATAAGTGGTAAAAGACATTTTGTGAAAAAGGAAAATCTGCTGCAAAGCTTTTTTTTTGTTATTCACAGTTTTCTCTATGAAGTTGTAGTTTCATCTGGAGGAAGTGGAGACAGCACGGGTTCTTAAAAGCCAAGTTCTGTGTTACAGATGAGCAGCTAAAGGTGGAGAGTTTCTCGCTTTCACTGTTTCACCCAGCCACTACAGTGGGAGTCTGCCTGCCTCTTGACCCTCTTACACACAAAGGATTAAAGAGGGGAAAGACATCTGACAGAACACACGCCAGCCACACTCAGCTTTGGCTTGGATTTCTTTACATATACACACAGAGGTGCCTACACTCACTCACTCACACAGACACACACACACACACACAGACTAAACCATGCATTAATACTCAGGCACATGCATACAATATGGAAAAAATTTACATCTTACTCAAGGATGAAAAATATATTCTGAATTTATCTTGTGAATGTTTTAACTGATGGATTTTTTTTTTGTCTCAACACATTTTATAAATTGTCTAAAGGGTCAGCCCAGTGGTGCTTGTATTTTATTATGGAGCTATGATTGTGTACGGCGACCTTCATGTTCACCGTCACCTTAGCAACCAATCATTCTGAGATGTTGTTTACAATGCTGTCACTACTGGATGGGTGTCTCATTGTTGGCTACAAAGTACCCCCAAGATCTTTTTAAAACAGGAAGTCATCATCAGCCGGGGATGTTCTCATTATTGGTATGTTGATCATTCTTACCCGACTGCCCTCATTAAGTCTGACAAGTCACGCAGTGATTAAAAATTGGAATGCTGCAACAACAGTGTAAGCATTAGGATCAGTGACTGCCTTAACTCCCAGTGACAAGGAAAGCCTGGCCAACGACTCCTCTCCAGTCAGTGGGAAATCTTCAGCCTGGCTGCCTTCTGCCGATTCAAAGCGACAGCTCCTGAAAGTGTAAGAGAGACTGCAAGTCCAGCAAGGGCTTCTGCGGTGGGGGTTGCTTTTTCCACTTCTTGCCTCTATTATTATCTGGGTTTAATCAGCTTCAGCACAAAGGTGAAAAGGCTTTGCACAAGCAAGCACTGCAGCAAGTCCTCGGCTCCAAAGCATCACCAAAACCTCCGATGGAAAATACTGTATGAATGCCTAGACCATATGCTGTTTTTGCAGTCAGTGCCATAACAAATATTCAGGTCGACAGTTGCGAACTCACCAAGGCAGCTTTTGTGTATCGTCGCTTCCTCACTGCAAGCATAAGTGAGAAAACATGGCATTGAGAGAACGGAAAGATCTGTTTGCATGATCATCATCCAAGTTCAAGGACTCTAATTAATCATTACTGAAGGCAACTTCACAAGTAAGACAACGTGCTGAAATTTCCAAATATGTGGTGTAACTCGTATGAATGCCAAAAGAGTCAAAAGGTTTTAAAAACCAAGTTTATACCGACAAGACACAAACATGTATTATATCTGAACTATGCATCAGAGTTAGTGTAGGACAGTTCTGCACAACGCTGTCACTCAAACAAAGCAAAGATAGATGGATGTGCTTTCCTGTCCAGTGCAGTGTTGCTCAGTTTGTGGTCAAAGGTGATAGAATGTTGGTAACGAGCCAACAGATAGCAATGTCTCCACCCATATGCTCATGATGGCAGGAAGCAACTTGGTGAAGGCACAACACGTGCCAGCCCGGCTTTGGCCTGCCACCAGACCCTGTCATCACCCTCACCTGCTGCGAGCAGAAGGCTCTATGCGGCTATTAAAAACTACAGGCTGGACCCTTTCAGGGGGATAAAGAAGTAAAAACATTTTTATTATGAAGAAAAATGGTGAGAGTGGAAGAAAAGGAGATTATTGAAGACAGTGTCAGAGGTACCAGCAGACATTAGATCAGTTACATCCCTGTAAAAACTACAGGTTGATGTTGCTCCTACATGTGCACAAACGATATGGTAATTTCTAACCCTTTATCAAGAAAGTGATTATTCATGGTCATTTGTGCACACATTCACATTACACGGCAGTGACATGAACAGTTCCAGTGAGAACTGTGGGTCAACAATCTCAAGTCCAATGTGGTCTAGAGGCTCTGTAATGAACCTCTGCATGAACGATGAGTGGACCTGCTTTGTCCGGTACTATGAAATATAATGGCACTGATGCAAGTAATGATGTTCAAAGAGATCATGTGGATGTAGACAGGCGTCTGAATCAGAACTTATGGTGCTGAAATGCATGTTCTGTTCACATTACATCCGTTTTTGTTCTATATTTTCCAAATGATTTACAGTAAGTTTAGTGACCTTGATTTTATGTAAAAATAAATAAATAAATAAGATTTTGAACAATTTCACAAATGTGCTAAAGTCTTGTTAGCTCCTCCAAAAACAGACTAAGTTTGGCATTTCTATAATGAAATTTAAAGGATGACATTCTCAGTTTTGTGTGGATCAGGAGACTTTGTTGAGCTTCTTTAAAGGCAATTATAAAAGCCTTTCTATTTGGTAACTTGGCTTATAAAGAAGCAACTACATAACTAAAACTTCATTCATTGTTCTTCAAAACAATGCCTAGTTGTGACCATCAGTTAACGACTAAGTCACTGCAGCGGGATCTATTAACAGAAAATGACCCTGAAAACAGAGACGAGGCCTGGCTGACATGAAACGCCATCTAATTCTGAGAACAGAACAGAAATGAAGACATCTCTAAACAGCGGAGCGACAGCAGTGAATAAAAGATAGTCTGATACTGCACTTCCACTGTGTACGTATTTAATGAATACTACTTGCTAAGCAGAATGACTTGAAGTTCACGGCGGAGTCCTGGGAGACATTTTTACATTCTTATTTCTCCGTGTCAACGTTTTTAATTATATGTTGGCAGCGCTTAAGATCTCATTAAATTTGAGAGTATCATTTGGATGGTTGAAAGACAGCTTAGTGTCAGTCACCGCTCTTGTGATGGATATAATAAATCCTACACTTTCTAATCCGGTGATGTTAAATTCATTTTCCAAACCTGCAAATAAATCGCCGAAGACAACCCTCTGAAATGCGTAATAGCAGATGTCATAGCGTTTGGAGACAGGTTGGAATACCCTTACTTCACAAATGTCAGATAAAGACTGAGAGAAGTCAAAAGGATGGGAAGGGGGGAAACAGACTGTCACCCTGTGCCCTCGCTAGCAATATGGAACATCCTACTTACATTGCATAAAATGACTTAATATTTAAGTGATATTTCTCAGCTGAATTATATACAACAGACCTGGGCAGACTAAAGCCACATATGAGGCCTGATAGCTGGTCCTGAGGTCATTGACAAATTAAAAGTCAATGCAAATTCAAGATTCAAGAAGTTTATTGTCGCATACGCAGTAAAAAAAAAAAAAAAAAAAACGCACAAGCTTGATGCCATGTAGTGAAATTCTTAGATTGCACACTTACCGTCAATGTGACAAAAGTAGTAACAGTAACTGGGGTTAAGAGAGGTCACTTGCCACTCGTCATCTGAACCAGCTTTATCCTCACTAGGGTCATGGGGGTCACTGGGGGACTAATCCAGCTACAATGGGTGAAGGCGGGGTACACCCTGTATGAGTCTCCAGTTCATCTCTGGGCTGAACATATATAGACAAACAATCACTCTCACCTTCACAATTTAGATTAACCAATTAACCTATCAGTGCATGTGTTTGGATGGTGGGAAGCAACCGGAGTACCCGGAGAAAACCCACACAAACACGAGGAGAACCTGCAAACTCCACACAGAAAGGTCTGGTGAACCAGGGTCCTTCTTGCTGTGAGACACGAGTGGTAACCACTGCACTGTTTTGGTGAATATTCATTAAATAGTTAGATTTTGTGGGCCACATGTTCTTTATATCATTGTATTGTTTCACTTACTGTTTTATACGGATACATACAGTGGTGAGAAAAAAAATTATTCACCCCCCCATGCTTTTAAATAAATTATTCTTAAGCCATTACAATCTGCCATGTATTGTTCCCTTCTGCACATGCTCTGTTCTGTGGAGGTCAAAACTGGATGTTTCAACAGAAAAACATCCAGGAATAAACATTTTTAAACAAAAAAAGTCATTTGCATCTGTTTGTCTGGACATTCTGAAACACAAAACATATTTTTCTTTAATAATAATAATAATAATAATAGATTAGATTTATATAGCACATTTCTATGTTCACATACTCAAAGTGCATGATAATATTGGAAACAAACAAACCCTTTGATTCCACTACCATATTGAGTAGAGCTGCAGGTGAATTGATAACTGTCACAGTTTATAATGCGGCCTCTTAGGAAAATTCATTGCCCACCCCTGATCTACAAGCTACAATTTGGACCTGAAGAACCCAAAGTTCTACAGTTTTTTCCCCTCTCTCTTGTTCTTTTATGGCTGGCCAAACACTGCTGCACTGTAAATGTGCAGTGCCGACTGTAAAAATAAAAAACACTTGTGCTAAATAGCTTCAGAGGAGTGTTTTGTGCCTGATTGCTGCTTGGTGAACCTAACACAGAGCGCTTTTCAGTTGTTGCTGTTTTTCCAAGAAAACAATAAACCGCAGTGCTGTCTGCCAGAGCCCTTGGAAGGACATTTCTGCATTATCCATTTGCTAAATTGAATGAACAAAGCAGCGAGAAAGAGAGAGGGAAAGAGGGAAAGAGAGAGAGAGAGAGAGAGAGAGAGAGAGAGAGAGAGAGAGAGAGAGAGAGAGAGAGACATTAAGAATACATAGCAATTAAAAGAATCAAACTTGATCCCCAACATCTGTCCAGTCACATTAGACTGTTTCCGGGTTTCTCGATCAGCGAACAGAATAAGATTAAGGGATTGTACCCATTGAGCCAAGCGCGGTGTTCACTTTGAAATGAATGAAGACTCAACAGGTAATTACTCCACCTGATATTGGCACTGGCTATTGATTTTTCTACTTGCCAGACCCAACTAAAGGAAACTGCTTTGACTTCTTCCCGTTTTTTTTTGTTTGGGATCATTGATCACAAAAACAACATTCTGACATCCAAAACAGTGACACCGTTTTGGGGATAAACAATTTATATCTAAGATGCATATTCACATAAAGCTTTTATTTTGCTCTTGTTGAAGGTTGGATGAACAATAGGGGGTAGAGTGACTGCATAATAACCTTGACATGCTAATCAAAATGGTGTAATTACTGTAGTTATGCATTTACCTCTTAATGACTTCTTTTTACAGTAAGTTACATATAGCGGTGCTAAAAAGCAGCTTAGAAGTAAAAATTATTATTTTTTTATTAAAAAATCCTTATTTTAACACAGTAAGGTAGTATTTAATATATGTAATTCAAAATGCACAGTATTATTTTGTAAATTGTATTTGACTGAAGGGATTAAATGTCAGCATATTTGGTGTCAAAATACTCAAGTCTTTTTGTGTGACATCAGTGTGAAGTCAAACATCTAAAAGTAACCCTGAGTGAACAACAACTTTTCTTGATAAAGTCCTTCTTGAAAATGGCTTTGATAATAAATCTGCAGCCAAATCCACTTCTTCTCCATCAGCCATTGTGCGTTAACAAAACAACAAACAAATCAACACAACTATATTTCTGTTGGTGCGGTTTGCTACAGATGCAGTTTGTTAGCTTTGGCTACGACACTAACTATCCAACCAAAGGATGTGAATATGCTGATGTCACTGTAGCCTGCTCAAAGGTCTTGATGTTGTCAACTCAAAATCTGATTGCAGCATCACTCACATTTATCTTCTGCTTATAGAGGGCCACCAGAACTGATTCTCAAGGAGTTCTTTGACTCTGACCCTGCCTGGCAACAAGTGATGGCTGAATGTGATTGGTTAAATGCTTTAATGTGAAAATATATGTATGGAAGAAGCACAGCCAGGGGAAAGGCTATGAAAGGAAGTGAACAGACCATTTGGAATTATTTAACAAGTTTTCAAGGAAAAATATAATTAACATCAGTCTGTGATTCAGATGTATCTTTAAGGCCAGCAGAGAAGGCCTCACAGGCCCCAACAGCCCACCGCTGATGCATATATATATATATATATATATTAACATATGGGAAGTGGCAATTCCTTATGTATCATCACTAACGTAACAAAGCGTTCATCACTAACGTAATGAACACTGTTCAAAGGGATAATGAATAATTTCAAGCTTGGGGACATGACCCTTATGTGGGGTCATCTGGAAGTCAAATGAGATCGGCTAAAATTTCTAGCAATCCCCCCCCCCCCAAACAAAAACCCCAAAAAAAAACACAATTACAAATGTTAACCCCACAAATGTAATAACCTGCAAATATAATAAAAATGTGCAGCTTTCAACATTATAATCCTACAAATGTAATAGCAGTTTGTGGGATGACAAAAATCATTACCGTCCAAAATTCCCACAAATGTAATACATTTGTAGGTGACTGCTATTACATTTGTGGAATTATTAGATTAAAAGCTGTAAATTGTATATATATGTTTTTATATGAGTGCACTATAAAGGGTTAAACTAGGTTAAAATGTTACTGTGACTAGAAAATAACAGATTAGGATACAATTACGAGTCATTATTGCTATTATAAGTCTGTCTGAGAAGATACATTAGGACGTATAATCGACATATCAACATATTGACCCGTATTTCCAGCTTTTAGGATGAATTTGAAGTGAGTTCATGCAGTACATTTAAAATACCATACTTCATTTTGCATGTCAGGTATTTGCTGTTTTATTTCACAGCATATTTTGAACAAGATGATGTATTCTGTGGTCCTGAGAAATAAAAAAATAAATAAATAAATCAAGGTCCAATAAGTGACCTATATCTAGGTTTCTAATTGTCTTAAGGACACCATCCGCATCTCATGTTTTTCCCCCTGAAATCTCTCACACTCATTCCCATCGACTACATTTCTGAAGACAAGTGGAGCAATTACTTATGACAGCCAAGACGTTATTATTTGGTCAATAAAAATATAACACACGGATCACCAGAGGGAACCCTGGTCTTCAGGGTTTTTTAATGTGTTTTTATTTTAGACTTTTACTTTGCTCAATCTTTGCTCTGCGTTATAATGATAAGAAATAATTTAAACCCTTGTAGGCTACGAAATGATTCAAGTGACACCTTGTTATACCCAATTGATGCCAATGTGACACTAAATATATTAGAATTAGAATAGATAAACTGTTAGTTCAGTAACAGTCGTAAAAGCATACGATTCCTCTTCCCAATGAGACTTTTCTGTTGAATCCATTTCAAAATAGATAATGATCCCCTGCTGTTTGTTTGTATTTTAGAACAGTCCTATATACCTAAGAGAGTGTTTTCCCTCAAACTCCAAAATTAGATCAAAACAATATAAAACACACAATCCCAGAGCCAGTGGTCCAGAAATGCAATAACATGTTTTTTCTCATTCCAGCATTAATGAAGTTCATTCATAACAGTTTAGTCTAATTCGTACAAATTGAAAGATGGGCTCTGCATTAGCAGCAGTGAACAAGTACAATGACAACTTCATTACCATAAGTAGAACTGTGCATCATGAAAATCATATTAAAAATTGCTCCCCAAATTGCCATATTAGTTTCTTTATGGGGTAATTTCTACACTACATGCAGTAATAGAATATTTTCTTTACCCTCCAGTGCATATTAAACTCACTTATCTTCCCCTATAAACTCTAGGCGTTCTGAATTTAATAGAGAAAACGGGAAAGTTGCCTCTTTTGTTTGCAGGAAAATTTATTTACATTACAAAGTTGACGGTTTTATCTGCTTATAGTGACAAATTCCTTGTAGAGGCAAATGGTTACATTAGAAAAAGGGATTTTTAAAATTCTTTTTAGATGGAGTGGAAGCTATAAATGGGATGTTAACACCCAGTAAAATACTTCCCACACAGGAATGACTGATAAAGCACCGAGAGGGCATAGCACACAGCTTAAAGGATAGGTCAGCTTTGGATGGATGAGGTAGGGAGTCAAGGAACGCCAATAAATTAGTGATAAATGATTCAACTCTGATTAGAAATATTGCTATTTTTCAATGCTGTCAGTGGAATAAAGGCATCAGCACAATGGACTAGTTACTGCCTTTTTCATAATTGAGACTAGACCTTCTAGCTGTGCCCCACAGCTTATCATTAATCAAGCTGAATGAAGCAGAGGCAACGTGACAGCTTTGGACAGCGCTGGATGGGGAAGGTGCTTTTTCAGGTAACCAGGCAAACCTGAAAGTCATTCATCCACAACTGCTGCACTTCACTGTTTCTGCTGGCGTCAGATTCATACTCTTATCAACGAACTTAATATATTAGGATAGAATAGAATAGCCTTTATTGTCATTGTATGTGCAATGAAATTACGTGTGCTTGTCCAGCCAGTGCAACAGTATGAGTAATAATAAAACATTTAAAAAAAAAACACAAGAAAGTAAGAATATACAAAATTTAAAATCCACAAAAACTACAAAGTATAATAACAAAATATGATATATTCTTACAAAAAGTAAAGTAAGAACAGGACTAAAGTTAAATAAAATAAAAAAAAAAAAAAACACAATATTAACAGTATATTTATCAATAAGTCTTTAAAAATAGTGCATTTATCTTTGAATAAATATTGCAATAATAGATTTTCCACAAATGTATTGCACATAATTCACATGTAGTGATGTTATAAATGTCAAAAGCATGTTCAAGATGAAATATTTTTACTTGTCACATGCTCGTGGTATGAACAATAAAATACAAGATCTGTAAGTATAAATATAATATAAATATTGACGTACCTGAAAAATACTATATTAAGTATTTATCAAGCTCATATTGTTACATATATGTGTACATTCATGCTTGCATATATACATATTAACATATTTACATTGCAGTGCAGTCCAGTGTTTATCTTTGTTGTGATAAGATTGTTCAGTATTGAAATGACAATAGGCAAAGAAAGAAATATTTAAATACATCCTGGCCATATGAATCCTATATGACCACTAATATACAGATACACCAGAAACATGGACAAAAAAAATGAATAATTGTGAGCATGTTCTGTGCATTAAAACCAAACCTATTAAATGCAACATTAATTTGCAAAATATATTTTACCAGTATCAATAAAAGTTTGATTTCCCCTGTTCCTTTTAAAAATATTTCCTTCTAAACACAACTGAATGGTCTCTTGCAATAAAAATAGAAAAAGACAACAAAGAAAAACAATATTAAACATAATAATTAAACAAATACAAATTCTTCTCAGTGGGTCTTTAGACAAATAAGTTATAACTATTACTCCTTTCCTCTATTATTTCTCTGGTGTTTTGGAGTTGGTGACTGTTCCAATGTGTTTATGGTCTGCATTCATGATGTGACAACAATAAAAATACAGCTATAGGTGAGTGTTAATGGTCTTCAATTTAACTAAAATATGCAATATTCCTCCTGTTCTTTTATAGTTTGTTGAATTCTCTTAGATTTTGCTTTTTTTGGGTAATTATCTAGTGATCTTGACCTTTATATTTTATGACTAGAATAACTTATTTCTTTCTTATTAACCCTCAAATACAATGGGAAAACATTCTAATACTTATTCCATGACTAAAGATACTAGTACATTGAAATAACTCAGATAAAAATGCAGTTTCACAGCTTTTCAGCCCCATCAAATATGACTCTTTCAGACATTCAAAGGCTCTATAGTGAACATGGAAATCTGGTTATCTTTTATAATACCAATTAAACAATAAAACACTTGCGGTTAGAAAAATACCAGTGGTTGTACATGTTTTTTTAAGGTGACTTAATGATATATTTAGCTGAAAAACTCACTTTTGTCCAGTTTTCACAGTTCTGATACAATAACCAGTGGAATGGTAAATAAATAAAAAAAAAATACATATATATATATATATATATATATATATATATATATATATAAAATGTATGTATTTGTAAGATGTTTTTTTTTTTATTTTGTTTTAGCAATTGCTATAAACTTCAGGGAACCCCATTTGAATTCCGGGTGATCCCATGTGGGGTCCTGACCCCAAGTTTGAAAAACACTTTTAATCCAAGCTGTGTATTGTAGTTTTATATTATTTTGACTTTTTTCACTCTTAATCAGTACAGACCTGATTAACTGCATTGTATTTTTATTGAATGTTTAGAATCATTTGTTCTACCGTCGGACTGCTCCTGTTGCCTGTTAACTTTAAGCAGATTTTAAATGGTAAACCTACAGGTTGGCTATACAGGTCCGTCACTTCAAAATCAATAGGGTAGCCCAGTTGCAAAGCTCATTATGGTTGAAAAAGATATTCATTAATTATGTCATTTAATTGGATTGAGGCAGGTGCACAATGAACACCTCAGCCAGGGTGGTCAATGGTGGGAACGGCCTGAGCGCCACGCCTCTCTTTTTCTATTAGGAACCAGCATGTCCCCTGTCTCCTGGAATTGCCGTGCTCTTTATTGATTAATGACCCTAATTTATTACTGAGAAGAAGGCTGCAAGTTGTGCTAAATGTACTATTAATCAACTTTCACCATCACGTTATGAGGATCTGCGTTGAAAATGCCAGTAGAAACGCAGGAGACCAAGTGGCTGTTTTCCCTCGGCTCCGGTAGCAAAGAGTCCAAGGTGCAGAATTTAACAGGAGTTAAGAGTCTTTCATTGCTCTAATACCTCCTGTCCTGTATGACAAATGTCTTTGTGAGAAACTGAACATAATTCCTTTTGATGGAGTGACCGCCATGTTCTTGCCACAATTCACAGTCAAGCCAGCTAGAATAATGAAACACCCTTTGAAGTCCATCTATTAATTTCCGAATAGGAGCAGGAAATGCCTGGAGCTCCAAATATATCACAGATAAATCAACAATATTATTAAAGCCTAAAACAGATGAGAGGTTACAGAACTCCAGGCAAGACTACAATGAATTTCAACTCTCACAAGTCGGTACAAGGCTATTATTTCCCATTGAATCAAGACATTTATGACACTTTAAACCCAGCTTTGTAAAAACCACAATTGATCATAATTTCTGAATGCATTGCCCATCATTCTGCAGCCGGTACTTACTCCAAATGCATTCAAGTACTACGCAGCTGTGATATGATGTCTTCAAATACTACAACCGGGAATTTAGAATTAACAGTTTTCATCAAGATGGCTGGAAGCACCAAGAGGTACCACTTAAACCACACCCCAGCATAACTAGTAATATGTAATTCACAGTTAAATGAGCTACTTTTGAAGTTAAACGTATGCATCTGCCTTTAAAATTAGAGCATTTATACCTTTCCACTTAATATTTTTCACAACATGACAACCCTGAATCAATTTTTTTTCATTGGAAAAGCTGCAATTCCTCCCAGATTTGATGATTTACAGTAATGGCAGGAGATGCTCTAAAGACCCAGACAGATTTTTTTCAAGGCAAAACCTATTTGACTGTTGAAACTCAGAAGTCAGGGGAGTGTGAAATCAGTTACCAGTCATTTCAGATTTTACATCTTACAGTTGCTTTGAGAGTTGTTCTCTCCACATAAATATTCATTGGTCTTTTCCTGGACCACAGAAATAAAGTGCATGAATTCTTTATGAGTAACATTTCTATTACAAGCCAAGAAGTTAATGGTAGTCATGTTAAATCTGTGGTGATGAGGTTTGTTACATACTTAGTGAAGAGATTTTTTTGCTGTCGGGTTACTTTCACAAACCAATATATTTATTGTGGTCAAACACATTCTATATCAGAGGTGTCAAACATGCAAATCTGGCCCTCGAAAGGGTCCAGTCTGGCCCCTTGGATGAGTTTGTGAAATGCAAAAATGACACTGAAGATATAAATAATTTTAGTTCAGGTTCCACATCTCAAGTGGGTCAGATCAGTAAAATACTATTATAATAATGATAACTTCAAAATTCAATATACAAATGTTCATGTCACTTTATTGTATTTACACTAAAATAATCATTTTTAAAAATAGTAACCTGAACAAATATGAACATTTTGAAATATTATATATATATATATATATATATTTTTTTTTTTTTTTTTTTGTATGTTTTGTTTATCCCAATGTGATCTGAAAATTGTAATTTACACGTGTAAACAATAAACCAAGGCATGATATTGTTAAAACTGCAAATAGGTTACTGAACAAATTTCAGTTTGTTCATATTATTCACATTGTTTTAAAGAATGTAAACGTTTTCATCACATAACTTTGCTTTTTTCACTCGAAAACATACAGGAAAGTTTGGAGGATTCATATTATTATGTAATTTTTTCACTGCTCTGGCCCTCTGCAGATCAAATTTGGCTTAATGTGGCGCTTGAACTGAAATGAGTTTGACACCCCTGTTCTATATGCTTTCATTATCATTTCAAACATGTGGCCCGGGAGCCAAATGCGGCCCACCAATGGTTCCAATTATCACAAAAATAAATGCAAAAATCACATGTACTATCTGGTCTACCATGTTGTTTGTTGAAATGAATGCAAAAGGTAGTTGACGCCATTGTCTATTTGCAGTAGACAACCAGATGTTAAGTGATCGTTCTGTCCAATCAGAACCCTCTGTACCTCCAGCTCTTAAAGCCCAATTAACTGGAGCAGAAAACACCAGTTTCCCATGTAAACTTTTATTCAGAATTAACATGTCGATATAAACACGAAGGAAATAGCTTTAATTCTGAATTATTTTATTCCGAATAAATAAGTCAGAATTAAAAAAACATTATGTAAATGTAGCAACTGAGGTTGAATTTCAGAGTATTTTAATGAGTTCTCTATAAAGCATTAAGTGACTAAAAAATTACAACAGAAATCTATAGAAAATGTACATAAGCGCTGTGTTGCATCATTGTAATTTGACCATTGTATGCATGTTATTTATGTTTTTTAACTAATAATTTCTCATTTTACATCATTACTGAATAGTTTACAGACTGCCTTGGTTTAACCCTTTCATACACATCAGTCACTACACTATGCCATCATCTATTCTATTCTATTTTAAAATTTAAAAAAATACTAACTTTATTGGGATATTATTGACAACAACTGCCATGAACATTTTTATTATGATCATATTTCACTTCAACAGCTGCATGTGTGATATGACCTAATATTTTTGTCCCCACTGTGAACTTAATTGACAATTTATTTGCCAAAAACTTCCATCATGTTGCGTGTAGATGTGTTAACCTGCTGATCCTTTCACCATTTGTCTCGAGTCCTTAAGTAATTCCAACGCAATCCACTTTTTATGACACGTTGTATTATCATTTCCAATATGAAAAAAAAGTCATGTTTATCTAATATTACTGGGAAGGTGAGGGTTAAAAGAAGCACCAGGTGAGTTCGTTCACTGGTTTAAATGGAAATACTATCTTCAAAGTTGTTCTCCTAATCTGTCATTACTGGATTTCTCTGTTAAAATGTATCAGTTGTGTTGATTAAGATCTGGTACAACTGTGGAAGCATTTCAAACTAGACAAACATACACTTCAAAAGCTTATTTATTTTTATCTGCTTCCACCATTTTTACACCCATAAGTGTTAAATATTTCCCTTTAAACACAAAGACTTTTAGACACTTTATTCTAGAATGTGCTGTATATGAAGAGCTTTTTCCCAAAACACGTTAAACACCAACATTTGGAGTTACTGCCAGAAAATTACCCTTAATTTTGAGTTTATTTACGTATCATATCGAGTGTATAGGTAAATGTGTTGTCAACCATAGAGTTCCTGTACTGTACATGCTCTTTTGTTCCAAATTGCGTCAAGCGCTGCCACTGTTATTCCTTGAAATTGGACATATCCATTCAAATAACCAGAGGCTGCAAATGGTGTGATATATTCCAACATGGCCGCACCCACGGAATAGGAACACGCTTGAACATTTTGCTCATTTAACAGCTGATCTCAGCATAAATAATGAATAATAATGGAGCCTCATTAAAGCCATAGTTTCCACTGGCAAGGTTCATACACACTTTAACCATGACTTTTCGGCAAATTTCCATGACTACATACTCTTACAAATGCGAGTCGACTTTAAACAATAACAATAAAAAGTTAGTGTTAAAGTTCACCCTCAGAGGTTTAACAATAAAATTAATGACAATTTGTGGTTCAAGATAAAATTAACATTTACGTGCACATCCGAGTGAAGCCAGACATTATTAAATCGACACTTTCCTGGCATTTCAATTTTATTTGGGCTAGAATTTAGCCCATACCCACTTCACCACATGCGGCATGGTCCAACCTAAGAAGTGAATGAACAGCAAATAGAACGTTAAGGTTTAACTTTTTTTTTTTTATTATTAATCACACATTATTATAGCCTGGTTTTCACCCACCCTCGTGTGTTTCCGCTCAGTCTCGTAAAGCACAGTAGACATTCTGTTGTCTTCAGCCAAATAGTGGATGGACCAATCAGGTTTTCAAATTCCCAAACTTTTCAAAACGTATGAACATCGTACTAGTACTGGATTGGCTTGGCTCGAATCAACTTGACTTGGTAGCATTTCCATTACAGGATAGTACTGACTCTACAGTGCCTGGTTGTCATGGTGATGCATGCGTACTTCCGTGTCATCTGCTCAGAGAATTACTGCTAAACTCACTTGTTTCGTGTTGTCTCATCTGAACATTTACATCGATCACCAAGGACTGAAACTCTTGGACTGGCCATGGTGTGGTATTATGGGCTGTCATCATGTGGGTTAATGTACGGATATATTTTCTGTCAACTTCCACATGTCTATGTTGTAAACCAGCAGATCACAGAGAAAACAGGTACTAGTGGAAAATGCAGCAAATAGGAACATGTTAAATGCAGACTGCCGGTGTGTTCCACACACACACACACACACACCTGTCATAAAAAAACATTGAAAAGCATTTATTAGAAAACAGGATTGGATATGTAGCCTAGTGTTTTGGGAAAAACATATGGATATGTACTGATTTCACAAAAAAAAAATGTAAAAAATGTATTTGGTTCATTAAAAATCTCGGTTACTTCAGGATATTTAATGTTTGAAAGTATGAAATAAGCTTTTATTGAACTGTATTTATCACATTACTCCAAATAAAAAACAATCAAATTGCATATATAGCATTTTGGAATCCAGCTCTTCATATTTTCCTGTGCACAATGTCTGTTTCCATAGACAGTGGGTGGAATTTACAGATTCCAGTGGGAGGGTTTAATCAGAATATTAACTTACAGTAGGAGTCAACAGGAGTGACGATGCCTTATCTATCCAATCACACACCAGTTCATTTTCTGAGATATGTCATTGGTTATTGCCCAAAATTTTGAGTAAAAAAAACATGTGAAAATATTGTCAGCAGATGAAACAGTCATGAAAAAAATGTTGTAGCTTGAGAAAGACACCAGAATGTGAAGCCTTCCAGACTGCAGCGCGCGACATAATCAATTAAATCTCCAGAGGTAAAGCTGAAGGTTAAAGGTAATTGTAAACATACTGCTATCTCGGTACAATCGGGATGTATATCCCCTCAGGGTAAGCCCTGGTGTCACAGACAGAAACAAGGTCACAGGAAGCCTGTTAGCAGCCTGAAATCACAGGGGAAATGTAAACTCTATCCCCCAAAAACGTCTGTGTGCTACAACATGACAGGAAACAAGCCCATCTCTGCTGACGAATCCTTCAAATGAGGTGGAATTATCTGACTTCTTTTAACGGATAGTAACCTTGAGGCTCAGTTTTAATTTTCTGTGCATCGCTCACGTTCATTGCACTGGCAGGTGCGGCTGCAGCATGCATGGCTGAGCTGCGAAAAAGCAATGTCCCATGATGATCGGGGACAATCCACTGGTTTGTCAAAACCTGGCAGAATCTCTGGCTCCGGCAATAGCACCTTGTTAGATTGAGGTGCTCAATCAGGGGAGTGCTGGAGTGCCCGGCCAGGTTGAGAGTGGTGATTACCGGGGCACGGCTGTCCAAAGCCAGTGAAATGCTCCACCTCTCCACAGGAGGCCCTCTGACATTCAAGCCTGCATTTTCTGAATCAGTCTTGAGTGATTAGGGCAGCGACAGGCAAAAGGACAGATCAAACAATTATTCCTCCTCACCCTCCTCTCTATCCTTTTGACATGTGGCAGAGCAGGAAGAGTGCAGCTCACACTTTCTCTTATTTTTAATAAGCCCTAATAGAAACACCGGTGATTTGCATGTGTCTGTGTGCATTTTAGGTTTTGTTCAAAGTGAAGGGATGGAAGAATACACAAATCTTAGGGTTGGAAAAAAATATATCTGTTTTCAACCTAACCAGCACTATGAAGTGTAAGTAGCATCTAATAATGGACTAATCCCATTATATGAAGGCTAAATAAGCTCATTTAAAGGCTAAGCGCAGGGGACTGTTTTCTTTTCTTTCAAAAACTAAACAATGTGACGATGCAAAGAAAGAAAAAACACATTCCTATCAGGTCAGACATGGATCAGCTTCTTGAATATTTACATAATGTAACTGCTCTGCTGTGTATGTTGTTGTTTGCTGCTGTGCTGTGAGAGCTGCAGGGATGTACAGCAGTAAAAATTAGTCAGCGTGAGCAAGGCAAAAGGAGTACAGTATGTGTCAGAGCACAAGAGGGCAGTGTAAAATCCCTGACAGTCATCCATCCGACTAACTCGCCTCCCACCTGAAACAACAGCCATAAAACCTGTTGTGGGCTGCCAATCTCCAGTGGCTGTTTTCTTCCATAAAGCTCAGGCCTCTTCTCTGATTACAGAGGGGAAAACTGGACCACAGTCTGCTACGAGAGACGGGGTGACAGTCTTGTATAACCATTCAGCAGGGATTCCACTTTGATCTTTCAGAGAGGACTTTCCATGTGTGAGTGAATGTGTTTTCAGACATAATAACAAACAGTATTAGCAAATTAATAAAAGAATAAAAGAGCCCCGGTGTAAGATTCCGTCGACGCTGACACCATTCTTTCAGGAGATTAGCGAGGAGAAGATTATGGGGTAATGAGTTGAGAAATATAAATTCAGGGAATGAGCCATTTTGCTCTCCGTGGAACACTCACCTGCGATGGGGGAGATGAAACGTGAATACAGTGCAGGATGATACCACTGAAAATAACTTAAACATCCACATTATCTTCACTCGTACACTGAAAATGTTTCAGGAGACAAAAATGAGTCACTGCAAAGCGTTTGAGTGAACTAATCCTGGGATAAAATTATATGCTGTATAGGTTTAATCACTCTGATAAGGAAAAGACTATAATCCATCGAGTTTCAGTAGCTATGAAATGTCATATGAAGATTATCATCGACAAAAACACACTAAATCATAGTCCTATGAGGAATGGGAGAAACGTAAAATGGGAAAAGCATAAAAATGGAAGTAGAATAAAAGCATATCTTTTATATTTTGAAGTAGCATACATGTTGTTGTTTTGTGTGTATGTGTGTGTGTGTGTGTGTGTGTGTGTGTGTGTGTGTGTGTGTGTGTGTGTGTGTGTGTGTGTTTGAGACAGACACAGATATTGTTGCCGAATCCCAAAGTGTTGCCTTGAAAAGTGGCCTGGTGCTTCAAAGGCTGAAGGATTATAGTTTTTTTTATCCCATAATTAATATGACCGCAGAGAGAGCGACAGCACCTGAAAACTGGACAGAGCCGCCAGTATCCTGCTGCGGTCAGAGAGCTCCCCACTACCCACAATGCACCACAGGCCAACTCCATCAAAGACACAATACCATGTTCACCACATGTCTTCATTGAATAGGCTTAAAGCTATCTTTCACTCTGGGTTTTTTTATTTTATTTATTTTTTTGACTTACAACAAAGTTAAATCATTTTAGGGAAATAAAAAAAAATCTATATAAACTATATTTGTTCAAATTAAAAGCTTCACTGTCTGTTATGAGATTATTCTTGACATGTTTTTGGCCTTTAATCCCTCCTCCTCCTCCTCAGTTGTATTATTTTACTTGAAATTCATTCTCTTCTTCCAACTGTTTCCCTTTTTTATTTTAACCCTGGTATATTTTGAGTTTGACATTTTATTCTGCACTTATCTCGCACCAGAATACAGGTGAAAGGTTACATTGCTTTCAGAGGGAATGCTGATTTGAGATTGCCAGCAGTTGTTTTGGAGAATTCCCTGGTTGCTTTGAAGTCTGCACCCCACTGAGTGTCCTAACTTTGACACACAGAGCAATGGCTGTGGCTATTTATACATCTTGTGGGAGAATAGGTTTCCCCCATGTAACAGATTTCTTCTTTTTTTTTGTCCGAGGCTATCCGTTGAATTCAGCCGTGCCGTGCGAAATGGGAGTCGGGAGTTAGCGCAATAATCAAAGACGTACGGCGTGAAGCAAACTGAAAACATTTATGGTTCCTTCATTCACGTTGTTATTTTCACTGTTGTTCTGGATTCTCCAAACTTCCACACAGAAAACTAGCAGTCACAGTCTCAGACTCCAAACCAAAGCATCTCTTACAATACTCTCACTCTATTGATTCTCTCTCTGAAATTTATGTTGCTTTTCAGTGGGACCCCCTACTGTGGCCCTCACTGCCTCCCCCACAGGAGGGTAACGGTGACACAAGAGTGTTGGGCCAGATGCCGAGTGATCCCCTCCGATGCATCTCTGCTTCCAAAAGCCACATCCATCGCCGCTATAGGACAATCAAGCCAGACCTCATTGAAATACCACACACCGAACCTGAATCACCAGCATCGCCCGCTCTCCTCTCCTTGCAAGTGTAAATCTCCGGAGCAAATGCTTAAAGGAGGGGGGGGGGGGGACTAAAAAAAAATAAAAAAGATCCAGAAAAAGAAAGGATGAAAAAAAAAAAAAAAAAAAACACAAGTGGGGGACAAAACAACCCAGCTGGTCCACCTTTGCCACTGGAAGCCAGTGAAGTCACCCTGTGTTTTTGTGAGGGTGCGTGTGAACAAAACGGTCTTTGAAGTTGGGTTACAGCACTGTACTGTGGCATCACTACGGCCACTACTAAGCCCCTGCAAAAATGTGCTGGGTGATTATAGAAAATGCTATAGAATCCAGTCATAAATCAACTAAATTTTCATGCAAATGGCCTCCTCCATGGGGCATTTATGTAGTGTGTGTATAGCAACATCAATAGCGTATAAAAGGCGCATTTTGGCACTTAAAAGAGAAATCATTGAGACATCACAGCCCAAATGCACACAGAACCTTCAAGGTCAAACACTGCGAAATAATAAAACACTGACACACACAGATGCACACACAAACACACAATCGGGAGGTACAACAAGACTGGAGAGTCGTTAAGGCTTTTATCTTCTGCTTGAAGGAGAAAGATCCACCCGACATCCCAGAGGGTACTGATCAATCACGGCCTGACTGGTTCAAACTGTTTGTGCTGGATTCCACATCTATCACCATCCGATGGAGCTCTGTGTCCAACTACAGCACTGGAGAAAAAAGGCAGCACTTTCAATTAGGGCATGGCGAAATAGATTCACACCACTTGATTTATAGGGCAAGACTAATTGCACAAGTCTTTTTTGCTTAATGCGGTCGAAGCTGAGACTTACCCCCGTATTTAAGGAGGTTATTGTCTTATGTTAAATGGCGGCGAGTGACATACAAGGGCTGTGAGTAGAAACGCTCTTGATAATGACATGAAGTATAACAACGAACTGGGTTACTTTGATGTTTCAGAAGAAAAACAAACGCTTGTCATATGGGGTTTTTTTAGGGCTGTCAAAAATTAACGCGGATTAATCCATCATCATGATTAATCTGATTAAAAATGTTAATGCATTTCAATGGAACAGGTGATTTGTTGAAACTGTGTTGAATAAATATTTTAATTGATAATGTATTCATATTTTTGCATATGTTTTGGATATTTTTAATCATATATTAGGTGGGTTTTTTTCCTGTAGTTTAGAAGATATTTTGAATATGTTTGGGATTTTTCCATCGTTTTTTGTGTTTATTTAATTTTGGGGAATTTTATTTATTTATTTTTTTGGTGTCTTTTGTGGGAAATTCTAATAAAAAAAAAAAAAAAGAGACAGAAGTCGACCAACAAAGTGTTTTGACAGAGTTTTCTTTTCACCAAAGCATTTCCATCTTAAAACACCACATTAACATGAAGCATATGTTAATTTAGGGACTTTGGTACCAATAGACTAATGCATTGGCCAGTTTGGACAGACACATTAAGTACAGATATATTATCTACTTTCTTGAGTCTGTTTGCTAATCGAAAACGAAATCCAACTAATGTAGATTAAAAAGACACATTAATTAATCAAAATTAATGCAAAGTAACCCTGTGATTAATCTGATTAAAAATGTTAATCATTTGACAGCCTTAGTTTTTTATGAATCCATAAAGACCTGATCATCCATTGGTGACCAAAATCATTCCAGGATAACAATTTTTATAATCCTATCATGCATGAAAACCAAAAACCTGTACTCATCTAACATAACAACTTATGAACAACTAATACAATCAATGAATTAACCCATAGAGACCCAAACAACCACCGGTGACACAAACCATCTACTGATATTGAGTACAAAACTGAAACAGACTTCCAGTATGATTGTGTTTAAAAAGAGCCATAAAGAAGGAATATTGATGGATAAACTCCATAAGGTGTTTGTTATTTGGAGATTTCAGAGTTGCTGATAAATTGGGGCGGTGTTAGTATGAAAAGATCAAAAGGGGTTGGATTTGTGGAGTGGAACAGACATATATTTTGCAGGAAAAAAATACCTTTTAATTAGTTTTCTCTGTTTTGGATATGATAACCCTCAACTTTACTCAAACCTTTTATACATATCTACATGATCAATACATTAAATATGATAAAATACCTGATTCTCAATTAAAAATGCAAAATACAAAACATGCTATTAGACTAAATGAAGATAAATCACTTAAGAAAGGCTCAAAATAGAGAATAAATCTGTTACAAAAGCCTTTTATAGATTAAAACAATGTTCTAGCAAACTTCTAAAACACTAAGACAGTTATTCCAATGCAAACGCTAACAACCCTGTGAGTCAATACACTCACTTGATGGCTTTTATATACTACGCATAAGTGTAGATTATGTCATTTCCTTAAATGTTGCCTTGAGCCTACACCTCTAGGGAAGATAGGAAGCTTAACAATAGGTACAAGCTAGAGGCAAAGCACGGGGGCACACTGCACCTCATGAATATCATTAGCTGTGAGCTGAATTTGTATTACTTTGGGATTACATCTAACCCTGTAATGCAACCTGATTGTGATTGCAAACGCAAAATATATAATAACATAATCATATGTAAAGCAAATGTAAAAATACAAATCATGTTGTGGTATTAAAACTATCCCAGTTGGTTGGTTCCCGGAGAGAATCTTTATCTCTGGAGGCCATTTATATGGTTTAATTTAAAGCTGTACTCTAATGTAAACCTGCATAATAAAAAGTACTAAGTGTTAAGTACACATTTTAGATCACCTTTAGTTGTGGTCTTTATTGCCACAGTGAAAACATGAGGGGTTTTTTTGTCCTGTTTAGATAAATAATGGTGTCGACTATAGCTCTGCACTCTTTTAATTTTATTGCAAAATACACCAGGTGGAATTCATCTTAACATATTCACTAAGTGCACAATTATCCACCTTCATCATTGTCACGATTGTGTTTGACGCTGTTTATCAGGGGACAGTCGATCGTGCATTTCAGTCCAAACGTGAAAGGCGATTTTGTGTTTATGCTCGGATTGGCTGAAAGGAAGTCATCCTCTAACCTGTGACATCCTCTCCACCCAGAGACGATGAATCCCACAGTATCAGGAGCGGTAATGGTTGGGTGTCAAAGTTGGGAATTTAGACACGTATTTTATCACTAAAGGAAAATCACACTCTCACTTCAGATGGTCTTCACCTTCAGAAAGGTGTCGTGTCGAAGATCAGAGCTGATACATGACACAGTTTCATAGACAGATCTTCCCCAGTGACTATAATAAGGATTTCCTCACAGACAGAACAGACTGATCCAGGCTCATTACAGTGATTAGGTTCTTCTCTATAATGTCGACCATGGACACTGAAGGCAGACCATAATAATTTTAATGGTCGCTCTTGGATCTCTTATTCTGCAACATATTTTAGTATCACAGACATCACTGAACAATAATTGTAAAGTTGCTGTTTATATACACACATTGATGACTACATGCAGTAACAATTGCACTGCAGCTAATAATTATTGACACTGAAAATCTCTTGAATAGTCATCTAGAAAATCAGAAAAAAATGGAAAACCTTTCTTCCTCCAATGTTTCTGAAAAGATATTTGTACTGATATTCAAAGATAAGCTGTTGTAGTTAGAGATTATCAACTTTTTCTGAAATCTAATGATTTTCTTAATTCAGTAATTGGCAATTAATTGATTAATGGTTGTAACTAACTCGGCATAAAGCAATTGACATATACATTAATGAGAGGTTTGTCAGTCAATAGCCCTGCTATTGTAGATTCAAATATTTCTGATCACACAGAGAAAGATGTAATAAGTCATCTGAAGGTGTTTAGTTTTTTAGTTTTCTTATATTACAGATTACATGTTTATATTACAAAGCATAATAACAGAAGTAGTTTTGGAGCCACTGCCATCAACATATTTTAGACATTTCAATAACTATATACATATTGAGAGACAAAACATGTGCAAATGAACAAAAAAGGAATATATAATGGTGGTTTGAACATTAATGATCATAAAAGGAACATGACACCGCTGTTAACTCTCCATATAATTATAGATTTCTCTGAATTGGTAGAAGAGAAGAAAATACTCAACATAGCCCAAGTCATTTTTAGATATATTAATGCAGCATTGTCATATATTGCGTCCTTAATAATATTTTCTGGATGTGTGGCTGTTCAATGATCCTAATGTATCATTATCGTGTGACATACTGATCCACAACATCCAGATTATTTTCTGTAGCCTTCCTTGCATTTTGCAATAAGAGTGTAAGATGTGAAGTTTAAAAAAAAAAAAAAAAAAAAAAAGGGAGTTTGGATTAAAAACCTGCAACAAGACTGACATGAGGTTCCACTCTGATTGAATTTGAGAGACGCTGATCAACCCCCAGTTAAGGCCAAGCGATCAGGACGAAGGTGTCAGTTCAGAGCTTAGCAGGGAGTAAACGCCACATTCCTCCTAAAGGGAGATGAAAGAATGTTCTGCATGATCTCTATACTGTACCCCACATCCACAGCGCTTTGACGGATGTGATCGACCAACCCCCAAAGACGTGTAGTGACAACAGATGATCTGCTCAGGTAAGCATCATCTGGCGTTCAAAGTGCTTTACATTGCAACAAATCGTAAGAGGTTGATTTCAAAGTCAGTGCTAGTCTGCAGCTCGACAGATTTCCTGCCCATGTTGATATGTGGTGAAGTCACGGATGTCTTGGAGGCACAGGTGATAATAGGGCCTTAATCGCCCTGCTGGTTCTGGTTGTCCCTCTCGATGTCACATATCCGGATGAACGTGGTAAATATCAGCCCATAGTTGGAATACTGCCACTTTATCTGGTTTTGTCAGACCAAGGTCTTGGCCACATGAAGTGGGTGAGAAGATGAAAGGTGTATATAACATTTGCAATTTTAACATGCAAGGTGTACTGTATAATCACCAGGTTAATACTATTTGGATGGTGCAAGTTTGAAACTCTTGGATTAAAAATAAAGCTGAAATGCATATTTTTGCATGCCAGATGTAAAGGCTTTCTTAACGGAAGGCGGCTGCGTCGAGGATAATTAGCATTTTCGACACAGGCAGGTGATCAGAGCAGACAAGTGTGGAGATCCAATGTTTGGTCAATTGGAGTTTTCGTCATTAGCAAAGCCGTGTAATGGGACTCTAATGAAAAGAAGAACAAGGTTTTATTGCCACCTACAAACCTTACCCGCATGTGTTTTATATTTAAATGCAATTCCACAGTATGATGAGGTCTTGGCAGATGTCCCTAAACCTCATCTAACCTCTAACACACCAACTGTACCTCATCCAGCCATGCCTAGCATCCCTGCTGTTCAATACCATCTCATTTGTCATGTATCAAATGCAAACTTCAATGTATTGCCCTCACATATGCCGTGGAAGACGCAGCGATGCTCTGGCTGCCATCCAATCCTCAGCTGAATAAACACAAGGGCCATTTGCAGGTTTGGCAGACACCGAGATATGCGTCTCTAAGGCGATCCACCTCCCTCGCTTTACTCCAGCTGACCCCTCTTCTCTATAACATAAAGGTGAAACGACAGCAACGGCTTACAACTGCACCACTCTGATCTCTAAGAGCTGTGTGATGGGTTCAGAGGTCTGTGTAGCGCTTATGTTCTAGAGTCTGCACCGGAGCGAGGGCAGAATCAGAAGTTCTTTGTCAGAGTTTGGGGATGGAAATGTAAAGTTGTTAGAAGAAAGATGAGAGGGAGGGAAAAAGATGAAAGTATAGAGGATATTACGTTCAAGGGTACAAATCAAATAGGATTAAATTGATGGTTTTTAATGACAGATCTCTTTAATAACATACCAGATATGCAAACAGAGACAGATTAGAATAAATACTGAATACTTAATTAACCAATTACAAGTCAGTTAGGAATTCTGCTGTTTGATTATAATTACCAAACCCCATCTTATCCCTCTATCCTGACACATGCCCATGTACTATATGCACATACATGTGATGGCAGCGACTAAAACGGTCTTTCAGTCACGTTTTCCTTCTCTGTAAACACCTCATTTCGAGCGGTTCACAGGAAAACTCTTAAAAACATGAGCATGGTAAATGCAGCTCAGTCCAACACCCCGGAAAAATAGAATGAAACAACAAGGACTAAAACAAATGCCACTCTTAAGACACTGTCCTATTGTGTATTCATGGCCAGGCTCTTGTTTGGAGATGGTCTTTCACTGACACAAAAGCAAGCTGGGTCTGCTGTTTCTGTCAGTTTAAACAAATAACAATGATGCAACAGGAGTGCTTCCAGTGAATGTGAAATGCACTGTTCAATCACCACAATAGTTTGCAGCGCATAACAACAGTCTCTATATTAACATTTCCTTTTGACATGTGGCAAAAGGTTTTCTTTAACCCGTGGAGGCTGAAAGGGAATCAGTGGATAATAAGAAATTAAAAAGGTGAAGAGGACACAGGGGAAAGAGTGAGAGAGAAAGCCAAATCCTAGCCCCGGGGCTTAATGTTACAACACAATGGCCGCCAAGGCAGTAAAGGAGTCAACATTTCTTATTCGCCCCCTCCCCTAGTGCCACCTGCATTACAATTAACCTCATGGCAACCTTGAGGTCTCTGATTAGTGATGGCCTATTGTCTCCATCCCATTAATGCTTGGCCCCCACTCTGCCCTCAGCGCACTCACATCAACAAATCAAACCCAGTTTCCGGCAGGGTCTGTTACCGCAGTGAACCGGCCTCTAATACGGGATGGCAAACCAAGCAAAAGGCAGCAGAGGGGGCCTGCGCACAGACTCTGTAAGAACCAAATGAAGCCAGAGAAAAAAGCATCCTAACCTGTAAAAGACTCAAACATCCACTGCCAACCAAAAGCATCTACTTATATAATAGAGCTGGGACGATATGCTTTTATGCTGATTCGATTCTTTTACGATTTTTTTGGGTGGTGATTCGATTTAAATTACAATTCATCGATATTCCTGATTTTTCGCTTTTTTTTTTTAACACCAGACCAGGTGAAAAAGATGAACGATGATGTCTACAAATCATATCAGGAGCCATATTTCCCCAAAAAATGCACATCATATGTGAGCCAGTTCAGATTTATTCAGCAGTAATATATTTGAACCAGATTTTGGGAAGTAAACTGCTCCATTTATCTGCACACAACACAAATAAGAGCCGTTAAATTAACATTTCTCATAATAAAGTGTACTTAAACTCTTATTTCAAAGCCTGGACTGCATGTAAAAGAGGTCAACTAATGTACAATATAAAATATGTTTTCTCAAGTATTTTTTTAGCTTATTTAGCTGTTCTTGCTCAGTCAGTGCTATAAGAAAACAAATGTCAGACCAAAATGAATAATTTAAATACGTAAAAAAAAAAAAAAAAAAAACAGATTCTGAACAAAATAATTTATCTAAAAACTCTTAAAACAAAAAAATAGAGATACATATATGAATAGATTTTTTTCTCCCACTCCTATTATATAACATGTTTAATGATCAATAACTGATGTAAATGCAGTTTGTTGTCGATTTTTCTTGGTCATCCTCTTTCACACCCAATGTTTTAAATGAATTAAGCTTTTACATGAGAATAAATTCATTATGACATACTACAGGCTTTAATATGTGATCTTATATTATCAACAAATGTCATTTTTTTCAGGCCAAAAACAATTATGTTTAACTCAAAAAGACCTGGACGGTGATCAAAAACCTTTACTCATCTAAAATAACAACTCACAAATCACTAATATTACCCTCGGGAACCATTTGAAACAAAAAAAAAAAATTGTTAAGTTAGATTTGTATGCTGATTAAAACTGAAATTGTCATTCTGATTCCAAAATTGCTAAGCAGTTTTTTTCTTGTAGGTCAAGGTTTTTCTCCAGGGCTTACCCTCCAGATAAGCAAAATTCCACTTATTACCTGTAGTCAGACTTACCAGCTGACTACGACTGGACTCATCTACAGCTACATGGAAACTGTTTTGTACAGTTGCCATGGAGATAGTGTGGTGAGAGGTGTACAGCTCCTAATAGGTCAGTACAATTACAGTAGAATTACAGTCGCCATATCCTTTGTAAAAACATAATAGTGTTAAATAAACATTGCAGTCATTCATATTTCATTGTAACTCAATATTATTTTTTTTTTTTTATAAATCCTATATATATATTATCCTATAGTTCAAAAACTTAATGTGATAGAGAAAAACTGACATACGTTTTGGATTCCACACTCAAAGATTTGCCAAACACAGCTGTCAAACCTAACTGAACAAAAACTGTGTTCTCCAGTTATGAATAAATTAACCCATAAAGACTCAAAGAGCCACCAACCATCTACTGATATAAACTGTTTAATAAATGTTCATCCACTAATCATATCAATACATGCCAATAATTGGTGTAAAATACATTTGGTCATCTTTTCATAGTCGTCATTTGGAGGTTCAGAGCCTCTGTAGTTACCGTGGAAACACTATTATCTACATTGATTCAACAGCAAAACCCATGGAGTTGGATCAATGACAGTGGATGGAGACACTTGTCTTTTCATTCAGTTAGCAATATCTTTGCTGAAATAGCTACTTCATCTGAATTGTTTCTGTGTTTTGATATAATTAACTTTACTCTGATTTTTTATGAACATCTACACGATCTGTTAATCATGTGTGTGTATAAATATAATGCATGATTTACACCAAAAATGTTAAATACAGAAGATAATATTGTTTTAAATGGTGGTAAAACAGTTAAGAAAGGTAGAAATACAGAAAAATGCATTTGGGAACTGCCACAAAAGTAGCACAGGGTTTTTATATGTTAACTGCTTAATTCAGGTAAAATGCACTGTTATCTTCTGCAACATTGATTCAAACATAAAGCATGGAGATGGATCAATGGCAGTGGATGGAGATATTGGGTTTATGTTTAGTTCATGGTAGATTTTACTTTTTTTTTTTAAATCACCTTTTCTTCACTTTTCTCTATTTTTGATAGATTTTTTAAATAGAACCAACACACAATGTATTCAATAACAATGGAGAACACAGCAATATTAACGAAATAACAATGGAATGACTCCTTTAAGGTTTAAAATGCAGTTGTGAATTCCACTTGTACCACCAGATGCCATATGCTGCTGCGTTTGCTTCTAAACTTTACAAGGAATCAACAAAACAAGGAGAAACAGGAAACAGTTACTTTGCCTAATTGAAAATGACAAGCACACTGCGAATGCAAAATGCAAACATGGAAGCACGGAGAAAAGCTGACCCATACAGTCAGACAGCTACACTGGGATGATAAGCCGAGACTGGGATGGAGTGTTTGAAGAATTAAAAGCACACCAGATGTTGGGAACCCCTCAAGGAATAAACCGACACATTAAACATAATATCACCTCATGCACTGGAGTGCAATCACTGTTTCTCTCCGGGGAGCTGTTTCACTATGTGTTGCTGCCACAGTTTAAATCTCAAGAACTAGAAACTAATGCAGCACAGACGGGGTTTGGCCCACGCAAAGAGCACACTTGGGAGCGTTGGGATTTCTCTGTGTATAAAGCAAAAAAAAAAAAAAAAAAAAAGAATGTTTCTATTTGAACCGAGCTTGAAAATCAACTCAGGATATTCGATTTTATTCGGAAGATAAACATCAAATTGGTTTATCTAAACTTGCTGCCACCAACACAGCAAATCCCTCCTTAGGTGTGTTCTACCTCCTTTAACTGCCTGCTTTTCTTAAATCACACAATTCAGGTACAGTTCTGAGGACACACACAGTAGAATGATTCACGCTGCATTAAAAATAAGACTCGCATGTATCATTTATGGGTAAATGTTGTAGGTGCCGGTGGTCTGTCTTAGCTCTTTTTCCAAACTGATAATCATATTTACAAGCAACAAAACATCATAAACGTTCTCATCCAAACAAACAATCGTAGAAATTTAATGCATATTTATCACTGTAATGAAGAGATCAATCAAAATGGAGCCAAGAACTAAAAACTAGCTCCGTACTCTTCGGATGCTACAAGTTTCATTGACTGATTTGTAATTTGTTATAAATTATAATAATGTAATCTGTATAATAATCGTGTAATCACTGCAATTATTGTAAATACTGAATGTTTAGTATTCATGCGTGCGGATTTGTGATAATCGTTTCATTATGAATAAACTGTCATAGACTGTGCACTGATGGTTATTGTCTTGTCCATTTTGTGAACAGAACCCTGAGTGTTAAGAGAAGATACCGTTTGCATTATGCTGCCATTTGAGACTTCTAAATTACATTTTTATTAAAGAAGTCAGCCCGGACCACTTAGTGAGTGTCATGAGATGCACCAAAGCTTGTTACAACAAAAGCATTCACCCTGAAGCCACTTTAAGTGCATTATTCCCAGGTATTCCCTGTGTCATTAAAAGCACAAACAATCACATTATGGATAAGCATAGTTACTTCTGTTTATGTTAACCCTTTCATGCATAGTGGTCACTACAGTGGGCAGCTATTCTACATTCTATTCATTCTATTGTATTCTACAGCTGCTCCATTTATTCATGGGTTTTATTGTTTTAGTTCCATATCAACCAAAACAGTTTTGAGTGGAAATAAATGCCTTGTTATTGTTATTAGACTGTAATTAACAATAAAAAGGTTTGTTTTTGAATATTACCTCCATAAAATGAGTAGTGACTAGTATTAGAGCATGTTAAAATGTGTAAAAACAGCAAATTAAAACCTCTTATTATTATTACTATTATTATGGTTTACATAGTTTATCATTTCATGTATGTTTTTTGCTTCTAAAATTGTATGGTGCCCATTAAGTGGACATTTTTGTAACTCCATGAAGAACAGCTTCAGAAAATTGTATTCAATGGCAGTGGGGAGTTTTTTCATGCCTAAAAATGAATAAAAAATATCTGGGGAAAAAAAATCTTGATTAAGGTTCTTATAATTCATGCATGAAAGGGTTAGTAATCATAGATACCTGACTGAAACCATATGTGTTTGTGAATATTACTGATATTTTTCAATAGAATTCAAAGAAAACATGTCTAAATAAAACAAAGGCAAAGTGTTTCATAAAAAATAAATAAATAAATCGAGGGATGTTGGCACCTCTTGGGAAAAAAAATTCTATTAAAACGAGTCTTTCTAATATGTGTGAATCCTAAAAGAAATCAAAGATGTGCAGAATGCGACATATGTGATCTGATTAGTTACATTTTCAATAAAAAATGTTCAGCGTCTTTGAAAGAAGCAGCAAACAAAGCCTGAAGAAGGAAATAGAACTAGCTGGAGCTTTTTCTGTTGTAATTGCTTACTTTGAATTCTGTAGTTGGAAATTAGCATCAGCTTTCTTGGATCTTCGGCTGGATTCATTTGTTTTATGATGGCACTAATGGCCATTCAAGCGCCACTGCAAGTCTCTGGGGGAGAAAAAAAGGTCAATTTATTCCAAGATAAAAGAAAATATTGGTGTTTCCAAGCTTTTTGCTCATCTCTGTCATTGTTAGCTCAATGCCACTTAGACTGTTGTTCAGTCCTTGTAGTGTGTCATTAGATAAGCTCTTCAATACCACATCTTTGCTCGCCATATCCACAACAACCGGCAAACATCATCAGCTTCAACAATCGGACGGCATAATTCATCAAAACAGAACTGTGTCAGCTTGATTTTTAGAAAATGTGTAGCTCGCTCTTAGGTTAACAGCACCTTTCAGATATACACCTCTTATTAGCACATTTTTCTTCTACTCATTGTCGCTTGTTTATTGTCATTAATGTGGCAGAAAATACAGAGTAAAGACACGCACCAGAGGAATAAAAATGAGCATGAACTCATATATTGTTTACCTTTATGTTATTTAGTCTCCATCAGCCTCTGAGGCCTAAAAACACCACAGAGATTCCAGATGTTTAGTGTTGCTTGTTTTTCTCTAGAAGACAAAGAAGACAGAGTCATTAAGCATTTAATTCAGATCAGCCCATGCAGGTGTGTCTCCATGTCCAGCTAAGCAATACGATGGTTACACCACTTACGGGGTGTCCAGTGTGCAGGTGGCAGGGGAAACTTCTGGGGCACACCTGCCAGCTGATTCAACCCATTAGAGTGTGTATAGCCCCCGTCCCTAGAGGATGGCCATCTCCATACAGGTGCACAGAGGAAGGAACCCTGATGGATTGCTCCAGATTTGGCAAAGGCTTTCCGGAAAACCTCTTTTTATAGTCCGTGAATGAGCAAACTGGATGCATATTTTCTGTGCATTACTGAGAGGCTCTTTATGGAACAATAAACGGTTCAGGGTATGTTTTCAACTACAGAGAATGCCTTGAAGTCAAGTGAAATCATAATGTTTTACACCTTCCTGATGTTCCTTCATTCTGAATTTTGACTCACAGGTTGTAAAAATAGTTGTTTTTTCTGTCAGCTCTAATAATGCAGATTTGATGTAAACTTCTATATAGTCAAACTTAGCTTTAAACCTTATAGAGATAGAAGTATTTCATGGTGACTTAGAAGTAGTTTTCTATATGTACTAAGTGATTTGTCACCATTTGTTATGATATTATCATCTGCATTTAAATTTTACAGTGAAAATCTGGTTTGTCAAAGCTTCATAAAGCGTATAAGTCATATTTGGGTTTAAACTCCATTTCTTATCCGTGGTTTATATCAGTGTTTGAATTACTATTTCAACCTTTTTTTGGGGTGGGGGGGGGGGGCAGCATTTTGGGACCGATGGTGATGACGTCACATGTCACATATTTTTTTCTAAAGCAGCTGTGCATGGTGTTTAACCAACAGTCTAGGGAAACTGAAAACCCTGAAAAGAAAACCCATTGCTAACAGATATATGGAACAACAACAATCAACAACATATGTTGCCTCGGTATTCATGACACAACACTTGCATAGCCAGCAGACAGTCCCCAAACCAAACTCCACAGCACATACTACAGATCGTAGCATCAGCACTGGGGGCCAACCATGGCGTACAAACTTCAAATCTTCTTGGACTAAAGGTAGAGTAGGAGAGCTTGGAAAACGGTTTCTGCAAGCTACATTTTGAAAGTATACATGCCCATGCCTCTTCGTCAGCCCACCACTTGAAACCATGCTTGCAAAAGTACATCACCGCTGTCTGGAGCGATCATGGAGTTTCACAAGCATTCACAAGAATTCAATATCAATTATCATTCGAAATAACAAAACAATAAACAACATTTATCAGTTTGTATCACATGAAGCTCAGCTAAAAAAAGGTTTAGAAGCACAATTAAACACCATGAGAAAACTAAGGGATAATGTCCTTATCCCTTAGTTTTCCCATGGTGTTATGTTATTACACCAGCAGTTTACACACAGTGTTGGTAACTTAGCAAAACCTGCTGGAACATTATGTTTGGTCAATATCTGACATTTTCTCACTGACGGGGTGAATATGATACCCATAAGCGATTAGTATGTCCAGATATGATATAATTATAACGGTATCTAATAATTATATCATATCTGGACTATATCATATCAAGTAATTATAACGAAATATGGTCACCTGAGTATCAATTTTAAGCCCCTTTTCCTTATTCAGCTGATGCCAGCACTGGAAAGCCGTAGCGATTACCACCCTTGTTCTGTTCTTCGTCAGCTTCCTCATGGCCGTAGTTTTTTCAAACACAGTTTTACTTTGCTTTTGCTGCTGGCTGGAGTCTTTTCCGCCATAGTTGTTTATGATAACGCGCAAAAAGGGGTTGGGTGATATTTGATGGACGTATCAGCAAATAAATCATTGTAAAGATGATCAGTACAATAATTGGCCGGAGTTTCCCTCTGGTTCCACCCTCAGGACTCGACTAAATTATTATTTTTTTTTATTTTTTATTATTTTTTTTTTTTTTACAAACATTGTATTTCAGTGCATGCTATGTGATCGCGAAGAGGTTTTCAAACAATATGGTAAAACATGTTCCAAAAAAGATCTCCCACCCCACCTTTAAATATCGGTCAAGCACGCCACGGACCAATTCTGTGTAAAATTCTATGCAAAAAGCAAACAAAGGCCAGGGTGCACGCGCCCACCAACAACATCCGCGTGCGCAACATACGCCATGGTTGGAACACAACTGAACTATGCTGGCCGCCAACCATAAAGTTCAACTAAACACAATTAGGTGATAACAAATGTTATAGTGTGTGTTAAATATAGTATTGGCCTGTATTTAACAAACACTACTGTGTTTAAAAACGGCCCTGGCTTTTACATCCAAATGTGACCTAACTTGGACTCCCAAGTTGGAGAGGCTAGCTTCTGACACACGGAAATAAAAACATGTTGATAGCTCCAATAAAGATGTATTTGAACTGCCATGGTTTATCAGACTGCGTAAATACATGGACCTATCATTGTACACCCCCTAAAACTATGAATAATATCTGAGCCAGCTGCTACATAATGTAAAATAAATTCTTACCGTAGCTAGTATTAGCCGTGGGTTGAAGTTGTTGGTGTAATGAAAGCGTAAATCCACTTTGACTGTTCACCGTCAGACAACAGTTCACTCTTCATTATTCCTTTGGTGCTTCGACTTATTTTGTTAGTAACAGTCACGTATACAATTTTAAACATTCTTTATTTATTTAACTTTCAATAACCTGCAGCTAGGCTAGCTGATTGGGATGTATGGATGGAAGCCAAACGAGACAGCAATGGTCTACGTCATAGTGTCACATGACTGCTGAACGAAAATAATTCTTTACAACAAAATACAGAACGATGATTTTTTTTTGTTCTATTATATAATAATTGTTATTGTATTCAAATATCTGCATTGTAACAATAAAAGGGTGAAGTTCCATCGCCGCCATGTTTAGCTGGCTTGTTGCTGTCATCAGTCAGTGACGAAGCAATACGCACGTTATCCTGTAGGTGGCGGCAAACTCTATGAGAAATATCATTGTAACGTCCTTAGATGGCGGCGCCCTGGCAAAAGGCTGGACACTGCATCTAGTGTTCATCATAGACGGTATTCATATCTTTATATCTATGTTAAAAGTCATGAGAATGGTACAATCCACCGAAGGGGTACTTCAAAACTTATGTTATTGGTTTAGTCTTAGTACACACCGAGAAACCATTATTTTTGGACCCCACCCCCACCCACCCAAGGTGTCATTTTCGTCTCATTTGGGAGATACCAAGTCACGTTCAGGGGGGGGGTGCAATTGTATGTCATTGTATTTGTATGATACAGTCCCAATCACTGCTAGGATTATAAAAACGATGGATAGAAAGAGAAGTGGAAACTGAAGCATGGAGCCCAAGAGCATCACAGTCTTTTGACAGTCACAAAATGTAATTTAGGAATTCATCCTTTGTGTGTATCAATTTAAGTTTTAAGTAAAAAGAAGAAACAGAAAAGTGTGTATTCCAGATCTTTTTAGTGATATCGCATACAGATGAATTCTGAGGTGAGTGAAAATGCTGCATTCACAGTAACAATATTATAAAACCTACAATGCAACCTTGTATTAAGCCATATTACAACCCACAAACTTTCAATTTATCACTCAAAGACCTTAGTGTTCAAAATTTTCAACAAACTTCCTGTATTTTCCTACAGTGGGTTAACTGATCATGTAGATATTCATAAAAGCTCAGAGTAAGTTAATTAAAAAACTGATGCAAAGTGACTTTTTCAGCAAAATATATGATTAAATGAACATAAAAGGTTTTACAAACCACTGACATTCAACAAACTACATGGATTTTATTAGTGAATGGTGATGTTTTCACATTCGTTATGGGGCCTTTTAACATTCAAATGGGTTTTGTCTGATGGAGACAAAAAGGTGTTAAACCGTATTTTACCTAGATAATTAACTAACTAATTGATTAATTAGCTCATAGAGACCCAGTGTTACTTCTGTGAGGGTCCCAAATTAATTCTTCTCTACTTCTAACTTTCTTAACTGATTTATTACCAATTTTTAAAATAATATTATCAACTATATTTTGTATTTTCTGTGTAAATCATGTTTTGTTTTCAAGTAAAAGTGTAATACATTTAAAATAGTACTGTCAAATGATTATTTAAAAAAAAAAATCAGATTAACCACAGAACTGATGTGGATTAATTTTGATTATTCATGATTAAATAGTTATTTTTGAATTGACATTAATTGTGTTTTATTTTGCATGAGAAAACAGAATCAAGTAATAAGTGAATATATCTGCACTTAACATGTTTGTCCAAGCTGGGTGATACGTTAGCCAAAGTGCTAAATCCCAGACTAACGTATGCTTCACATTAATGTGGTATTTTAAGATGGAAGTGTTTCGTGAAAAGAAAACTCCATCAAAATACTTCATGTCAGTTGACTATTCTATCTCTGGAGGTTTTTTGTACTTGAATTTCCTACAAAATACACAAAATTACAGGAAGAAGTATCCAAAACATGCAAAAATCCACTAAAATTCTGCAAAAACTCGTCTAAAATATAAGGGAAAAAGCACAAAAAACATGATAAAATATCCAAAACATATGCAAAAATATGATTATATTTGCAATTAACATATTTACTCCAAACCTTCAACAGTTTCAACTAAACAACTGTTCCATTTAATTGAATTAAAAAGTTTTATTCAGATTAATCATAATGATGGATTAATCTGAGTTAATGCATTCATTTTGACAGCCATTATTTAAAGCTTCTGGTGTAAATAAAGACACTGTAAATGCATATATCACTCAAACAAGTGCTTTTTCCAGCTGTGAAGTACCCTGGGCTCGTGGACTTCCTCCTCAGCTCCAAACATATGTCAGAGTCCCAGTGAAAACATTCAGAGGCCACTACGCTACCATGTTGTTTATATACCATCACTCAGTAACCACTTCACATCTAACCAGACTCTGACCACACTAGTTTAACACCACGTCCAACCCAAAGTAACTCTCTCTCACATGAGACTAAAAAGCTCATCCTTCTGAAATAAACACAGCGGCTGCTTTAAAGTGAGATTTTAATTGCAATCTTAAGTTTTTATTTTGAAGTTGCTACTGCAAGGTGGCCGCGCAATACAGTAAAAGACAATAAATGACTTTATTATTCTGTACTGGGACAATTACAAAAAACGATGATCATCTTTTTTGCCACGTAACAGTACTAATTTGTCAAGCCTGAAAATTAATCCTATAAACTTGCATACAGCTGGGATTTATGGAGGAGTATAAATAGAGGGTATTTTATTAATATACTTAAAGGAACGCAAAGGCCTGATGTTATGTTCCACCAAATTCATCAATGTTATTAGTTATTGTCCAGACCCCCCATGGTTGTAATTCTTTATCCTTGCCATCCCAGTAAACTGCATTATTTAGTTAGAAAGATGTAATTCGCTTCCCTTTGCACAATCAGTGTGCAGAGCTGCCCCACATGTCCTATTTAAGTGACTTTGCACATGTATTAGCATAGCATGTTCAAGTTAAGTGTTAAAATACAGATGATATATCTCCCTTAATCTTACACCAGAAGCAATTAAAATCTAGTGGCTCTAAAACACTGATTACAAGGGATATTAATGTTACTACATGTTAATTTCAGTGCTGATTGGATCCTCATCTAAATCCCTTGTTTATCACATATCCTTATGGTAAACTATAAACATAATACATGTGTACTGTCTCAGTCCCAAACCAGATGTTAACTTATCTGAACTAGACAATTGATCTATTCTTTGAAAAAAAAAGCGCACAACTCTGGCATGTACCAAACATACAAATCACCACAAAGGAAGAGACTTTAAATACAACACAAAACCATTTGCATTTGATTTACTTCAGATGTAAATGATTCATTTAGCACAAAGCTATTACAAAACTGCTCTATTGTTTGCCGTTGTGCAGCTTGATTTCATCCGCATCATCTCAACAATTCAGAGTGGTGTATTTATCCGAGCTTGTAAACAAAATCATCATTAACCGGCAATGCACGGAAGGCGTTTTGTCTTGGTAAAATATGATACCAGGTGAGGCTGCGTGTCTTGACAGGTCGCCATTTTCGGGCCACTAATTTGGTCTCTTCGTGGCAGTAGCAACTCCCAGCACAGCAGCAGGACAATTACATCCAGGTGCAAGGATTTGATTCAACAAATTCTAGGTGGATCTTTCCAGCTTGCTCCAGCCCCCCACCCCCCCACCACCACCAACCCCTCTTCGCGGTGTTGTCTCACTTCTGGGCCAGCTTGGAACAGATGCCCTTGAAAAATCTACAAGCTTCACATGTGACTGAGGACCTTGACAAAAAGCTGAAGCACTTCCAGAAACTTGAAAGTCATGAACCATGTTGTATATTACAATAATTGGAATGGCAGCAACTGGAAACATTCCCCTGAATATTCCAGAAGATAATGGGACATGCTAATGAGCATGGAATCAAGCCAATCAAAAAAATGAGAGAAGAGAAAGACAGAGGGGTGGAGATGGGAAGGTGCCCAAAAAGAAAAAAGTCAAGTTGAGCATGTGGGGTGGGTGGGTGGGTGGGCTGCATATGTGATGTATGTGTGCACTGTCTTCTTGGAACAGCAGTACTGCTCTGTGTAGAATAGCACTGTACAGTCCGCCTGTCAAAACTGTTGATGCACATTTGGGGGAGGTATGATTTGGGAGCTCGCACCTGGCAGACTGAGGGATTTCATGCTATGCTGCTATGCCAAAGCACTCAAGCAATGCCACGCTAAACTCAGAGCTGATTTCTCCACTCGCCACAGACAAAAATATGACCGACAGGCCATAAATATATATACCATCTTTGTTGATTTTGTTGAAAGAAAAATGTACTTGGTCTCAGCCAGATGTGAAAGAACACTGTTTTGAGACTAAATCATAATGAGTTTAATCTAATTTGCAGATTTATTTCATTCAATTGGAACGGTAATGGGATTTTGAGGAGAGAATTATAAGTGATCGTGTCAGGTTTGTCCAACGAGACCAAATTATGTGAAATTAAACTAACAAAGTAATCCTAACTGCTTGATAATTTACTGATGTGCATTAAGTCTCCAAGAGTAATTACGTTAAAATGATAGCGATCAGAGGAAGAGCTTATAGTGCAGTGTCTTATTAAAAATGCTGGGCTGCATCTTAGCTGTACAGCGAACTCTGTCATCAGTGACACACTACATCTCAATCCTGCGGACAGCTGATTGGATTTACTCAAAACTTGGGCTGGAGAAAGTCTCATGCTGAGAGTAAAATTGACTTAGGCCTGTATTCAGAGGAAAAGATGAAGGGCATCCAGTCTTATCATTCTCCATCCCATGTCTCCCTGCAGCACCAATACTTTCCATGTGTTCCTCCAGTGTGTTCCCAAGAATTTTCTACATGTGATGTCAACATCAAGCCAGGACCTAAAGTCAAGGGAGGTGCAAGGGGTGGAATCAGGAGCACTGCCAACATTTTATGGCCTTGGAATCCATGTTCAGAATGTTTCAGTGGATGAAAGATCACTACGAGAGATATATTCCAGAGGCGTAGTGTCAATAAAGATGTAGCGCAGTGTTTGTGTGACAAAACAGGCTGAGAACTCTCCTAGGTTCTGCGTAACATTCACACCTGCTCTGAAATGACACAATTTTTCTTCCTTTTTTGGATACTTGAGTGTTTTTGAGTCATTCCAGTGTGAAAATACAATGGTTTTGTTAATGTGTTACAATAAGAAAACCATTTCAGAGAATCACATTGCAAAGATTCATGTTTTATTACAGGTTACAAATGAAATTTTGGACAAATTAATTATGAATTCTGCTCTGAAATGGCAAATTTGTTCCTCCTGTGTTGATACTTGAGGGTTTTTGAGCCCTCTCAGTGTGAAAATATGACTTTGTAAATGAGTTACAATAAAAAAAAAAGACATTTCAGAGAATCACATTCCAAAGATTCATCTTTTATTACATGTTACAAATGAAATTTTTGACAAATAAATCATAAATTGTGTTCTGAAAAGGCAAATTTATTCTCCCTATGTTGATACTTGAAGGTTTTTGAGCCATCTCAGTGTGAAAATATGACTTTGTAAATGAGTTACAATAAAAAAAAAGACATTTCAGAGAATCACATAGCAAAGATTCAGATTTTATTACGTTATGATTGATTTTTTTGTTTTATAAATAAATATAAAATTCTGCCCTGAAATGACAAAACTATTCCTCCTATGTTGATACTAAAGTGTTTTTTTTATCCATCTCAGTTTGAAAATACAGTGACTTTGTAAATGTATTACAATAATACAAGTATTTTAAAGAGTCATGTTGCAAACATTCATATTTTGTTATGTTACAATTGAAATTTTTGACAAATAAATATTAAATTCTGCCGTGAAATGGCAGATTTTTTTCATCCTTAAGTGTTTTTGAACCATCTCAGTGTGAAAATACAAATGACTTTACAAATGCATTACAATAAGAAAATCATTTCAGAGAGTCACATTGCAAACATTCATATTTTATTACACGTTACAATTGACATTTATTTTATAAATCCCAAACAATGTTGCTGTTGTATAAAAATGCAGACAGTGTAACCAGGGGGTGTTGTATAATTTCATTCCCACTGCATCCTCACCGGGGTGCTGGTTCTCAGACTTCAGCCAGAACACAAGCCTTTATTTGATTTGGGGAACTCCCCCTCTCATGTGCCTCCTCTGTTCACGAAGTGTCCCAGTATGGAATGTCTGCATTATTACACTGCTGACAGAGATTGATGCTTCTCCAAACCATCTGCACATGCAACAATCCTCAACTTGAATGAACTTAATTGCCGAAGAAAGAAAAAAAAAAAACTTTTGTTGGAAAAATACAAAAAAAAAAAAAAAAGATAGTTGTGACTTTGACAGGATTCATTTGAGTGAAACATATGTTTGGGAAAAAGAAAAGTTTTGTAATGGATGTTTGTATTTTTCATCAAACAACATCAGCAAAAGTGTCAAGAATGAGTGATTTATTGAAACGCTGCACGTGGCTGTGAGGTTGGGATGAGCTGAAGCAGAAGCTGCATAAAGCCACTGAGTGATGCAACTTTCAAATTATTTATGAGTCAATGACATATCATCAGTCAACCACTCAAGTCAAGGCTCTGCAAAACGGGCATGCAAATAATCCTAAAGAATCCCTCAGAGCATCCATAGATCTTATTCTCCTGTGTTTATGAGGAAACACCAGGCTTAATCTGTCATTTGAGTTCAGGTCAAAGGTCAAGTTAATTCATAATGAGAAACAAAATGGTCCAAAACACATACACATACTGATCTAAACCTCAAAGAAACATTTTAGTGATTGTTCTTTTTATTTGAAAATGTTTGTATTTCTGGTACCCCTATATACTGCCCTACTAAGCAAAAAGGCAGCAACTGCATTTTTGGTGAAAATTAGTTATTGTGGGGTTTTTTTTACAACATTTAAATCATTGTTTGTCATGTAATAAAATATCTCATCTCAAATGTCTATTGTTTTAAAGAAAATGGGTGAACAAAAAGTACAAAAAGTACTAGTAAAATAAATTAAAAAGGCAGTAAAAACCATTACTGTCTTCTTACCAATGTCCATTTAGGACCCTGCCCCAATAGTTTACAGTGAATCCCTGTATTAGACTGAAACAGATTATGTAATTACCGTATTTTCCGCACTATAAGGCACACTGTCAATGAATGGTTTTAAGGGAGGTTTTTCATATATAACGCACATTAAGTGAAGTCAAAATGATGAGATAAAAAGTCAAAATTATGAGATTATAAACTCAACATTATGAGCTAAAAAGCCAAAATCATGACATAAAAAGTCAAAATTATGTATATATAAGGCACACTGTTTTTTTTTGCAGAAAAAAGTAAAGTAAAAAAGCAAATTATGAGCTAAAAAGCTGAAATCATGACATAAAAAGTCTAAATCATAAAATAAAAAGGCAAAATTATGAGCTAAAAAGCTGAAATTATGAGCTAAAAAGCTGAAATTATGAGCTAAAAAGTCAAAATTATGAGCTAAAAAGCTAAAATCGTGAGATAAAAAGTCAAAATTATGTATATATAAGGCACACTAGTTAATATACAGTAACAATAACTGCTTCATGTCTAATAATCTACCTACAACTACTGAGGCTGAACAACAATAGAACTTTAAGGTCATTTTCCTCAGTTTGGTGTCTATACAGTTACTGTCTTTGTGCTTTATAGTGCAGTATAGTAATGTAACATGTGTAAAGCGCATAAGCAGGTGTGTGTGATATGTCTTCTCCTCCTAAAGGCTCAGAGAACAAAGGCGGTGCGGTACTTGTCCAGAGAATCGACCAGTAATCCAGTGGGATAAAGTGTTCAAACCTTACAGTACATCACCATTTTGTTTAACAAGGCGAGGGATCAAAACACTAATCCCCCCTCCCTCCCTTCGGTTATAATTAACTTCCAGTACTTGATGCTACACTATTTTAAAGATGTGTTTCTATGGTTTCTAATCCTTATTCAATGTGGTTTCTTGTAAAAGATAAAAGTACTACTATATGCAACAAAAGGATCTTTTTGTTCTTGCCTGTCCCTTAACATCATATAGAATATAATCATTTCAACACCTCATATCAGAGTGAGATTTTATACTTAATAGAAAGAAGGAAAGGTGTCTAATGGAGGAATGACAAGTCAAACTCAAAGTAATAATGAGACTGAACCCAGCAAATTATTTTTCATAGGTCATCATTTTCAAACTTTAAACGCATTTATTAGACATTAAATTTATAAAAAAAAAATGTTATTCTTATGTTTTTCTGTGATTTCCTATTTTAGCAATTTTATTTTTTTATTCGTCAAAACATAAACAGAGTGGTGCAGTAACAGTTTACATGTAAAATTGCTGTTTTAATGATAAACTAATTATTTCTGAAATGGAAATATAAACAACTGAGGGTGTATTTTTTTTTTATTTATTTTAAAGTATAGAGTGAAATGACGTGCGGAAATGGATGCTTTTAAAACAATCAGTCTGATCACCATTAGGTAAGCAACATGCTACCATTTACACGGTTGATGATGGGGGCGGTGGGTTTGTGCAAAGCGGTGACAGATGGATACTTACGTCGTTTAAGTTTGGAAACAACCTTTACGATAAGTTCAGCTGGATGCTCTTTTTAAGGACTTATCAACACTTGTCCATTAGACATAAACCACTGCTGTGTGTGGCTTTATACCAAATAGCTGAGTGTGGTTTCAGTGCAGGGGGCTGTCATGTTAAAAAAAAAAACAAGCCAAAATATGACAAACACCAACCCTGCTTTGCTTTTTTCCTTTTTTTTTTATATGTGTAGTGAGTCTAATATATACAGCAGCTTAGTTTTAGAGCACAGGTGTCAAACTCAGGTTAATTCAGGGGTCACATTCAGCCTAAAATGGTATAAAGTGGGCCGGACCATTAAAATAATAGAAATAATAGGATAAAAATGTATAAATAATGTCAACTCCAAAGTTTTCTCTGTGTTTTTGAGCAGAAATAGTAAAATTCCATCATGAAAATGAACTGTACTTGAATATAACATGAACAAATATTAACAACCTGAAAATTTTTAAGAAAAATGAGTGCGGTATTAACAATATTGGACTTTAGTTTATCATTTATATACATGTGCATCAAAACTTAAAGATAACAGTGGATTTACAAATACACACATTTAATAACATTCACAATATTGGTAAAAATCCACATACATTTCAGGTTATTCACATTTGTTGTATCAGGCTAGTCTTTTTTATTTATTTATTTGTTTGTTTCTTTATTTATTCCCTTTTTCTTAACACTAAAACAAAGAAGAAAATTTGTGGGGGGGTTTCATAATTGTTTATTATGATTATGGTCGGATCCATTTTAGATTGAATTGGTGTCAAATCATTTTAACTTCCTTATTTATTAATATCTTTTGTATCATTTTTGCATTTCATAAATTCATTCCAGGGGCCAGATTGGACCCACAGACGGGCTGATTTTGGCTCCCGGGCCGCATGTTTGACACCTCTGCTTTAGAGCAGAGGTGTCAAACATAAGGCCTGGGGGCCAAATCTGGCCCACCAAAGGCTACGGTCAGGCCCCTTGGATGAATTTGTGAAATGTAAAAATGAAACTAATATATTAATCATTTTAGTTGAGGTTCCACATTCAGACCAACTTCTCATAAAATAACCTATAAATACTCACAAGCTAAATGTTTTCTCTTTGTAAATGTAAATGTTTTCATTTAGTTATACAAAAACAATGTATAATGTACTTAACAAAAAAATCTGTATAATCAGAACAAATATGAACAACCTGAAATAGAAAGAGAAGTAGAATTTGAATAAAATTATACCTATTACTAAATGTTTGGTGTATTTCTAAGCTATAATATACACATGTAAATGGAAAACTAAAGCCTAATAATGTTAAAATTACACATTTATTTCAGTTTGATCATGCTATTCACACTGTTTGAAAGGATGGTTTGTAGATGTAAACATTTTATCATGAAAATTTATCCTTTTTGCTCTAAAACATGGACACATTTTTAGGGTTAATTTAATTATTTATATATTTTTATGTTTTTCATTTACTGGTCCGGGCCACTTCTGATCAAATTTACTTGAATGTGTCCCCTGAACTAAATTGAGTTTGACAGCCCTGCTTTAGACGACCTTGTGTTTGTAGTAACGCAGTGTTCCAACACTAAATGAACGTTTCTGCTCTGATGTAGCGTCACGTTTATTAGCGACGGCGCCTTCTGTCGCGCTACACAAATGCAATCTTTGTAAAAACAACAAACTTTCTTTCACATTTCAACGTTGTCTTCCATAATTCTGCTGTATTACATTATTAAATCACTTAAAGCCTTGTAGTTTTATCATCTGGAGAGGTTTGACCTTTTGGGAGAGCTCACGTTTCATTTGCCCTTTCAGACACAGGATATTACTACTGCACAGCTCACATACAGTCATCTACAACTACAAGTAACGATTATTTAACAATCTACATCTATAACAGTGACTATAAAAATCTATTCCAGTGGTTTTTTAACTTTTTTGGCCCATTTTAACATCACAAATTTGTGTTATTTTAATATTCATTTTTGTTCATTTTGTTGCTAATGATATATTTAGCTGAAAAAGTCCATTTTTTTGTCCAGTTTTCACAGTTTTGGTAGAAAAACCATTGGAATAACCAAGAGCCTTTATGAGCACTTATATTATTAGTTAATTAAATATAAGAAAATATGTGATTTTTGCTGAAATTTTTGAAAATGCAGAGGAGAATAAAGATTGAGGTATGTTTTCATGGTTTAATTCAGTGGTTTACAACCTTTTTAGCTTGTGACTCCATTTTAACATCACAAATTTCTGATGATCCAAGACATTCAAGACTTTTTTTCTTTCCTAAAATGAATTTTGTTTTTCATCATGTAATAGTTTTTTATGCTATGTTGCAAATAAATAATTTTATACAATAATTATTCTATATAATATATATAATTAAGGACAGAGGCAGAAAAACAGGTGTAGATTAATGCACAAAGTGAGAATTTCATTTTCTTTAGTCAGAATATAGTATGTACAGTCAGTGCAGGTTGTATTTACAAGGCTGATTATTCATACTGAACAAACAAAAACTCAAACTATGAATTATGAATGAACTGCAGCATCTGAAACTGACCATAATGAACATTTGACAGATAAACAGAACCACAGTGCTTCAGTTTCACACTCACAGTTTGTTATGGATTTTGATTTTCTCTGTCAACTCACCATATATATATATATATATATATATATATATATATATATATATATATATATATATATATATATATATATATATATAATTTTATTTTTTTGTAATTTTTTTTTTTTTTGTAATCAATTACTATAAATTCCAGGTGATCCCAGATGAGGTCCCAACACCAAGGTTGAACAACACTGATCTATTCTGTTCTATTTGATTGACTATTTATATGAGTCACTTATGAGGACAAATAAATAATATTCATGAAATGCTGAGAGCTAATAAATGTTTAGAAAAATAGACTTGACATATTTAGTAAAAAGGGAAAAAAAAAAAAAGTCTTTATTATGCAGAAAACATAAAACACAGTAGTAAAGTCTGACAGTGAAGTGTTTTCTTATGCCCCCTCCCACACACTGTGACCTTTACTACGACATGACGTGGCAAGTATTGAATTAAATTCTAGTCATTTGTTATTTCCATTAATTTCCACTTCCTTCACTAACTAATATAACAGTGGAAAAAAAAAATGATGCTCCGGCGCTGTCATTTATTTTTGGAGTAAAATGTATAATTGTATTAAACATTTCAGTTGGTTTCATTATAGGTGTTTTCCGTGTGTTTTCCTCAAAGTGGCAGTGTGAGGGTTTTGGCCACAGTTGTGGTATAATTTCTGTTGCAGGTGGAAACACTAATTAGTGATTAATTGAAGTGGGTGGAAAAATAATAAACGGCAAACACCTGGACCAAGCAAATTTAGGCCAATCATTATCAATCAAACCATGAGTGAGCAACGGGCAATTGGAATTAATGGGATGCACACACTTTACAATGTCAGAAATACATGACATTTTATTTAGAAATTATTATTAGCAAACAAATTGAATCATCACTGCTGCAACTGTCAAACGGTCGGTCACTCACAATAGATCGAGTCCTTCCCTCTGATGTTTGTTGCTAAAAGTACACACTATGCATGTGCAATAGTGCAGCAACTTAGAATATATTAATTATGATGTTTTTAGCATTTTAATTCTTACTCAAATACACATTTTTCTGAAGTATACCTGTAAAAAAAAACTGTAGTTACAGGAGTACAGGACAGGAGGAAACAATAAAATATTGACTTAATATATGAAGGTTTTTCTTTGCATTGTGATGCATTCACATCTTACACATGATATCTCCATTTTTTTTACTATATATTTAACTCCCAGTGTCTCGTTATTAATATTTTAAACCCAGATACATGGTGTAAAATACACTTGTGCCCATAGTTTTAACCTCTATTCATGAAATGTTGATGATAATGTCATTTATTCTTAGTATACAGTCATGGGAAAAATGATTAGATCATCAAAAATAGTCAAAAACAATGGTTATGTAATTAAGCACTAACTCCTGTGTGTATCATTTAACTAAAACAGATAGAAAAGAAAACATGGAATGAATAAAATAATTTTTTTACATAGATATGAATATAAGAACTACAGGTTACCATCAAGAAAACACTGAAAATAGATCAAATATCAGCTCTGAAATGACACTTTTACGAGCTATTTTGGTTGTTAATCAATTATTTGTCCAAACAAATGTACCTTTACTTGTACCATGCATTAAAATGAACTAGAAATTGAAGAAAACAAGGATGATCTAATATTGATTTTTTTTTTTCTGTGACTGTACATTAATTGTATCTAGTCAAAGTAAATTAGAATAAAAAAAAGAGCACATTTATTCCATTTGTATGAGCAACAATATCACTGTGCTGATATTTAATAAATGTCAGAGGCATGATTTCCCCGACAGTGTCACGTCCTTGCCGAAGCAGTGCAGAGGTCACTGCAGCGTTTGGGAAACACAGTGACCCTGTTGCAGCTCAGATTGTCATCTATTCTCACCTCAACCACATTCTATCACTCACTTAACTCAAATCTCTAGGAGTTTCAGAGCCAAACGCATTAAAATCGAACCATACTTACAGTAGACAGCTGCTGCACAGGTTTGGATGTGTAGGATTTACTACATTTCACTTAGACCATCATGACCCCATGGACACTATTAGGTTAAAAACTTCTTTGTAAAAGCAGCTCAGGTGTTTTTCAACAACAGTTTTGTGTGTAATGACTCTTATTCAGTCTCATAGATAATATAGACGACTAGATTGATCCTCTGGTAGCATTAAGGAGCTCATATCCTTTGCTGGCGAGAGTGCAACACTTATGTGCCCTTAGTGCACCGTCATACAAACACACACACACACAATGGAAAACACACACACACACATACACACACTCAGCTTCCAGGTCTTTCTTGGCTTCCATCACCAGTGAAGTTGCATTCCCACCTGCGTCCTGCTGATGCAGCTGGTGAAAAGTATTTCATGCCAAGTGAGCTGGTATGATGATATCGTACATACCACGTCTTGTTTTTGCCAATTTTTTTTTTACTTTTAATCACCCTCTTTCTGTGCTGCCAGTACAATTATAAATGAATTCACTGCAGAGAGGTGGAACATATCAGGTATGATCGAAGCGTTGGATCAGTCCGTGCTTCTCAACAGGCTGCTGCTGCTGCTGCTGCTGCTGCTGCTGCTGCTGCTGCTGCTGCTGCTGCTGCTGCTGCTGCTGCTGCTGCTGCTGCTGCTGCTGCTGCTGCTGCTGCTGCTGCTTCTGTTTCCCTCAGTTGACTGTAATGCATGGTGGATCCCTACTGGATGTGGTGCAATCAATCAATTTATTACAAAATTATTACATACAGAAGAATCGATAATTCATTTGCAAGATACTTTTGTAGTAGGACACACCAGAAACAGTCCTTAGCTTACAAATGGGGGTCCTTGAACATGTGATGAAAACACAATTTATATTTTAACCCTTTCATGCACACTGGTTACTACAATAGACAGTTATTCCACAGTTGTTCTCTTATATATTCATGGGTTTTGTAAGTTATGCATCATCCAATACACTGAAATTAATACCATTACTGTAACTTAATAATCTTTTTTTTTTGCATATTATTTCCATAGAATAATCACTAAAGTAATAATAACTAGTGTTAAAATATGTTAAAATTCGCTGACTTTTTATTTTTTATTCACTTCCCTAACACATGTTACTTTACTTCATAAATTAAACACATGTTGTCCAGCTGAGTGGACATTTTTATAATTCCAGGTAAAAACAATATTCATATAAAATGTTCTATCACATTGTGTTATTCATGCCTAAAGAAGAATTAAAAGATTTGGTAAAAAATAAATCTTGACTAAGGTTCTCATAATTCATGCACAAAAGGGTTAATCACGAATGTTCTGAATAACTACCAACATATTTTTACAAATATTACTGATCTATCTAACAAAGTTTCATTTCACTTCCTTTCCCTTAGTCCTACTGTATTCAGCATATTTCAATAATCTCAGTCAATTTAATAGTCACACATGGAGCGTTCTACAAAAACAAAGACTTTACATGATTATTAGATTATTGGTCTGGGTTTTTGACTCAGAAATATCTCTGAAGTTGTTCTGTTTGCTTAGTTTTTGTGTTTTTTGGGTCATTTGTTTTTTATTTTTATGTATTTATTCATATTTTTTGGGCTATTTTTGTTTGTTTGTTTGCTTGTTTATTTGTTTTGGGTCACTACGCCACATGGGGCAGCAACAGTTTTTGTATAAGGCGCCTTTTAAAAATATTAAAAGAAGTTAGTTTTATACAATGTTAGCCCAGATTTCATTTGTAATTACTACAAAATATATTACAATATACTGACATGAGTTAAGTTTGATGATATTACTTTAAAATATGACTATGTGAGCCTTAAAATATCACTTAAGTTTGACAGTAATGCACAATTTACCTTTATACTCACTTTAATTTCTTAAGTATTTATATTCATTCATCCTTTTTAAGTTCTGCATTGCATCATGGGAACGACAAACACAGCATAAACTCTCGCCATTTCAGCTCCCGGTAGTTATAATTGATTATTGAGTATTGATAACACTTAAATCAGCTTGACATTAAGTGTATTGTACTTGAAATAACAATTCCAGAATTTCACAAATTTTAAGTTTTTATTTTACATTATTTAACTCTTTTAACACAACCACTTTCCTTTATTTTTTTTAAAGTAGATTCAACTTATTTGGGTTTACAGTACAGTGATATATAGAGTTTTCCACCTCGTTCCAGTCCTCAGAACTTTGTTAAAGTCAGTGTGAACATGTAAAGATGTATTTTTGCTTCCGGTTAAACATAACATTATTGCAACAATTAAAATTTAGGCTTAAACTGTAAAGACCCTAACAAAATCAAATATATTTAAAGAAAAAATCTAATTAGAATGCACCTAAAAATATAAGTTTGATGACATAACTAGAAAATATAAAGTTTAGTTGACTCATTTGTGGATATGGTCAAAAGTGTGAATAAATTTAAGTTAATTAATCAGTTATAACCACACTTATTTTTCTTTTAAGCATACAGCGGTGGAAAAAAGTTTTTGAACGCCCCATGCATTTGTTCTATCAAGGTCAAAACTAGATATTTCAGTAGATAATGAAACCCATGTTGAAACTGTTAACAATTTCTTATTATTTCTTATTAACAATTAACAATAAAAATGCATTTGTTAGTGTCTGTCTGGTGCAGTCATACCTTCTGGAACACAAATAAGATGTTTATTCAAATATTTCAAGGTAATTTTTGAGATCATGTCAAATTTTCAGGGTGCTCAAAAACATTTCCCTCTACAGTATAAGACACAAAAAAATAAGATCTTAGCAGTTATCAGCTCTTGACAATTGTACGTTTTAACTGTGAACGTTTTGTTTTATTGTCCACCAGTTCCATCAACCTGTTCCAGACATTTTCTCTTAAGTATAAACGTCCTGTATCTGACTTGCTAAGTAGTTTTTTTTCAGTGGTGGAGACTGACTATAAATCTGATTAAGTTGAGTTTCCTCTTAAAAATCTAATTTAACTCTAACTTTTAAAAAACTTAAGTAATGATTGATTAACATTTTGAGTACATTTAATTTAAAAAATCTTAATTAAATAGTTTAGTCATCATTACTTAATTATTTTAGGACACTATTCATCTCAAAATGTTCAAGTAAATTCAATATATCTGGTCTTACAGTGCAACCACTGATCATATACAATGTTTAATAACTTCTGATCCACTAATCCTATCAATCCATGTAAATAATTGGTGTAAAAAGCAGTTATTTGTCTTTTCATGGTCCTTATATATAACCTATTTGGACATTCAGAGGCTCCATATAAATGTAGAAACACTGTCATCTTCTACAACATAAAACCCATTGAGTTGGATCAATGACAAAGTTAATGTTTACTTAATGATACATTTTCCTGGAAAAAAAAATCACCTTTTCTTCAGTTTTCTCAGTTTTTGAGATAATAACCTTCAACTATAATCTGAGCTTTTATGAACATCTATATGACCAGTGAATTAAATAGAGGAAAATGCCTGATTTATACTGATGAAATGCAAAATCCAAAGAATAATAATATATATATTTTAAAACAGTTGTGTTAAATCACTTAAGAAAGAGCAAATGTATATAAAAAAAAAGCCATTTGGGAACTAACAGAAAAATAATGTTGGGTCTTTAAGGGTTAATGACACCATCACTATTGCTTTATGCTTTCAGAAATGCTTCAATATGGAAAATATGTGGAGATACATACACACACACATACACACACACATACACACACATACACATACATATACACACACACACACATACACACACATACATACACATACACACACATACACATACACATACATATACTCATACACACGCACATGCACATACACACACACACACATACATGCACATACACATACACACATACATACACATACATATACATACACACACACACACATACACATACATATACTCATGCACATACACATACACATACATATACATATACATACACACACATACACATACATATACATATACATACACACACATACACATACATATACATATACATACACATACACACATACATACACATACATATACATATACATATACATATGCATACACACACATACACATACATATACATATACATACACATCCATATACTCATACACATACACATACACATACATATACTCATACACATACACACATACACACATACACACATACACACGCACATGCACATACACATACACACATACACATACACACATACACATACACACATACACATACACACATACACATACACACATACACATACACATACACACATACACATACACACATACACATACACACATACATACACATACACACACATACACACATAGACACACATACACATACACACACACATACATATACTCATACACATACACATACATATACTCATACACATACACATACATATACTCATACACATACACACATACACACGCACATGCACATACATACAGATACACATACATGCACATACATACACACACACACACACACATACACATACTACACACATACACATAAACACACATACACATACACACACACATACACATACACATACACATACACATACACATACACATACACATACATATACTCATACACATACACACATACATGCACATACACATACATACAGATACACATACATGCACATACACATACATACAGATACACATACATGCACATACACATACATACAGATACACATACATGCACATACACACATACATGCACATATTTACAGACACATTGCACTCTGATGATGGATGTACTTCCATTATCAGAATCAAACTGAACAACAGTGAGCCAAAACAATTACAAAGCGCCAAATGTTTCAGGAAAAAAAAAAAAACACAGTGTGGGTATTAACATTGAAAATAGCTGCAATTCTGCATGCACGAGCCAACTAACCAGGGGAATTATGAATCCGGTTTGTTTCATTGCACACATTTTTTTTCATATTTTTTTACTGGAATGATTTACTCATGAGGAAAGGGAAAAAATGAAATGCATTTCTATTTAAAATATCAGCTCTCAAAACACCAGGCAAGCAAAACAACCAGTATTTATTGCTCCTTGTCTGTGAAAAATATTTGAAGGTCTTGGGCATGAGCCCAACAGGAAAACAACAATGAATTTCAGACAGGCTTAAGATAAAGTGGTTGTGAAGAAGCCAGTGGGTTTGTTAGATTTACTGGCAGAGGGTTGGTTTGTGCAAACACTTTGCAAAGTTAAAATATTTAATCACAGATCCAGGGTTTTTTTTAGGCTTTTGTCATGCTTAATTCAGCGAGGTGTTGCATTGGCAGATAGTTTCTCACTATTTCAAGACTTGTACAGTTATTCGCTAAACTCTGCCAGCACTGGGGGAGTAAAAAAAAAAGAAGAAATAAAGGATTAAATGTTTCTTTTCTTTTTTTTTTTTAAATTAAAACACTGAATAGAGAAAAGTTTTTTTGGGGGGATAAACTAATCTAAATGGTTTCATTTTTGCTTCTATTAAATCCTAACATTATCTATACATTTAAAGTCGACATGTTATGAGGGATTATCGTGGCCTGGATTCCATACCCACATTATATTTGCTTCACAGAAAACAATTAAAACCTCAGAGTTCATACGGTCACAGACATGTTTTTCCTCTTGATGCAAAAACATTGTGATGTGGAACGGATCAGTAGAAATCTGCCAGTGATGATCTTTGGCTGGACATCCTCTCTGCAGAAAATAACGAGTCATTATCAAACTCATCAGATAAGCAGATGTCGACTAGCTGCTCTGTAAGCGAGAAGACCTCTCCACTGAACAGTACATTAACGCCCCATATGCATCGCCCCCCCTCCCCTACTTCTTCTTCTTCTTCTTCTTCTTCTTCTTCTTCTTCAACCTTCGTCTTTATTTTTTTAAACTACATAAAAATCCAAACCAGGTTGATGGATTTATTAAATCAAATCTAGTTTGTACCTTATAATAAAATCTATTTCACTCATATGATCCAAACAAAGGGTCAGTGCTAGGTTTTTTTTTTAATTATTATTATTAATTTTTATTTTAGTTTATTTTTAGGCTTACAAAACCACATGGAAATGTGCCAACACTCCTGGTGCCTTTTAGATTTTGTTTATATTTTCATTTATAAAACAAAAAAAAATCACTTTTTTGGTAAAGGGTTTACCAAAAAACATCCCTTATTGGCCCTTTAACTGACTGGGCATAAAGGGTTAAAAACCAAACGGAGATTTTTATTTATTTATTTATTTTTGCAACCGGAAGCATATGGTTGACGGTTGTATTTCCAGGATTTGACTGATGCTCCATTCTCATCCCTGCCACCTAAATGCCCTTGAGCAAAGCAGAACTTAATGATGAGTAAATGAGAACTGTTAAGATGAGAATCTGCGAATTAGTGCGCATTAAGACGTTCAGTTTAGGCTCTTTTTTTTCCCCCCTTCATAGTAAGGATTTTCCTCCTCTGTCTCTTCTTTCTGGGAAGCTGCAAAGGTGTGCAGCAGTCTCACCCCTGTCTCGCGTGGAGCTAATTGGAGTGGCCTCATTTAGTAACACGTCAAAGGGACGCGACAACACCGTGTCAGCGCCTCCACAAATCTCCTGCACAAGTCTAAACTTTAATAGCATGTCAGAGACCAGGAGAAGTGATGCAACGGGGGTCACCGTGAACCTATGTTTCACTATAACGAACCTGCACCAAACCTGGCAATGGGGTGGGCTGAGGGGAGGGGGGGGGGGGGGAGAGAGAGGAGATTAATGCCCCAATCAGTCAGTGATGTGGTTAAATAAAAAAAGAGCTGAGAACTATATGAGCTCCAGTCAACATCACCAGACATCCCAGCAGAAGCTAAATGTGAAATATATTTGGAGGATGTGTGTATGTGTGTGTGTGTGTGTGTGTGTGTGTGTGTGTGTGTGTGTGTTTGTGCGTATATTTGCATGAAACTCCAAAAAAAAAAAAAAAAAAATTCGATGCGTGTTGCATATGGTGCACATCACACATCTTTTAATGCTTAGAATAATTCTAAACACACATGCAAAAGCTGAAATAATGTGTTTTAGTAACAGTTTGAATGTAATCATTATAGAAATGCGTTTTATTGGATTTACTGATGAGAAAACAAACCAAAATGAAGCCATTTTTTTTTAAAGTAAAAATTACTTCCTGGATATAGATTAGATATCCAGGCCACTTGCTCTGTATATATGGAGGATTATAAATAATTTTCAGTAAAAAATGATCCTTATATGCAAACTTGGACGTTCACTAGAAGATGGATGGGTCCATTACCCAGAGTCTGGCAATGGGATCATTTTATGGCTGCAGATACGACAGGGTTTCTTGGAGGCGTTTTGAGATGTCTGCATGCCAATAAACTAAAGTGGCCTTGACTTGGATTTGACCTTTTTGTATTAGGACTCTTAAACGCAGCAGATGGAGACTGTAGGAGACCATTTTGCAAGATATTTCATGACTTGCAACTTAGAGCGTTTTGCCCCCAAGTTTGGAAAGTTTGGAGTTGTTAAAAATAGATATCACATGTCTGTCACAGTATGTATGTGTGTTTTGCATATGAAGTCACCCCCCCCCCTCCTTTTTTTTCCTCCTGGAAACTTAATAGTTAAACCTAACTGCAAATGTTAACTTATCGATTTAGTTCTCAGTGAGTAGCGGCAGCTGGGAAAAAAGAAAACCTCATCCATCAAGGGCCACGGATTAAAGCTTTCTTCTAATCTTAAGCTAAATGTTATATTTCTTTTTTTTATTATTATTATTTACGTGCATCAACTGCTTCTTTTCTGACCAGTATGTTCATTTTCATTCTTCAAAAGCACATATGTATTGTTAATAATATTATTAATATTATTAAAGTGTAGTATTGGGGAAGTGAATGTATAAAAAAAAAAAACTAACACAGAATACTTTTGACTTCCCTTTTGAACATATTATTGCTGTTTTATTTTGTTCTTTTTTGTGTTCAAAATAAATAAAAAATATATCAATTAATCAATATATTCCACGTGGCTGCCAGTTCTGATACTTTGCTTATATAAAGATCCATTCCCAGGTTGCATTTATTTGCACACCTTACATGTAAAAAAATATATATATAATAATAAAACATTTTTTTTTAAAAACAGACATTTGCAATTGTGGAAGAATATAAAAAAAAAACATTAAAGGAAATCAGAACCCACAGACACACCACTGCATGGAAACAAAATAAATCCAGTGTGTGTGTATATATATATATATATATATATATGTGTGTGTGTTTTCTGCCATTTTTTTTTATCATGCTTTAGCTCACACACTCACAACACTCCATTGTCTAAAAGAAAACACACACGTCTGACTTTTACATTTGTACAAACAACATGCAGGAACAGATTGAAACAACAGTCAGGTCTTGCTGTTCTGTGTGATATTTGATGCACAGATAAGCTGCACACTGTCTACCTTAGTAACACAAACGTCAGGCTCGGTTTACTGGCCACAAGTGCTGCTCATAAATATTCATGATTCTGGCGCCTGCGCTTTCCCCGATATATCTGAGCGTTTGTCATTTCCAGACTTGAGCGTAAATACATTTTAAAGTGGATGTTGTTGTTGTTGTTGTTGTTTTTTTTTTTCCTCCTGCACGCGCTCCTATTTGATCTGGTATATAGATGACACGCTGCAACCTGTCGTCGACTCCTCTTTTTTTACGAGCATTTTATTTTGGACGCCGTGTGTACAGTAGTTTGAATGTAAAGTAATACGACAGAAGCACGAGGTGGAAATTAAACATGCTCCATACTTTGGATTCAGTTATATTGCCACGTTTAAAGCGAAGCCTCTTGCTGTTTTTGGCACAGTGGGGGCAGTTTCTTTCTAGTAAAACACGTGCAGAGGTCGTGGGAAATAAAAAAAAAAAAGAAAGAAAGAAAGAATAAGCTATTAAAATATGTGGCAATTTTTTAAATCCATATATTTTTTCCTTTTCGTTTGTGCCATTATTAATATTTTGACTAATATGCACTTTTAAAAAAAACCTTTTATTTGTCTTTTAAGATTTTAAATGAGGAGAAACACATTTGTATTTATCAGTCTGGCATCGATATTGTGGAATAACCCGCAAACCTACATGAAAGACTTTTAACACATCCACTTTTAAACTATTTATATTCCCAGTTTCATGTGAATATTTTCCTATAAAGCTGCAGAGTATGGTGAAACGCATCGTGGTTAGTGTGTGTGTGTGTGTGTGTGTGTGTATGTGTGTGTGTATATGTGCATGTGCGTGTGTGTGAGTGTGTGTGTGTGTGTGTGTGTGTGTGTGTGTGAGTGTGTGTGTGTGTGTGTGTGTGTGTGTGTGTGTGTGTGTGCACCAGTGAGAGGCAGGCATCAGGACTGGAACCTAGATAGATAGTGTTAAATAGAGTCGAAAAAGTCATTTTATTACCATCCTTCATTTATCTCCAAATGTAATAGTCCGTGAAAAGAAAATATGAATACATTTCAATGCATTTCAACAAATCATTTTTAGATGGTGGGAGTCGAGGATGGTTGGAACAGAAGGAGGAAAAAAAATAAGCGCGCGCACACGCACCCAAGCTGCATGGTATGTGTTTGCATTGTTTTTATATGTATAAATATATATATTAAAATTGAGATTTGGGGATTTTTTATTTTTTTTTTGTCGGCTGTGTGGAACAGTCCTGACAAAGCTGCAGACTGACAGATCGTGGCTCCGTGCACATTGGCAGTGTTAACCATGATCACTGGCGGCTGCTGATGTGATCTCTGCCTAATGGGGCGGTCAAGCAAAAGCTGCAGCAGGAACAATGAGGGGGCCACACTGACTCCTCGTGCACTCCCTCTAAATCTATGAAATCCGACAAAATGCAAAAGGAAAATAAATTCGATTTGAAAATTAGATTCCCGAACAATTAAGTAAAGCGAACAACCTCCGTGATTAATCGATTTAATTTGCACATTACTGCGGGGCAAAGTGTTGGATGTTAATTTTGGATAAACAGAAGATGCAGGAGGAAAGAGAGAGAGAGAAAAAAAAAAGTAGGGGAGGGGGCTGGTGGTGGTGGTGGTGGAGGTGAGGGGGGGTTGGATTTACTTATTATGGAGTGTCGGAAAAGTTGCCATCATGTCCTGACAGGTCGCTTAAAACATGATACAACCTTTAGCTGTTGCCTCTCATACACACACACACACACACACACACACACACATGCACATACACAGCCTGCACACATTTGCAAAAGCATGCACACACACACATAAACATGCATTTTCACAAGCCAAATAAATGCAGCAAAACGGTCATAAAAATAAAACTGTTCAGATTTTTTTTTTCTTTAAAAAAAGGAGGAGGAGGGGTATTATTCAGCTTTTTTTGATGCACCCTGTATAGAGCACACAAGAGAAACACTAATAAAACCAATGAGCTCCAACGCAGTGGATTATTGTATTTTTTAATCCTTTAATATAGTACGAAATGTATCCAAACATTTTTGTAAACTAAATTTTACATACGAGCGCATTTCTCCATAAATACCGATCATTTCTAACATGTTACCGGTCCTTTACATGCGGATAAATATGGAAAATTGAGCTACTTACATGTAATAATACTTCCTTTCAGACAAAGCAATTGACAGATTTTATATTTATCACGTACATAAACAGATTGACACGGAATTTCAGGCTTTCACTACACGATTTATCGACATGACATTAAATAACAACAATGATACTGTGCTACTCAAACTGGACCTTGGACGAAAATGTTGCACTGAATAGGCTACAAAAGCACATTAATACTAAGAGTCGGTTAGGTCGACGTGTAGACTGTAGTAATACTGAATAATTCACATTTGGTACACAACTATAACATTCTTTTCAATGAAGTCTATTCATCGCAATATTCTTAAAACCATCTCATTTCCATATATCTAGGGACCACATTTTCACAAATTCCCTTAAACTGTGATAGAACTATTTACAAAATAAAATATTACATTTTTTTCAACTTGGTGAAATCCTTATATGTACAAAAAAATTTCAGGCCTCTACCCGCAGATAGCATGCTTTTGGAGATCTCTTTAGAGCAGTCTCTCAGTAAAAATAAAGACTCAAAGAAAAATATTGAGGAAGAAGAGGAGGAGGAGGAAGAGGAAGAGGAGGAAGATGAAGAAGAAAGGGGGGGGGAAAGTTTAACTTGGTGGCTGTCCTCGCTTCCTTTTGTCCATGCATTGGCTTTCATTGACATTAAGACAGCCTTTCATTGATCGCTTGGGCCTCCCGTGTTTTCTCAGTCCACGTCACTGGCTGACATTAGAAAGTCTGTGATTTCCAAGCAGTTTTTTTTTCTCCTGTGTTTAATTCTGCAGTCTTTGTTTTTTTGTTGTTGTTTTTTTTTTTTCTCAAAAATATTTACACGTACCATTCATTGAAATTTGACGACAGCGTGCTGTGGCTGGCTGTGTGGTGGACTGCTGAGGCTGCTGGTGATATGGAGCTGCTGCTCTGGTTCTCTGTGGACGGTGATACTATAGTGGGTGGCGTGGATGATTCGTAACCTGAACTGGCCGCTGGAGATGGCTGCGATCCTGCATTGGTGGATTCATGGACCTGCAAAAAAAAAAAATGAAATAAAATAAATACGTGCATAAAATACCAGAAATTAATTTATTCTAAGAAATTAATTGTTTCAAAAAAAATCTAAAACAATGCATCCACAAAAAGTCCTCATTATCAGATCTTAATCTGATTTTGCGGTTGAAGGAAGAAGAAGAAAAAAAAAAAAGAAAGTAAGTGTCAAAGCAAATTAACTTCTGCACCTCTGGTTCTTCACGATCAGGGAATAAATGCAGTAACATTCTGTTTTGTTTTGTTTTTTTTAATTTGCAAATTCACAGCTTGCAAATCACATTTGACAAAACTGACAAAAAGTGAGCACAGACAGAAAACAAATACAAAAAAATAGGCCTAAATTAAAACAAATAAAAATAAAAACACAGAGGCTTTTGAAAATTTCTTGATTTTTTTTTTTTTTACCTTCATGTGTTTTCGGAGAGAGCTGGGATGTGTGTAGGACTTGTCGCACATTTTGCAGAGATATGGTTTGTCCGACGTGTGGACGTGCATGTGTTTCTTGCGGTCACTGCTGTTTGCAAATCGCCTGTCGCAGCCTTCAAACTCACACTTAAACGGCTTCTCACCTAAATAAAGACAAATAAATGCAATGTTAAGCACAGTGGGAGATGAGAGGGGTGGGTTATTTAGATAATTCTATGTCAGATAGAAACAATAAATTAATAACATACAAAAACACTATTTATTAATATTATTATTATTATTATTAATACATATTTTACAATTCTACCTTTTAATTTTTGCTTCGGAATCCTGCAAATTCATTTCTACTAACCTACGTCTACTCATGAATAAATACACCGAGTTAAATAATAATAATAATAATACAAAAAATGTTTTATATTAAAGAAAAACACCCCAAAAAATTAAACAAAAAGAAAAAAAAAAGGAATAAGAGCCGATGAAATATTCTATGTCGACAACTGCACACTGAGTCACATGCCAATGCACAGCTGCCTAATAAATAATAACCCAGATCTCATACATATTTCAGATGAATATTGTCAGCATGGATTGGGTTTGAAATAAAAACTATTATTAATCTATTGTGCATCTCTTACCGGTGTGAGTCCTTTTGTGAATTTTTAGATTTTCCGATCGCGCAAATACTTTGCCACAGCCGGGGAACGGACAAGGAAAGGGTTTTTCTCCGGTGTGTACTCTGATATGATTTACAAGTTTGTATTTGGCTTTGAATGGTTTTCCTTCTCTGGCACAGTCCTCCCAGAAGCAGATGTGGTTGGTCTGCTCTGGTCCCCCCACATGCTCCACCGTCAGATGGGTCACCAGCTCGTGCATGGTGCTAAAAGTTTTGTTACAAGACTTTTTAGGATTTGTCAACTGCTCCGGTTCGATCCACTTGCAGATGAGCTCTTGTTTGATCGGTTGCCTCATATAACGAAAGAAGGCCCCTGCTCCGTGGTGCGCGGCCATATTCATGTTCATGGGGCCGTAGCCGTGGAGCTGGGTCGAGGCATAGTGATCGGATCGTGGGCTTGTAACGTGGCCATACTGATCGGCTCGTCCGTACATGTCCCCCGAGAAACCCAGACGCATCTGACTGTTGACCACGTTGGAAGACGCGTGGCTCGCCGCTTGCTCGTGGAGCCCCGGGAAGAGCAGGTGCCCCGCTGCATCTGAGTGTCCATGTGGCCCTGCGAAACTTCCGGAGGCGAACAAACTGTGTTGAGCCCCGGTGGCGTCACCGAAACCCCGATTTCTAAACAGAAAGTCCCTGGTGGAGTTGAAAGCCGCTGTGGAGTAAGAGCCAACGTGGGTCGGGTGGTGGTGGTGTCCCAGGGCGGCTGCTGCGTAACCGGGCGCCTGGGATGAAAACGCCGTCTGTCCGGAGCCAATATCATGGGAGCTGTGGTTTATTTTGAAGGCGCCCATCCCATCCGCGAATGGATTTATCCCCAACGCCACTTCTCTCTCTGTGACTTCGCCTGTTGAGTGATGCCGCGAGGAGCCGAAAGTAGTGACTCCTATGGTGGGATACTGCGGTCCTGCGTCCAAGAGCATCTTCAGTCTAGACTCGCCGAGACGACTGAGAGCAGAAATCAAAAAATCACGCACAGATATTCTTCCTCCCCCTCTCTCTATCTCTTGGACCTCACTCGACTGAGCAAACTCTCCAATCCACCGATTTTCTGTTTACTTTTTAAGACGAGAGGAATTCCCCTATACCGCTCATCCGATGCACACGCAGAACCATGTATACATGCAATATTGTCTTTTGCGGTTTATCTTCCTGTGGCGCAACTTTCACCTCCTCAGTCAGGCGGTGAGCTCTAGACTGATAGTCGCAATCATTCCTGCAGATAAATGAATTGAAAAGACAACACAGTCCAGCCCTGATGAATGGGAGAGGAGGGGGGCGGTCATGTGACCCCGGAGCCGCTCGCTCATTGGTGGAGCCCCTTTCCCCCCAATAACATCCACTCACCAAATAACAATCCACGGTGCAGGGCCCACACTTCTATTGGCCTCTTTGCATCATCAATCCCAGATATTGTGAGATTGCTGACTGTGGATTTGGTTAAAAGGCAGAATAACAGCAAAACAAAAGTTAAGGAGCACAAAATAACAACTGGTCTGGTAAAGAAAGAGTCAAAGCACCTTTAAAATCATTAAGAAACAAATGTGTCACTGTCATCCACCTATCTATCTATCTAGCCATCTATCTATCTATCTATCTATCTATCTATCTATCTATCTATCTATCTATCTATCTATCTATCTATCTATCTATCTATCTATCTATCTATCTATCTATCTATCTATCTATCTATCTATCTATCTATCTATCTATATATCTATCTATCTATCTATCTATCTATCTATCTATCTATCTATCTATCTATCTATCTATCTATCTATCTATCTATCTATCTATCTATCTATCTATCTATCTATCTATCTATCTATCTATCTCAGGTACAGGTGCCACATGTGTAGGTAGACTAGTTAAACTAGTTACATGTGTTCACAGTGGAAAACCCACACTAGTCCCTGGAGGCTGACCACTGGTGTAAACTTTGTCCACTGTCATTTCTCTCTTTAAAGGCCTGTCATTATCAACTTATCCCTTTCACTTCGAAGGGATTTCACATAACATGTTATTGTCTGACTGGACTGGACTGGACTGGACCTCTGCATGTTTTGTGGTCTGACTGGAGCATATAGTCCAGTGGAGCTCACACCAGTGGGAACATCTGTGCTTTAGATTTCCACATCATCATGCTCCCTTGCATCCCACGTTCACAGAGGTTACCTTGAATATAAAGGCCAGTATTTAACTTGGATCCACTAGTATGCCTAATGTATCCATCACGGTTTTGGCTGTGCTTGTGTAACTTACTCACTTTTGCAGGCCACTGATGCATAGCCTGTGTGTAAAACGTTGTGGGTTGTCGAAGTTATCAAGTGGGATTTGCGGCGCTCTCTGCAGGAACCTCCGGCTGCTAGAGTTCAAAGCCACATGCACAGACGTGCCATGCGAACCATTAAAATATCTTCTTGGCTACTAAGCTAGTTTCTACAAGGCATTCTCCAAGTCAGTCTTGGGAGACCAAGGATAGAGAGGAAGTTTTGTTGTTCTCAACTTAACAAGTAGACCTACAAGTTGGTTCGACTTCTTTTTATGTGGCCTACTGCTCTGCACTATAGGTACAAAACATATTGGGAGGGATCTTTCAACAAGTGGAAAACGGTAAGAATGCCACATCACTAAAAGTCAAAGTAAAGGTTACAGTCTGAGGCATTTAACATGTGAAGTTAAAATAGGATTTTATGCCAAGAAAAAAAAAAAAAAAGTTGCTTGAATCTGTACAAGTTTTACTGTAATGGACATCAAAATGAATAATTACAGATGTTTTTTTTTTTTTTTGTACCTAAATGCATCATATAAGTGAATGACTGTCTGATCTGATTATGTTAATGTGCTGGAGTCATGTTGTAGAATGTAAAATGGCTACCATGTGTTATTTAGGATTTGGAATAGAGGCATAAGCATGCAGAGCCAAGTACTGTTTGATGAGATCTCTCTGCATTATTCACTTTTATTTTTCTTGTTGTTTAAAATCATATACAACTCCCTTGTTTACTTGTCTGGAAGAGTGCATGCACAAGTTGGACCAGAAATAGCACTTCTAAGTTTTACATTACGCTTGTGCTGTGATGCCTCTGAAGGTTACAGCAGCCTCATGAACCCCATGTGCAAAGGGCCATTTAATAAACATATTTTCAATCCGTCATGTCCCAAAAAAATATTGACTCAATTTCTAACCTGCTGGATATGTAGCTGTCAGTGAAGATTTTGACGAGTCAATTAAGGTTTGTGTTAAGGAAGACGAGGAGAAAAGAAGGGAGGAGAAAATAGTTGTACAGGGATGTTTTGGATGTCAGCAATTGGAGAAGTGACTGCTTTGGTTGAGCTGAATATTTGTGAAAACGACACATGCACTGATCCAAAAGTAGAGAATTTTATGTCCCGTCAGTCTGCCTATAAGCAATTAAAATTAAAATGGGGGTTGAGGAGGTTAAATACCTGACGGGCGAACACGACAACAGACTTAAAACAGTCACAGTAATTTATGATCATTTAATAAATTATAATAACAGAGTTACGCGTTTAATCACTATTAGCTCAGTGTAATTTTTCCTGTAATTTTTTAAATACACTTATTAATTTTTTGGCGTCAAGACAATAACTAAGTGCTTAAAGAATTCTAAAGATTTTTGGTAACATCATTTATGGTTCCACTACTTCACATGAATAATAATAATTTTTTTTCTCTTTATTTAAAAATGAATTGCGAGAAAAAAAGAAAGAAAGAAAGACATGGGTAATTGTACAATTAAACGAAATCAGTGTCAGCCAAAGATAGTTGTATGGTAATGTGTAACTGTGTCCACTGTGCTGAACAGTGCATTCCGTTTGGAGCAAATTCCAAAAATTACTGAGCATTTTAATGTTGGCTACTAGGCCAACTATTTTAATATAGTCCCACTGTGGGCGGATGGTTAAAAAGTTAAACTGTCTGGAAAAAACAGGCGCCCGTAAGTGGCAGTTAAATGTAAAAAAAAAAAAAAAAAAAAAAAAAAAACCGAAAAGAAAGAAAGAAAAAGTAAAAGCCACGGCTTCACGTGTTTAACCATATTTCTTTATATCTGCATGTAAAAAAAAAATCACATTGAAACAGAAAACTACAGCATAAAGCTTTTCCCTTTGTAGGATAAGGTTATAGTAACTGATACTTACAGTACACACACCTTATATTTTCAACTTAAGTCTGCATCGGCACCACCTCCTGTGACCCTCCTCTGCTGCCATCCTGGGTCTAAAGCAAAATTACTCCGGATCATAACAACAGGTCCCGTCCATTACATTTTTTTTTCCTCGGGACAATGGCCGCAGCTCGCCCTGTTCGCACTTCCTACACACACGGATCCCACCGAGCAGAACACGGAGTTAACACTGTAGCTCGCGCTGAAGGGCAAACACTGGATATGTAAATATGAACACTTATCGAGCCCAAAATTATTCGTATGGACTCCGGAATATTTTAACCTCTCGTGTGGAGGTTTCTTTCACTTAACATAATACGTTTTTCTTCGCTTACTTCGATGCATCGCGTGCGTAAAGTCGTGCGTAAATTGTGCGTAAAGTTGTTCTTTATACGTTAAGGGGCAAAATCAAGATATCACTGCATTATTTATGATCCCTACAACTTTTATAGTGACATTATGCATACTCTACCGAAGCACTCTGCTTTGTAATCGCACAATCAAAAAGGGAAATTGCTATTTCATAGCCGCGAAGCCTTTGTTCGCTGCGACAAAAGAATGAAGACTGTATATCTGGATCAACTTTTTAAGAGTTTTATCGTACAATAACCTTTGCATAACAACTATTTTTCTCAAGCGTTGCCCGAGGCACTGCGCATGCGTGCTTGCTGGTTGCTGTCACTAAGACATTTTTCTTCACGTTGGAAACTGTCACTGGTGACGTCAATCACTGAGCTCTGACCAATTAGAGCGCAGGGTGATTGTTTAGCTCCACGGGCTGCAGCGCCTACCATGAATCTCTATTCAGTATCAAAGCGTCCTGCTGCTGCCTCTCAACCGAATGGGATTCCATGTAGTCTGCAGATAGACTTAACTTTATAAAGTTTTTTTTTCTTTATTTTCCATTGCGATTAAAATATATTTGTCATCATCATTATTATTTTGCCTGCTGTCAAGTTATTCTAAAATTGGGAAGTAATGAGCGTGGATGCATTGGGAAGCCCCGTGATGGACCCTACGTTTTCCAAACGGAACACGGCGCTGAGATTAGTTGACTTGGCAGGGGCTCACCACCATCACCATCATCACCACCATACCCCTCAGAGCGTGACAGGCTTCCCGGGGTTCAGCAGCCATCCACACTCAATGGCTCACTCGCACCCTGGGGAGATTACTGCGGAACCCCGCCTGGGGCCGAGTCCATTCGGGCCAGAACACATGGGGCACTCCGCGGCCCTCAAAATCAGCCCAGCCCATCATTATCCCCACCACCATCACCACCACCACAATCATCATATGGCAGGCCACAGTGAAGTGGTCTCCAGTCAAACGGGAGCTTTTGGCCCGGTTCAGGCGACATCGGTCCCCTATTCTATGTCTCACACGGCCCAGGCTTTATCCGCAGGTAGGGATTTCCTCATCCGGAGAGATCTGACAGCTCAAGCCATGCCAGTACTGACTGACCAGACTGCTGGTTCAGCCTCTCACCACGGAATGTTTGTCTCAACAACAGGTAGCTATCCCGGACACTATGGTCATCACCCTGACGCTGGGAACCATACCCTCTTCTCCGGACTCCATCACGACCAGCCTACGAGCGGATCACCGGGTGGCCAAGCGTTGAATGGACAAATAAGGTTAGGACTACCTGGAGAAATGTATGTTAGGTCTGATCACTTAAGTCAAGTGACAAGCTCCAGGGCTGATCCGTTCTCCGCCTCGCCTTTACATGGCTACGGTGGTCTGAATCTGAACATGAATCTTAGCGCTCACCACCACCACCACCACCACCACGGAGCCGGTGCCTTTTTCCGCTACATGAGGCAACCGATAAAACAAGAGCTTATTTGCAAGTGGCTGGAGCCGGAGCACTCACCGAAGAAACTTTGCTCTAAAACTTACAGCACCATGCACGAACTAGTAACGCATGTGACGGTAGAGCACGTTGGAGGACCAGAGCAGGCAAACCATATATGTTTTTGGGAAGAGTGTCCGAGGGAAGGCAAACCTTTTAAAGCCAAGTACAAACTTGTAAATCACATTCGAGTGCACACCGGGGAGAAACCGTTTCCATGCCCGTTCCCTGGGTGTGGGAAAGTGTTTGCAAGATCCGAGAATCTTAAGATTCACAAAAGGACGCACACAGGTCAGTAGTTATACATTAATAGACTGAAATGTTGTAGAATCTTGCGTTAAAGACAATTTAAAATGCTGAGTTTTTAGAAATATGTATTATGGAATTAAATGTTTATAAGAAACCTGATGTTTGACATCATTTTCTAGCTTTTTTTTTTTTTAAGCACCTGAATTTTTTTCCTTTAAAAAAATAATTACAATATCGAGTCATGGTAATTAATCATCAGTGCTGCTGATTCATCAGGACGCAACCGCTATTGACCATCTGCACGTTTTCCAAAGGTGCTTTGGGGATTATGGTACAGCTCACTCAGGCGTTTGACGGTTCGACCTCTTGTTTACACCACAGTACAAAGACTGAGGCCCATGTCAAGTCTGGTCGAATATGTCTTATAGTGCAGAACAGACATGACTGGCAGCACAGTTAGAAAAGTGCAGCTACTCATTTAGTGTAACTGATATATTAGGATGTGGTTAGGATGGATGCATTTTCTAGACACTTGTTGCACTCCTTACTTGCTATTATTATTATTATTATTATTATTATTATTATTATTATTATTATTATTATTATTATTATTACTACTACTACTACTACTACTACTACTACTACTACTAATAATAATAATAAATACACATTATTATATTTTTACGTTTTACAATATATAGTTATTATTATATTATTAAAATTTCCACTAACTAATATAACAAATATGCATTATATTGTATTTGCAATGATATAAACTGCAGCTTTTATAGCCAAAGCAACAAGTTGACAAGTGCAGTGTACTAAAATCATCCACCAACAGGTTGTGTTGTTGAGTGTGTATAGTGTGTACAATGCAGCTGTTGATTTACCTTCCAAAAAACCTAGAATGGTACAATATGGCTGCTTGCATGTGTGACCCAGTGACACGCTATATAGAGCTAGGAGGGGGAATAAGGCCCCAAAATGTCGAGTCAGACTTGTAAATTAATGCAATGACTACATATCTTCTTCTTTTTTTTTGTCGGTGGCTGCATAGAACTCCCCCTCTACTCCATTTCTGCGCCCTATGTATTATTCATATCATTTGCTCACATTACCTAAGTACAAATCTGTTAAATTATTTCTGTGTGTTGACTCCCAAGGGGCCTGGTCTTTGGTATCATGTTTAAAACCTAACTGAAAGTGTGGTTATGACTGGGGCTGCCCCTGGGGTCTGTTCCTCGACGGTTTCTTGTACTACACTAATATCCCTGATTGGCTCTCTCAACCCAACAGCTGAAGGTCAAATTGATATTCAACCCGCAAGTGTAATTAGACAGAGGCAATTACATATTCTCAAAAGCTTTAATCGGAGGAGAAAAATCAGCAGTGGATGATTTCCGTGTAATTTATTCAGATTGTCTTTTTTTTTTTTTTTTTTTTTTTTGCCTCGTCATAATCAGGGAGGAATACTTGTTATTAAGACGCAAAAATTAGAGCTGGTCCATAAGCATGTGCACGATTTAAATAGAAGCCAGTCTGCTCTAGAACACAGTAGGGAGAAGCTTTATGTGCCACTACTTTCATTTGTCATTATTTTTCAGTTGGTTTTGGGCCTGCTATGTCTGTGCTCATAGCTTGTCTGTTTTGACGTATGCCTTGATGCATGCAGACGCCAGGTATAGACCCAAGACAGTGGGGGTTCAAACCCCCCTGTTTACACCAGATTCACACTCATGTCAGGGCTGCATGTGCTGGTAGGCATTTTATTTTATTTTATTTTTTTATTTTTAAAAAGTGCTAGTTCAGTGTAAAAGGTAAAACAAAAATAAAATAAATAAAAACGAGGGAGAAATATTTTTAAAAATGCAGTATATACACAGTAATATAATAAAAATGTTGTCAGTCTGTTTGTGGGTGTGACTGTGTTTGTACTTGTTGCTCTGCTTATTTTAATGGCACCAAGAAAAACACATTAGCTCCATTACATCTGTATGAAGAAGCAGAGGAAATATACAAAAGTGTGTGTAATGGTAGATAATTTACATCAATATTAAATAAGATGTAAGAATATATATATATGTGTGTGTGTATGTGTGTGTGTGTGTGTTTATTATTAATTGTGTCATCGTCATGTTAACAGGTGAAAAACCCTTCAAATGTGAGTTTGACGGCTGTGACAGACGTTTCGCCAACAGCAGTGACAGGAAAAAACACTCCCACGTCCACACCAGTGATAAGCCCTACAACTGCAAAGTGAGAGGCTGCGATAAGTCCTACACACACCCCAGCTCCCTGAGGAAACACATGAAGGTGCACTGCAAGTCCCCACCGCCCAGTTCAGGCTACGAGTCGTCCACCCCGTCCCTGGTGTCCCCCTCCTCAGACTTGGGCCGTGAGCCAGGGGGTTCCTCGGTGCTGTCAGAGCCCGTGGGAGCCTCTCAACCCGCGAATTTAAGTGAATGGTACGTGTGTCACAGTTCAGGTGCCAGCGGTGTCCAGACCCCACCCAGTGGCCCATCCACACCGGACCCCTCAGATGAAGCACCTTATAGACACCCAGAAACAAGGGACGCGTTTTAACCTACTTGGACTCGAACCCGGTGCCAGAGGTGACCCGACACACTCGTAAAAAGAGCTCAACTATGATGAAAAATGGTTTGGCTTTTGGTGCCTTTTCTGCCTGTGAACGTCCACTGGTCCTGTTTTTTTTTTTTTTTTTTGGGGGGGGAGATGAGCCACCAAACTGACACCCAAGAGCCAAGACATGCACATTGGAGACCACATTGGAAGGAAAAAAAATGTGCAAACCTTAAAGACGTGCTAATTTCCAGGCACAATAAAAGAGTATATTTTCAAACCTCAGCTATTCACAATGGTTGGCTCAGTGCCTACACGCGCCCTGACGCACTGGTCCACTTGTGGAGACGTGTCGTGTAAATCCGTTAAACTATGTGGTACATTATAGTAGGATAGACATGTGGCTGTACATTTATTTTGTAAATTGGAGTTTTGACTTCAATATGTTTTTAATTTATTTTTCAATCTGATATTGAGGAATTTTGTATTATCGAACCAAAGTGCATGTTTCAATTTGGGCAAATTGTACATTTGTAAATTTTGTAAGTTTCGATGTGTTGATGTTGATAATTTTTTTGTCCCAGAGCAGATTCTTACTGAGAACTGCAGTTATTTGTACAAACATCTTCAGTTTACAGCGTTATTATTATTATTATTATTATTATTAATATTATTATTTTTCCCATTTGTGCAAAGGGTCAAACTGTTTCATAAGCCTGCAGTGTTTGATATACGACCGTGAAATTATAAATGTTTTATCAAAGTGGGCATTTTGTGATTTTGTATCATTATCGTCAGTATTTTTTTTATTTTTTATGTTTGTTTTTATTTTTGGAGTCGAGCGAAATTCACAATACGTACCGAACTGCCTTGTAATTTGTGAGTATTTTGAATAAATCTTGTATGAGAAAAGTGAAAAAATTGCTGATCCACTAAGGTCTATATGAACATCACAGACAGTTGTGGGTTATATTATTATATCAGGAATAAATGCGAGGATTTTTTTTTTACCCCCTCAATAAAAATAACACTTAAGCAAAAACAAACCAAATAAAATGGGTTAATTTTAATATTAACACACAGGGCGTTTGTACTAGTTTATCACATAAATGTGCAAAATAGTTGAAAACATTTCCTAATATAAAGTGTTTCTGTGTCTTAAATTGGGTTGTACTTTTTTTTTTTTTTTTTTTTTTTTTAAGTCTTACTTTTTGCGCTGAGCTGTAGATGCAGACGTGGGCAGAGTTTGATGAAAGGCTACAATATTCTGATCCAGACTTCAAAGAGAATTTTGTACAAAGACCCATTTTTTTCACGACGGTGAATCCTCATGGTAAATTAAGATTTCTATAGCAATAGCCAAGTCAAACTCAAATGATATGGGGCCAAGTCCGTGGACTCAAAAGCGCGCTCTAAAGAATGTAATATTTGCTTCCCATGGGGTAGGAAACGGTAATCTATGTCCTTTATATTGGAGACTAGGGCAGTATAAAGAAGAAAAATATATTCTTTTGCTCCAGGCCTACTTTACGACAATCAAAGAGGAGCCGCTAAAACGCAGTTGTCCCACACATAATAGACTTGCATTAGGGGAAAAAAAAAGGGCAGAGCTGCACAGGGATAAATGTATCTATAAAGTATTTTAGCCTCTATAAATGAAATATGTATGAACTACACTGTACAAAAAAATTATAGCTTCTTATTATAACTTTATATTGATAATTCAACTGAAGAGGCTGTAGATACCATTTATGCAGAAATAGTTGTATAATAATGGCTGTTTAAAATGTAATTCAATTAAATAAAAACTATAAGCATGTGTATTTTTTTTTTTTCTGGAAATACCAAAAGCCTAAGAAGACGTATGTTACTAGGGTAAAACTTTTGGGTGAGGGGTATAGATTTTTGCAGACTGTAGCCTTGAGGAAAAGCAGAAGTGGGTGGAAACGTTAACTACATGTCTGTGATAGGTTTATAGAGTTTGGTTAAGTGCGTGACTGTGGAACAGAAAGGAGAGAATTAACACTCAAACCAAAACAAAACAAAAACCAAAACAAAAAAAAAAGATAGTGATGATGGTGGTGATGGTAGTGATGCCTCTTTTTTGACACCAGCTCTTGTGTGTGGAGTGAAAAGAAAGGAAAGGAAAAAACAAGATAGTTGAATTTCAATTCAGAGTAGGAGTCTTTGAAGTGGAAGTTAATATCTGGGGGATTCTTCTAGGTCGTCTGAACGACGTTGATGACACGGAAAGTCTTTTGTCACACATTTGTTGGACTCTTCTCTATTGGATCATTTAAAGCTTTTAGTTCCAGTCTTAAAAATGGACAAGAAATGAGTCGCATAAAAACATTTTCCATTCAGGGCTGATAGTGAATGATCAGCAACATTTAAAAGAGCTGTTTGACTATAGAGGAAAAGAAACCACTAAAAACATAAGGTCCCAGTGTCAGGTATGGCAGACTCACCGTTTAAAGCCAAAGTTTTTTTTCTTCTTCTCCCCCCCCCTGAATTTTATTCTGATTTACTCTGCAGGAGCACATCAAAGAAACTGGCCTTGCATTGGATACCTAAAGTAAAATAAACCCATGCACCAACAAATTTGCGCACGCAACTTCTGCAACGGTTTAAGGAGCTTTAACTCTTAGACATTTATGACTGTGGCCAAATAAAAAACATCTTGTCTGTACTCACAAAACGAGGAAGTGCATACAGGTTTGGTCTGACTGAAAGCAAAGTAAGGATGACTGTACTTTATTTGCAAATGTTAAATTCCACGCGTGCAGACACTGGATCCTCGAGGCAGTTCCAGTAAAAGCTACTGGGAAAGAGGATTTTTTTTAACAAGTGATCCCCTCGGGTTCACTAATCACCGCTTCCCACCTTCAGCTGAGTGACAACCTCTGATCTGATCAGTCATGAGGTCAACAATCAAGAACAGGTGTGTGTGTGCGCGCGCGAGTGTATTTGTGTGTGTGTGTGTGTGTGTGTTTGCGCGCGCACGGGGAATGTCTGCGTGTAAATGTGTGACATGGAAAGAGGAGGGGAGAGATTCCACTTGAGCTGCAACACTAGCACTAAAACCAGTCCACTTAAAGAAACAAAAACAGAAAGCTGGTGTCGACAGTGCAGTTCTACAGGAAATACATATTCACAATAATTACAACGAAAGATTAGACCCCCAAAAAAATGAATGAAAGGAAGAAAAAAAAAGAGGTTTACAACTCTCAAAGAGCAACACACACAAAAAGAGAAAAATAATTATTTCATTTCTGCCAAGGCCCTCACACCACCACTGCACCCTAAGGCTCATTTGAGTGTGAAATATCATTTCTTTGTAAAATAATGGAGGCGGTAATCCTACTTCCGGAAACTGTCCGGCATTATTGAACAAAGCCCTTTTAATAGGGGGATTAGCAGTCTAGGAGTAAAAGCCTCACTCCCCCCTTACCCTCACCCTTCCTCCACGCCCACCCCACGCTCCAACACCACCATCAGCACCTCCAGCACCAACCAGGTCATAATTATCAGGAATGAAGTGGCCGAAATTGGCATGGAAAATAAAGAGAGGGTGAGGAGAGAGAGAGAGAGAGAGAGAGAGAGAGAGAGAGAGAGAGAGAGAGAGAGAGAGAGAGAGAGAGAGAGAGAGAGACAGGTGCATTAGACCTACCAGAGACAAACCGGAAACCAAACAGAGATGTTAGAATTGTGCAAACAGGCTGAAACAAGGCTAGAAGAAGATGTAAATGTATTTTACAAGGTCATTGAAAGAGAGAAAATAACTCCTACAGATACAGCTTTAGGCCTGTTTTTTTTTCTTCTTCAGGGGGACACATCTATTTCTAAAATGTGAATTAAGTAAAATAATTCAAATATACATATATGTGTGTTAAAGGAGCATTAGATTTTATTTCTTAGACCTTGAGTACTTGGACTTTACAGATATGAGGTCAAAAAAATACCCAAACTATGCACACCCACAAGTTAAACACACGCATAAAGCTGGTCATGAATATTGAATATTTTATTCTGATTTAAAAAAAAAAAAAAAAGAGCTCAAGGTTAGTTTCCAAAGGGATTTACAAGATCACGTGGTAGTGATGTATAGGCTACTATGAGCTTCCGTCATAAAGATTTATGACAACCTTTAAAGCTAAATTAACTGTATTCCGCATATAAAAAGGTGAGCAAGCAGAGTTAAGGCAGGTTTAAGGCTACACCCTGCTGTAGCTTTTGTATATAGCAGGCAAACCTCACATAAGTCACTATCTAGAGGAGGAGGAGGAGGAGGGGGGGGTGAGTTCCAATAGGACCTTATAGACAGCCCCCTCCCCTCCCCTCCCTCCCCACACCCCCAGCACTAACTCCACTCCCCAGGTTTTAGGACTATACACCGTCATGCACAGAATTCAGGAAACTAAGTTATTTTACTTTCATAGATGAACGGACTCCCCCCCAATGCGAATCAGCCCCCCAGTAGCATATAGGCCCGAACACAGATTTCTAACAACCTCGACATTATACGACAGAATGTGCCACATACTTCACACCTGCACTCTGAATAGCTGCTCCTTTTCAGTGTATGATACGCCTGTTGGCCTTGGTCTCAATGCAGCTGCATGAATGAATCAGCGACCCGCTTATTTGGTCTCTTTTGATGTAAGATCTCCTTCTCTCATTTGATGTCGCAGTCTTGTATTGAACACTATCTAGTTAGCGCAGAGAAGATGACTTCATTGCATGTGGTTTTATATATGCGCAAGAACTTGTTGCTGCAAACATATACATAGAAATATTGTTCGAGTCTATTCAAGGCATTGTTTGTTCATGAGAGGGAAGAAAAATGTATGTGTTTAAATTAAATATTGGTTTTTTTTTTTGGTTGCTTTTTTTTGCAGCAGCAGCAGCAGTGGAAAAGTAATCTAAAGACAAGCTGTTCCTTCCTGTTCATTTCCGCAGAGACGAATGAGATTTTTGTAGTAATTACAATTTGACTTTATCTACATAAACAGGAAAAAATAAATGCAATATTCTTCGTTTAATAATATTTGTAAATATCATTAAAACGATGCACTTCTTTACGCTGGTGCGCACATTAGGGAATATCCGCAAAGTTAGAGTTTCCAAAATGAACTATCATGTAGAGGAAATGATTCTGAATGTGAGTGGTTGCCTTTTGGCATTTCCATCCATCTGACATACAGTCATTTATCAGGTTTTACGTTAATTATCATCTGCTTTCTCAGAGTGTTTGGTGTCACTAATATCTGACTAAACTAGAATGAAGGGTGAATAAATGTGATGGGGGAAAAAAAAAAAGAAAAATGAAAAAAAAAAATGAAAAAGCAGAATTGTAAAGGCCTCCTGGAGTAAAGATGTGAGTTTTTCAGATGACACTACCTTAAACAAAGCCTTTCCAACTTTGTGACTTCAGACTTTGAGATAGCCACTGCTGCTGGAATAAAAATAAAAAATGCCAAAAAAAAAAACAAAAAAAAAAAAAAAATCTTCCTCTGCTCTGGAAGTGGTTCACAAACAAGGAAATGGACCGTTTTAGGACAAAAAAACCCTCCTACTGATTTAGCCAGAGCCATAATGGCAAAAGTGCGTCTCTACACTCAATAAAAAAAGACAGTATATCATCATATATCAAAATAACAGAGTATTAGGAGATGCAAATGCTGCCAACATTATGAATCATTGGTTTATCTGCACTATTTCACACGTCAGATGGGAAATATGTTCCAATAGACAAGCAAATGCACAGTTTGAAAAGAAACCTAATGCATGTGATCATTCTACCAGTATTGAAGACTTTGGGTCATTTCGCCATCTCCCGCAGGAAAGACATTATGCCTCTCATATTTACATACTCTTTAATATTTGTCAAACATTCATAAATTACAAACTAATGAAATGTTCGACGGTCCTTGGAGATCAAGCTAATGAAGACATAGACTTTTTTTTTTTTTTGCTTTTGACACATCTTTGTTAGGTTTAATGCCATTCTCTCTATCACGCTCTATTAACTATTATTATACTTATGTCAGGACACCGCTGACACGTTACGACATCGGGATCACCTGCTGTAGGTGGGCACGCCGTGGGATACCAATGGCCTCATCTAGAATGTCAGTAGCCTGGATAAAAACTACTAAATGTTAGTGACGTTATTAAAAAAAAATGGGAATTTCTAGATTTATTAGGTCGGTTGTGTGAAATGGATACCACATAATAATTTACCCCCAATGCAAATTTGCAATATATATATATATATATAAGATAAATGTCATATTTCCGGCATATATTTTGTAGTTTTTAATGATTTTTGCAGAAATTAAAAAAAAAAAAACGCATATAAGTCGTGCGTAATGCGCTCGGGTGGATATTTCTAGCAGTGCGCGCGCTGCTTGTGTGACCACTACAATCTCAAGAGGCATTTGGAGGACTGCACCTAAAAACGAAGAAAGAGACAGAAAGAGGAAGAGGAGGGTGGAGGTGGAGGGCCAGAGGAGGGGGAGATATTAATTATGGGCGAGTGTTGCCAGTGTGGTGTTAATTTCATCCCAGACCAAGCTTTTATTTATTTATTCGTTTATATTATTTATGTCATCTCATTTTTACCCCTTTGACCATCACTAATTCTACACACCCACACATTCTGAACACCCCCCCCCCCTCGATACAAAAAAAAAACTTGAAATACTTTGAAATTCAATGAAAAGATTGAAGGTGTGTGTATGTGTGTGTATGTGTGTGTGTGTGTGTGTGTGTGTGTGTGTGTGTGGGTGATGGTTGGTTATTGTCATTGCAACAATATAGATCCTTGGAGACGTGTTTATTTGACAGAGCAAATCCCCAGTGTGTCAAGGTTGTCATATTCTCCTCAATGTCCAATGCAAATGCTGCAGTATAATCAGATGCAGCAGCATGACGCGTTTATTACTTTGTCAATCATTTTGATACGACAGTATTGAAACAAAGCGAGTCCACGTCCGGTAATAGAATTAAAGAAACCTTTTGAGCGGAAGGCAATTTTAGACTGACGTGTAAACCATATGTAGGCTAAAGTCTCTCTCAGAAAGGTCAGCGGGGTTTGATCTGCCCCTGGAAACTTTACTACTGCACTTTATTTAGGCTACGACATGAAGAATCACAATAATAATAATAATAATAATAATAACAATAATAATAATAATAATAATAATAATAATAATAATAATAATAATAATAATAATAATAATAATAATAATAATAATAATAATAATAATAATAATAAGGATAAGGATAAGGATAAGGATAAGAATAAGAATAAGAATAAGAATAAGAATAAGAATAAGAATAAGAATAAGAATAAGAATCATTTTAATTATTTCGACTATCCAAAAGAAGTATGGGTACTTGATTCTGTCCAAAAAAGGACTTCTTTTTTTTCCATTTTTCCTACTTCAGAGCAGAAGACCCTCGCTCTTCCAGGCTTATCCTCCTTGTCCATGAGTTAATTCATCAAAAGAAAAGTTTCAATAAGATTTTTTTTCCCCCCGGTGAACAACGGTTTCAATAATAAGCTGACCACTGTGACATTCTTTGAGCTTGGCCTATCTTCATAATACTGATTTGTGTAGCCTTGGAAACTCCTCGAACCAGCCTAGAACCAAACCAGAGGAGTTCTCCCTCTTTTTTTTCCTCCTCTCTTTCTTTTTTATTTATTTATTTTGTATTTGTTTATTTTTTTTCACCCAGTGTCTAAATTCAAACTGGATCAAACTGACTCACAGCAAAACCTATATATATATTTTCCTTTCCTTTTTTTTTTTTTTTTTTTTTTTTTTTTTGCAAGAACATGAGGTCCAAAATTAGCAGCAGTGCAGTTAAGGTAAGTGTCGTTTTCCCTAACATTATCGCACAGCCTATAGTAAAATGGGTGAGTGATATGTGAGAGAGTGTTAAGAGCTGTCAGGAAATCAACCTGAGTCCTTACCCAACGTTAAGGCTGTCTAATTTCTAGGCATAATTAACTTTATGCTCAAAATCAATTGTTTCCTGTACACAGCCAGGGTCCAGGACTGCAAGCAGTGAGAGGCCTATTTGAGCATGTGAGAAAGCAGGAAGCAGCCCTACCTGCCACTCATTAAGCCCACAAAAACTCAATACAAAGAGGGAGGAAGAAGGATTAGACCTGCTCGTTATACCTGCAGCGCAATTAACACTAGTTATTCTTCTAATCCCTCTGTTCTACAAATAATTGAACTGGCAATAATAATAATAATGATAATAATAATACAAAAAAAGGAAAGACGCACAACAAAAATGCCAAAAACTGCAGAAAAAAATGCATATTTGCTAAGCATGATAATTACAGGATGATAATAATAATAATAATAACAATAATAATAATCTGATCAGAGATAGAGCTACACTTTCTCACTCTTACACTCTTTTTGGAGAAGGAAGAGGAAGAGAAGGTGGAGGAGGAAGAGGAGGAGGAAGGGTGGGTGAGTGGTGAGTGAGTGAGTGAGTGAGTGGGAGTGGTGGTTGGTGTGTGTGTATGTGTGTGTATGTGTGTGTGTGTGTGTGTGTGTGTGGGGGGGGGGGGGGGTGCCTTAAAGGGGCCCAAAGAATCCACCGTTGATTTGTGGAGACTATTCTTCCACTAATTTCCACGCAGAACAGGTTAAAAAAAAATCAGCTCCTTCCTGCTCCCACTCATAAGAGAAAGGAAGCTACAATCACGACCTATACATATAAATATATACATTTATTTATGTCTTATTTTATTTTATTTAATTTTTTTTTTAGGAAGCTACATCGTCTTTGTGCCCGTTGTGTTGTAGGTGAATCGGCGCACACTTGAACTGAAAGAGGACTTGACCTTTGCCTTTATGTTTTCCCCCCAATGTTTGTCTAAATCACAAATGTCTTTTGTGAGAGGACATGCGCTGCCGTGACACGTCCTATTGAGTGGATGGATGTGCGCAGTGGAGTGGGCATCAATGGCACGAAGGTGTTTGTAAACTTTAGGGTGATATTATATATATATATATATATATATATATATATATATATATATATATATATATATATATATATATATATATATATATATATATATATATATATATATATATATATATATATATATATATATAGAATGAAAAAGAAATCCATCTATCATCTATCCACTAATAAGTCAGTTTTCTGTTCACTGGAGTGGAAGTTCCCATTTTCTCTGCTGTAAACACGCATCCACGAACCCCCACTAGGCTCTGCCACGCACGTGCGTCGTATTGCGCGAAGGATAAACTTGTTACCATTCATGTCAGCGCGCAGGTCTACCTACATCCCTGCTGGATGGACGCACGGGTCAGTGGAGCTCTCGGAGGTGGGATTCCTTCATGTTTCTGTCAGTGCACACACACACACTCTCCCACTCACACACACCAGTTTGCTGTAAACAAACATGAGGCAGTTAAATACAAGTGGGGGAAAAAAAACACGCGTGAAAAGGAGTCACGCACAAGTTGACGTAAAGTAAATGAGCAGAAAGAGGAGTTAAATATAAATGTTTGTATTTAAAAATAGAGCTTTTTTTATACAGAGATAAACAAATAAATCAATAAAAAACCAATAAATCAATAAGTAATTCAGCATGTGCCAACATAAAATACACATTTCCTTTAAGGCTCAATTAGTAATCACTGCAGCACTTACACAAACTAATTCACATTTTCCCCCTACAGTGTAAATTGAGAGTTTTATTGACTTACATTTGTCTGTTATTAGGCTATAATTTAGAGATATACACACGCGTGCGCACAGAATAAACAAATAAAGACGTTTGTTTCTTGTGACACTTTGCAAAAAAGAAAAAAAAAATGACACTGATGAGGAACAGAAAAAGGTAGAATTTTTGGATCTGTCATTTTTTTTACAGACATTTCAAAGCAAAAAAACAACAACAACAAAAAAAACAAAAACAAAAACAAAACAGGATGAATCTTTCTTTATCTGTTCTTTTACAGAATGTGGGTCATGGCTGTGGTTGAAAAACGTTGCGTAAAAAGATATGGGTCGCATCATAGGAGGAGAACTCCACAGTAACATCCCGCTCACAGCAATAATGAATTTGGACTGTGCTTTCCAACAGGCTTTTGACACGTTTTAACACCGTACTTGTTACTTTTCACACTATCTTTATTTCGAAATCCCGTGTCTTGTTGCAGTGAGTCTCAACTGCAGGAAAGTTGCTTGGGAGCGATAGAAACACTAACGGAGACACTAAACCACTGCTGTTTATGACAGGAGGGACATGTTGGCGTGGTTTGCAGCCTATAGGGGAGCAGAAATGTGTTCATTTATCATGAGTGGCAGCATGTGAGATGACATGAAAACAGAGACAGAAGAACCCCCCCCCCCTCCCTCACCCCCTCACCCCCTCTCCTCATCATAAAGCTCCAAATGACTCTATATGATGATTACACTGCTGTGTTTTACTTTCAGACAGGATTCTGTTGGGGGGGGTTTTCTTTTTCTTTTTAAAAAAAATACAAATACAGTAGGGATATTTAACACAAATTACGCACCTTTATGGTTATAAATGTAAGTTAATTTGCGTCTTTTTAAGTAGATGTTGTGTGGAGTGTTGTAAAAATGATTTCGTTTTTGCTGAACTTAACCCATAAAGACCCACTGGTACTTTTGTGGCAGTTCCCACATGTATTTTTCCCTCTATGTTTAACTACTTTAAAGTGATTTATCGCCACTTCTGTTTTTTTTTTTGTTGTTGCATTTTTTCATGTATTTTCTTTTATTTAATTCACAGATGCTCATGATGTTCATGAAAACCTAGAGTAAATCCAAAGGTTGTTATATCAGAAATGACGAAAATAGATCATTAACTTAACATAAATAAAGTGTCTCCTTCCACTGTCATTGATCCAATGACTGGTGATTCAATGTTATAGAAGATGACAGTGTTTCCATGGTAACAAACCTCTCAATGTCCAAATGAGTGATATGTGATGACCATGAAAAGATGACAAATTGCATTTTACAACAATTATTTACATGTATTGACAGGGTTAATAGATGAATATATATTAACTAGTATAGTTTAGTGAATACTTTCGGGTCTTTCTGGGTTAAATATGATCCTCCCCAGCTGCATACATACATAGTTTTGTTATTCATATGAAAAATGACACTGAAGGGAAGGTCAAATAACCTGAGAATTGCGTAGAATCCAGTCCTTGATATTTCACAGATTACATTTAGTTATTGATCCAAAAATATAAATAGATGAAGAAGAAAAATATGAATTATACAGTGTGAATTTTTCATTTTTCAGACATATGGTCTTGACAGTTTTGTCAGTTTAGTTCATTATTGATGTAAAACGTGCGTAAAGATGAGCCTGCGTGAAGCACAAGTGACATCTTCATCTTTGTCACTGATGCAGAAAACAAAAAAAAAGTGAATCTGGAATATTTGACACCAATAACTTCTAATAATAGAGTTTACACACTTTTTTTTTTTCATCTGCAAAAACAGCTTCGACACACTTCAGAGCAGCGGCTGTTCACGCACATGAAAACCCATTGTCACTCTTTTCTTTCACAGTGGTTTCTTATGTGTCTTCTTGTTGCTCAAAGGTGAGAACCAAAGGGTTGGAAGGATTCCCCAGACTGTGTCAAATGTTAAGGCTCTCGCGAGATTTGCAGAATATCATAATTAATGTTCAGGACAGTTTTGATATATGGACTGTGGCGGCTTTAAGGCCACATTGGGAATGCGTGGAATTTCATATGTTCTTATTTAGGCTACATATAGATCTTAAAAATGCAGAGGTGTATTATCGTTTCTCCACACCTGCATTGTAATATTTTCCAGTTTATGTCCAGTTTTAGCTTTATATTTTTGATTTATCCTTATTGGATCCAGATATAAATCTTTATAGAAACATGGTTTTGGATGCTTTACACAAATTTAACCAGGATGACACTTTATATTTGATTAATTTAACAAATAAACTACCTATTTCTTTTTATTTTATGTATTTTGCAGAAGGGAAAAAAGTCCGCAGATATTGAAAATCTTTCCTAATAACTTTTCTGCACTTTTGCGCCTTCAAAATCAGGCTGGAGGTGAAAAATTGGAAAGTGGGGGGGGAAGACCCCTGCCTTCTATCATCTCCCTCTCTCCATAACTTTGTTCCTTTCGGTCTGCAGATCAAAGACATCTAAAATTGGTGTCCCGAAGATGTACATTGTTAAGATGACAGGGTGACAATGCAGAGAGAAAGCGTGGTCTATCAGACATGTCAGCCCGCAGAAAAGAGAGGGAGGAGAGGCTGAGAAAGGCCTGGGTGTCGATTTAATACCCCTACTGGAGGAATGTCAAGCTTTTTAGCCGAGGCCAAGTCTCCTCTTCTTCTTCATCTCCTCACTGTTACTCCAGTAAGCATCTGTGATCCATGTCTGGGGGAACCTATAACCCAAAAAGGCGACAAGAGGGTGCTAATTTCATTATCTTTGGAGAGAGTTAAAATAAAGCTGTTGAGTATGTGGAGCTCACCACCATCTGTGTTTTAATTATCAGTCAGTAAACTACTAAATTATAGACTTTAATTTGATACTCATTTCTAAATGTTTATGATTTAAAAAAAAAAGAAAGAAAGATGCGTAACAGGTGCGTAAAATCCAAACTTTTCCATGTGTGGAAGTGTCAAAGTAGGGAGAGGGAGGGAAAGTCTTGTATTTGTGTTCACACTGGAGCGTCTTGGCGTTGCAACCTGCTGCTTCAACAAAGACTTTAATAGTTGAAAAGCATCCGAAGTGACTGGCGCGCAGACAGTCACAGAATAAATATTTGTATTCATTTGAGAAATGAGGATTTGAACAACGAGACAAAACCCGACAAAGGGACAAAAACAGGCATGAATGCAAGTATTGTCCTCGTCTTTTTACGTTCTGATTCACCATATCATAACCCCTGCGAGGAAAAAAACATCAATATCCCCCGCGAAAAAGACACGTTTCTATGGAAAACCAAAGAATTTTAGCGCATAACAGATCTGGCGCTTAGATAAAAGGAGGAAACCAAAGGGATCAAAGACTCGGCTCAAGGAGGCTTTTTGCTGCAAGAAAAGATAGACGATGGTGACTTTTGAGTGTTGACGACAATTGGCAAGATTTTGGAGATCTATTTTTTGCAGGCCGCCTCTTTGACAGTGGCCTTAAAAAAAAACTCTACACGCCCCGTTTTTATTATTGTACAGTTGCTTTGTGCCAGCGTTTCTAAAGTTAAACTGAGAAAAAAAATATATGGGGGAGTCATTTCATTTTCATTTTTCTTATTGCATTGCTAAATTTCGAACGATTAAAGCATATATGGAGACAAAAACAAATCGAAATTACGCACGAGGATTAACACGTTTATAACCATCCGCGTGCGTAATGGGATTTTATTTGACATTTTTTTTACATTATTTTACTATTTCTAGTTAATATTTCGTATATAATAAACTATACAGAACACACCTGAGGTGAAATCTCGTTTAAAGTCTGCCTGCTGGTGCTTATAAATAAAGTAGAAAAGACCCGGGGAGCTGGTGCCTGAAATGTCTCAATTGTAAAGGCCCGCGCACATTTTTATCCATACGCCCTTTCAGGTATCTTGACACGCAGGCGGCATAGAAACAACACTAAAGTAAACAGGACTAACAGGAGACTAGTCCCTTTGTTGTGCCAAAGGCAGCTGCCCAGCCCTCTATTATCCCAGAGCAGACTGACCGCATCCTTCCCACTGCCCCCTCACCATCCCACTGCACAAAAAGAGAGGGATGTTCTGCTTGCATGGGTAACACTGTCGTTCCAGCCCTTAGCAGTCCTCTAACTCTCTATTGAAAAGAGTGGGAGTAGTGGACACAGCCTGATCTGTAGAGTACAAAGGCTCTCCGTAGAGTCCCATTGGAGTGAAAGGAATGAAGGGGCTGGAAATTTCTAAAAGAGGGTCGGGAGATTTAGAGAAAGAACGGAAGTTTTGTTGTTGTGCTTGATTTCCCTTCCTAACTAGGGATGGAGTGGTTGGATAAAACCACTTAAACTCAGTTTACTCACCTTTTAATGGGTAGAAAAGAGTTTGTACATCTATTTATCCTGCCATAAAAAGCATGATCTAATTTTAAACTGTATATTATATTAAATAGAGTTTAAATTGATTATATATCAAATACAGTGAATACAGTCCAATATGTGGTAACATTCATCAAATTGTTTATATATATATATATATATATATATATATATATATATATATATATATATATATATATATATATATATATATATATATATATATATATGTGTGTGTGTGTGTGTGTGTGTGTGTGTATGTATGTATATATAGAGAGGGTAATGTTTTGTTTGTATCTCTGGAACTAACAAAAACAGTTTTACGAATCACATATTTTCTGCAGATTTAATTTGGCTGTTTTTTTTTCTGATGCACATACTTGTTTTGACCCTATTTACACACATAACTCAGATTCCTGCACTTTACTGCTTCCCGAAACCAATCCCTCAAAGTTAAGCGCAAACAGCTGAAATGGGCATAAAGGCCATTTTAATTAATAGTAATGTGATATTATTGGATACAATTAGAAGGAGTAGATTTTAAATGCGTTTCCTGGCAGAGACGTGGAATGGTAGGCCCGCGTGCCCTCGGGGAGTCCCATGCTGGCAGGGTTTATGTGGACGCATACACTTTCAACAAGGATTGAATATGACCCTGTTGTTTCAAAATGGCCTCCTGATTTATACCCATCAAGGTTTAAAGGGCTTGTCATGTCTGCTGAAATAGAGGTGTTGACAGCCACACTTGACAGCCTCTCGTTCATACTGTTTTAATGTTGGTGTTAGGGCACCGTTGCCTCATGTGCTGTGTACTCACCATGTCCAGGTATTTCGGCATGAGGAACAATATGGTTTGTGTGCTGCTCATTTCACTCTGGTTTCAAATTTGAGTCAAAGAATTCTTAAAAAAAAAAAAAACTGTTTTTCCAAATACTTCAAGTGGGAGTTTTGAGACCTTGGGGCTGCATAAAGGATCGACTGAGCATATCTTTGACAAATATAACTCCACTGGTAGGATCAATGAAACCTCTATTTGCACAAACTGACAGAAAGCGGGTATTGCATTTGATATTTTCCCCTCATTCATGACATGAGTGACTAAAACTGCAGGGTGAGTCTGAGTGCATAGATGCTACAACACGGTCCTGAGTGTATAAAAGCTATAACATGGTGCCATGGGGACTTAAGTCCCATGAGAAATTTGCACAGCCTGAGAATCCTCTTTGAAGGCACATTCCATAGGTCACAGTGCAGACACCACGCAGTCGGGCTGTTTCATCCTCATCAACATTTGTGTGGGCCGCACAGCCGCCCTCAGGCCAAAAGAAACGCACTCGGGATTTCTCAGTCTATAGTTAGCAAAGGCCAGCTCCTCTGGCTCCAGCGAGCAGAGACTGGACTGACATCAGCACATCCAGCTCTGCCATTGGTGCAGGCAGGGGGAAAAGGAAATAAGTTGGAAAACTCTCAAAGCACTGCTAGTACTACAACCACTAATACCGCCTGATTAGGTTTCAGCAGATTCTATGTGCACTATTTGAACTGTAATTGAGATTCATTGTTGGTGTACTTACACTATGCACAGCAGGCCTCGCACACTTTGTGTAAATAAAGGGGACCCTATGTTTTGCTACCAGGTTATTCCAGACTCAAGCGTGTGCTATTTTAACTCAGTGTGCATACTGTGACGGTGCACGCATTTATAAAGCCTCTCATGCTATAATTACATCATCTTGAGCCTTGTCATTCAGACACTAGCATTTGAAGCATGTAAACCCCATGACCGGCTATATATCAGCCTGCTTTGTTTGACATTTATACACAGCCATGGTCTTGTGTAATTATGAGCTCACTGTTCTGTCAAATATTTAATGCCCTGTAAAACAGCCAGCTATTTATAATGTACAGTAAAGGCTGCAATGCTATCTGTGAAGAGTAAGAGTATAAAATGTAATCCCTGACATGTGTTCAGTAAACAGGATTAAAGTCATAACAGTGTACAAGTGTAAGATGCCGGTAGTCACCAATAACTCATCACACATGAGTTCGGCCTCAGAAAACAATATATCACCAAGTATATATTACAGAATTAGCTTTAACAAACCATGGCGCATGCTATACAACTGGAAAATGCATTCTGACAAAGATTTGCAGCATATTATAACCACATGAAATCTGTAAAAAAGGAGCAAATGCAGAAAAATGTGACAAATATATCAATATTAAATGAGTAAAGGATTTCCTCTGACATGAGTTGAAATATTAAACAAATGGAGTCAGCTGTTAACCGTAATATTTGTTGGTTTTTTGGCCATACAAAATAAGCAGTTCATGATACAGCACTTCAAATGGGAAGTTTTAATAGAGTACGTAAATAAGTACTTTAATCACAGAAAAGACAAAAATACTTGTTGACACCTTAAAAGTATAAAATGACTCAAACAAATTTTATATAATTTAGCAAATGAAACTAAAACTAGTACATACGTTTAAAATGTTATTATATATTCTTCAATACATTATCAGGTTTTCATATATGACCAAATATTTGAAAGATTTTAATAATTTGCTCTTATTTACGACTATGTTTTAGGTATATTTTGATTAGTGTCGAAAAAATGGTCAATATCCAATTTTCAGGAAGCAAATTCCATCATCTTTAGAGCCTCTAAAATTGATCTAACTTCTTCATCCATTATATGCATGTTCAAGGTAGTGTGGCAGAGCATTAGAGCATTAGAGCTGAGGGAAAGTTGTTTCAGTAATGTCGAACACATGGTCACAGAATATGTTAGCTCAAAGCGATGTCCGGTCCGACTTCTGTCTGCTTCCCACCATGGGGAACTTGACGTGTGGGAATAGAGGCTCCATGCATGGTTGCCATGCATTGGCCCTTACGCTTCACACATGTAGGTAAACAATCCTGCCTTGTCTACTGAGAGGCCTGCATTTATTCTACATGGGTGCAAAACATGTGTTGCAGCCAAAGTCGCATCAAAGGTCACTCAGCTATGCTTTGAACACTTCAAAGCTGGGGGATGAGACTGTAGCTTTTAAGTTTTATGGCAGGTGTAAGCAGGGGTTGCTGACCAGCCCAGGGTGGTCTGCTCCCTGGTCTGCAAGAGGCTGCTGGTGGTTAGCATGGTCGAGGTGGTGGTGGTGTGTAGAGGGCCAAGACATTGGGGGCAGGGACCAACCAACCGGGCCCAAAAAGTCTCCATGCAGCAGGCCACATTTGGAGTCCTTGGATCTGAAAGGGTTTCTAGGAGCAGACTGGACACAGGCAGACGTCCACTTCAAGGGTCTCTGGTTTCAGAGGACCTCAGCAGGACATGTCTAAGGCCTGTGTCAGTCCCATTTGGAAACAGATACATTGGCAGAAAAGAGTGGAGGGGCCGAACCCTGATGACCATACCACAGAGTGACCACAACACTGCACCCGCCCCTGACAGACCAGAAACAGACTCTACAGCAAGTTCAAAGGATCCAAAGGGGTCTTGCGAAAGTTCATTTGCCCGAGTTCATTCATCTCAGCACCTGATGTGGTTCACTGGCTCTTGTTTTTTCAGGCATTTCAGTTTAAAGTGTGAGACTTCAAAGGTGTCAGTGTTATTAAGGGGTCTCAATTAAAATTCGTCATGATCATTGACAAAATGTCTGTGAAGTTTATTCCCCCGTAAGGACAATCAAGCCTGGCCTCGATAATGAACCACAATCTGTTTTAAACACTGCCACATTTGTTCTTCAGGCTCTAACTAATTTTGTCGCCATCTCATAATCACACAAGCCTAACGGTGAGACATTTATAATCCTGGAATTAATATAATTTGGCCATTTTCAGTTGAACAATCATACAGTCAAAAATATATATCTTTCGACTCCGGTCTTAAACCAAATGAAACAGATATTGCTCTGATTGAGTCGACTAACACTGACTTGTCTCACGCAGTATAAGTCCATGTTGTGCAACCGAGCTCTAAATTCACGCAGTTGGGTATGCTTTAATACACCACATTATGAACATTGAAATCCACACAAAGTGGCTTAATAACTCCTTTGGTGACAGAGCTCACTAAATTGATCATTTTGAATGCTTTACAATATCCATAATTATACGAGTGGAATACAAGGTGCTGTGCGTCTGGTTGATGATCCTGGAATGACAGGTCTATAACAGCTTTTTCTCCTTGAGATAGTCAGAGACCCACATGCACATTGAGAAAAGCCATTACAAGCTCAGGGTGAAGCAGGTGTGTTTGTGGCACTTCACAGATGGCTGGGAGCGTTGTTAATGAGAGAATAGTAAACACCAGAAAACTTTTTATCTTTGATGCTAAGATTGTTTTACCAAGTGCACAGCTCGAACTAGTCAAAGCAGAGGAATGCGAGGTCAATTCACACATATGATTTGATTGACCCCTGCTAATAAGGTCCTGGCCACATGCTTTAGCACAAGGTTTATGGACTCACTGACATATTGTCCAGAGGTGTTTATGATGTTCAGACAACTCCCAGATTTTTACCCGTGGTTCCGTCCAACCAAAGCACATCTCTTAATAGACTCCATATTAATGGCGCCCCATTAAAATTGAGCACTGGGCGACGCTCAGAGAAACATTATCCTCCTAAAGTATAAAGACTTCTCTCTATTATTGTGGTACCGAGATGCTGAGGTGAGATGATTAAAAGTGCATTACCTGGACCCGTGATTCCCAGAATGAGCTATGCTAAATTAGTTGTTTCTATGTTGTGATTAATTGAACTTCCAGAGCCACATTTCAACACGCTTTGTTTTTCTGTCCCCAGTCATCACCTATTATTAAAGACAAATTTTCAATATCTCTCTAGGAGTCCAATTAAGGATTTACATTGTAACATTATTTTTCACTTTAATTACTATACATAGTGCAAGCTTTGACGTATTTCCTTATTTATCAACAACACAGTGGAGAAAAAAAAATTCATCAACTAAACAGATAGTTAGATTCTGTAATTGCAGCTTCTTTTTTGGCTGAGCAGAAAAAAAAAAAATCCCAACAACAAATAAAACCCACCAAATTTTGATAAACAACTGAACAGGAGCTTCTGTGGAAATGGCCACACAGCAGTTTCAGGGCAGACATAACTAACCTGTAAAGGATAGTGTAGCTCTAAGGATATATGGTTTTCATATGATCTTACTTATTAAGCATGGTGGATTGTATATGTAGATGAAAAAGGAGACAGGTTTAAATTATTATTATCCTGAAATACTTACAATTGCTGTAATATTACACCACAGGTTTCTGAATAGCAATAGCTTGTGGGACTCTGAATTGTGTGGTCAGTGATATTAATTTTATTTTACCACCTATTGTGCAAACAGCTGGAATCCTTTTCCAACCGACTGCTGGGAAACATCGCAATGATGCGCTGTGGCCAGTGCAGTTGAGCAGTATACAGTGTTGGACAGTGATATTCTGGAATTTACTCTTATTCTTAATACTTAAAATCTAAACGCCTCATTGTTGGATATGACTGCAATAGTGTTGAAGTTAAGTGGCTTCAAATTGAAATTTCCTGTGGGTTTGCTGCCTGCATATGGAGCCAATAAAAGTCCTGTGGCCCTGAATAAATGTTAATTTTTCTTTTTGTGGGTCTGCAGGGTAAGAGAAATGATGACGGCTCCTCTACTAAACATGCAGATATTCTGTGAATAATCATCTCATTTCTTGAAAGGAATTTAATAAATAAAGAAAAGTATGCCAATCCTCTTTCAGTGATGGTTCCCTGGAAGGAAGGCCTGCAGTGGTTTGAAGCTACCCATGGTATTCTGCTTAATGCCCAATTTTCATTCAGCTTCTATACCACCTCCTTTGTGTGACCCTGCAAATATCCTCTGGGCCTCTTCATTAGTCTATGGGGCCTGTGTGCAATGGCTCTCCAGTTAATTTACCCCGGCAGGACTGTTTTCCCTACTGGAGATCTGCTAGGAAAAAAAAAAAAAAAAACCTGTCTCACATGCCAAATGCAAATACATATAGAGGGTTTCTATTTCTCTATTTTTTTTTTTTTACATGTCCTCTTCATCCATTTTAAGTGCTTCAGCAAATCTCTAATACCACGTATTGGCTTGTTTATAGCCGGCTTTCTGGTCTGATCTTGTCATGCGCTGGTGATGTGAGCACGGTAGTGGATCATGGCTATAACATTTTTTCTGCATTGTTTGGTCGACCACTTGCTGCTACAATTGACCTGAGAGTGGAGCTGATGACCAAGATGACTAACCCCTGGGGAGCCCAAGTCAGGGAAATCATGCGAGAGATGGAGAAAGACAGAGAGGGAGAGCAAGAGACCAAGACCAACTGCACAACACCCGCATGCACTGACACTGACACACACACACACACACACACACACACACACACACACACACACACACACACACACACACACACACACACACACACACACAGTGTATTTCCACACTGCTCTCTGTGGTTGAGTGTATTTTGGTTGAAATGTCTGTGGTGTGCAAAGATGCCACATTTATGCAGCACATGGCTGTCATTTCTTTTGGTTCAGGAGCTCCTAGTGTGATGCTGGCATGATGCGCCTGGCTCTGACAGGTGCTGCCATCCCGACAGCGCGGCTCGGCCACCAACCAGACAAGAGTTGTCTGCTCAAACCGCTGAGGACCTAGGACCGTGCTGAGAGCGTGATCCCAACTTGGCACTGACCACAGCACCAATCACTGGAGCTGATTTAATTGTGTCACTCTTGGGAGAAAAGAAAAATAAAAGTTGGAGAAAACAAGAGCGGATGAAACAGTACTCTGAAAAAGTTAAAACAGTGAATTGTTAGGGTTTTGTATTTTTACTTGCATTTGTTGCACATATAAATGCATGTATTCGGGCTCGTTTTATTCCCAAATCGTCAGCGGTTAAGGACTTTAGAGCAATGAGTGCTGTGCTATTTGTTACCAGAAGGAGGCACGGAACCTGAATGAAGAAATGATTTTCATAGGAGACAAACTCTCACCATGAAACATTTGGAAACATGTCTTTATCCGCTGCAGGGTTGTGAAGTTGCACATGGTAAACGTTAAGCTCTTTACAGATTTAATAAGGATGGACCAATAAATGTCAAGAATCTACACCCGTAAAAAAAACAAAACAAAACAAAAAACAAACAAACAAACAAAAAAAAAAAACAGGGCTAAATCAGACAGGGTGGGACTTCATCACTCGCCTCCAATTCGTTGCTGCATTCATTATGAGAACAAGCTTTTCCTCACCACATCCCACCTTGCAGTTTGCTGTCTGCTCTGTAATTAGCCCAGGCAAGCCATTGTTTCCATGACAGCGAGAGCGAGAACGAAGCAGACAAAACACAGACAAGGAAATAAAGAGAGAATAAGAAAAAATACAGACCAGGTGGAATTTTTTGGACACATCTGTACAACAATAATGAAAGATTCACAGTTCACCTTGTAGATTCTCAGTGCCACTCCTCTTTCTGGTAAAAGCAAAGCAGTGGGGTTGAAAACTGAAAGAGCCAGCTGGGGTAAAAAAAAAAAAAAAAAAAAACACACAAAAAAACTCCCCAAAAAACAAGCATTGAAACAGATGAGATTAACATCATGTAGCTGTAAAGAGACCAGGTGAGGGTGTGAGGCATTAAACGAACCGCATTGACAAGATTGAATGTGTCAGCTTTAATTTTGGGGAGACTTTGGCTTAGCTTGGGCTGCAGATGATCTGGCCTAGACTTCTGCTGGAAAATGTCCAAATCTGTCTCCTTGGAAGACTTAGAGGTCCACGGGACTTTGTCCAGACACCCCAAGGAAGGCAATCTACACCACGGCTCTTCAGATGGGTTCAATTTGGATTGGTTGCAAGTGTGAAAGCACAGTGATTTTTTTAAGATCAAATGTGAAATATCTGCATGGAATTTATCTTGTTTTTCTTTTTCATCAATCAAAAAAATCTTGGCCAGCTGTTCTCTGTCTTGATTCCCTCGCACAATCTTTTGATCTTGACATATCTGTAAATTTCTATTCATTTTATGATGTTGTCTTTCTTTTTTTCCTTTCTTCTTCTTCTTCTTCTTTTTTTTTTTTTAGGTTTTCTCAGTGCTCGCTGTGTTTGAGGTTTTTAAACTTGGAGATTTGTCAGCGTGGGTTATTCAAACATGTTATAGTAGACACAAGTTGATAATGAAGATAATTGTTTTACTTTCCTCCTGTGCCACTAAGCCTGTTCGACTTATCATCTTATTAAGGCGCCACTTCTTTTCCTTTTGCTTTAATATCTCCTAAATTCAGATTGACAAATGCTCCTACTTTTTTTTTTTTTTGTTTACTTCCTGTAGTTAAACTTTGAGTGTTTTGGGTCTTAAAAGTTATACTTCAACACCAAGTGACCATTTTTCTGCTCATCCCTCAGCTCAGAGATTTACGGGGGGTCGAATCGTCAGAGTGAAATCATAGGTCTACAGATGTTTTCAAGATGTTTTTTCTGTCAGTTGCAGATTATCCCCTGTAGCAAAATCTCATTAAAGTGCAATTTACAGAGCTGCGCTGATGTTGCCATCAACCAAAATTAAAGGCATTAATTTTTCAAAGAAGTTCACCGAAGTCTTTCACAATAAATGATGTAGCACTTTGCGAGAATGATTTGCTAAAGTATTATTTTGGGGAAGAAATTAACTCGCATTAACAGAGCGAGGGGATTGGACATAGGCTGAAAAAAAGATGTGCAAATGTGGCCATTTAGTCAGAGCGTGTCTGTACGGAGACATGCATATTAAGGCTACCATGCTGGGACAGATGAGGGAAGAGGGAAATATGAAACCCTGATGGAGGTTATGACACAGACACATAGAGAGACGTTTACACTGGAGGGCTAAGGCGACCAGTCTGCTGCACTTCACTGCTGGTGTATGAAGGAGGACTAAAATAAAACACCCAAACCTTCTGTTTAGTTTGGATGAACAAAAGATCAGCCTTTACATCAAGTATTAGGGAGATTTAAGGGTCAATACTGCTATGAATATGATTTTAAATATTAATTTTATGTCATTTTTTTAAATTATGTAATAAATTACTGCATGTTATTATACTTTTACTTTTTTTTTTACTGTAGAATTTGATCAAACTAAATAAAGAGGATTTTCTTGAATTGCTAGAATGAACAAAAAAGAAAGACAATGTTATTTAAAAAAAAAATAATAAGAAGAAAAGACTGGCTGAAATTTGTCAGCTTCTTTAATTTCACATATGAGAACCAGCATGGTTTCATAAAGAATTAATAAAAGATGACTCTAAAATTAATCCGAAAAGAAAATCTAGTTGAGAAAAAAAGCTATTAATGCACATCATTCAAATTAAAAAAATATAAAAACTGAGGGGGAGGATCTTTCATTGCGATCACATGCATTTAGAATTAAGCTAATTTCTCTTTAATTTTTGAGATGTGAAAGACTCCAGAAATTGGAAAGCAGAGAGTTGAGATTCCCCAGTGAAGGCTTCACCATTGCAGTCAGTGTGTTCACCTTTTTAGCACTTTTAAACACACTTTAACACTTTAAAAAAATATTTTGACTGCTTGTCAAATGCTTGCATATTAAATACAGTAAAGTAAATTAAGCTGCAGTTCCTCAAATTAATCCTAAAATTATTATTAAAAAGGAAGATTGTACTTAAATTATTATTATTATTATTATTATTATTATTATTATTATTATTATTATTATTATTATTATTATTATTATTATAAAGCTTTAACGGAAATCGTACCATTTACAGTAACTCATCAAGGACAGTTTAATTACCCAGGTCGAATTTTAATACAATGTCACGTCCATTATGAATTATGATGGATCACCAGACGGACACCGAACATGGGAACGAGGCCACAGTCCCATCTTTTATGTACATTAAAATTAATACCATGAAATGGTCTCTTAAGCTGTGGAAAGTGCTCAGTCCCCGCAACAGTCCTGCAAGCTGCAGGGATGTGATTTATAGTGATGGGGATGTACTCCTGCAGACCACGTAGGGGACATAAAAAGTAGAGCATAATATTGTATAGTCCGAGTGATTTATGTTAGTATTTATGATTCGGAAACGGTGCAATTAACATCGGTAGACTCGTGGTCTGGATAAACGCTGCCTCGCGTGACGCCTAAAGGCCTGTGCAGCTCAGCTATCCAAGCATTTCAAGTTAAATTAAAACATTATTATTATTATTATTATTATTATTATTATTATTATTATTATTATTATTATTATTATTATTATTATTATTATTATTATTATTATTATTATTATTATTATTATTATTATTATTATTGGAGATACCCCCTTCAAAATAACACTAAAAAACTTATTTGTCTTTTTTATTATTATTTTCTTTTTTCTTTTAAAGGCAGCCGCTTGCGATGACAGACATTTCATTTCCAAGTTAAAAGTCTGTCTGGGCAAAACAATGTAAGGCGGATATACGTTTAATTAAGTTAACTCATGAAAAAGATGTCACAGCATGCTGCAACCAGTCTGCCCGCTGCACATAATGTAGGCTAAAGAGCAAACCAAGGGCTTTCTTCGTCCTGGCTCTGGTCTCTAAGGCACTTGTTTTTGTCCTCAGCTCACACCGTCGGGGCGTCATGCCAAAGCCTATCAACTAAATATCAAAGATGCAGAGTGTCGGATCTTTCCACTCTGCATTTTTACCTTATTTCATCCACTCCCACCTGCTGTCGCGGGGTTAAGTTATTTAAATGCGTTTCTTTTGGGATGCTGCACACGCATGCATGCTCACAAAGCCATTGTCTTTTTTTTTTCGTTTCATCTTCAAATACGGAAATCATTTGCAAGGAAATTATAGGCCTCGCGAGGGCAGGTCTTTTGCATACTAATTTTGTTAGATTTACCTCCTGTGGTCAATGTTCGATGTGACCATTAGTGAGAGCACTAGAATTTATTTTATTCGATTGAAAAGACAGTGTTTAGAGTAATGTGGCAGAGGCACCTTATGCCAGCTTTAAGATAAATGCTTGAGAAGTGTCTTTGTCTGTTCCTGGACTGGGGCCTGCTGCAGATACGTAATGATTCAAGAGGTGCAGAGGATTTAAGGAAAACACGTGGCCTTTGTGCAGCCACAATGGCCTCCTCATCAGGTGCCCCCTCTGTGTGCTCTTTTTTTTTTTTCTCCTCTGAAATAATCAAGGTGGTGTTCGTTGGGAGTGGATATCCTGGACTATCACCGCTCATTTGTCTCTTTTCCTGCAACCACCCACCTATTTTTTTTTTTTTTGCATGTGATAGAATTACACAGGCCCATATTTCTGCTCAAATACCATAGACAGAGCAGACACGTTTTTTAAAAGGTGAAAGGAAATATTTTTTACTGGCTAAAAAATAAACACTTCTGCAGCTTTGGGATTTGTAAAAAAAAAAAAAAAAAAAAAAAAAGGCTGTAGAGTGAAGCTAAGGCAGGAGAGATTTTACTGTTGGTTACTTTGGGGGGTGGGGGGTGGGGTGGGTGAGTTTGAATGGCAGAAAAAGGGGAGGGGGGAGACGACTTCAAAAGCTGCTTACCAGCAGGTGGCGGCAGCATAACGTTTGAGGAGCCCCACCCCTTCAGCTTCTGGGTTGTGGACTTTCTGGTAATATTGACAGGTGTTTTATCCTCCAGCTCAGGAGAAATTAAAACTGTCAACATGTCAGCAAATATGATATTATTGATCACCGATGAGTGAAATTCAAAGCTGTTCTTGCACATTATGTAGAACGTTTATGCTGATTATTAAAACTACACTGTTTCTGGTCAGATGTGATTATATCTGAATTACAAAGACCTTTGTCAAGAGTGGCATATATATATATATATATATATATATATATATATATATATATATATATATATATATATATATATATATATATATATATATATATATAGTTTTGGGTTTTTTTTGCCTGTTGAACAAATCATAAAGTCTCTGAATGACTGGACAGACACGACGGTCATCAAGGTCCTTTGTGATGACTTTTCCCCAGTGGTGAGGTCCCTGATGTGGTGCGAGTCATTCAGAAGATGAATCACATGATGCATTTTTAATTTCCCTGTCATGGCCTCGGTCCAGGACTCTGTGGGTCAGATGGAAATGAGTGCCGGACAGGCCAGCGACATCAGCCGACTAGGTCTGCAGCACTTAAGACATGATGTACGACGGTCATTATGAGAGGCAGGTCAGGAGGGAGTCCGGGTCACTCCCGCCACCAAAGAGAAACAGTAAAGGAGGCAGGATGTGTCTGGCCAGTTTAGAAAATGCTCTGTCTCTGCTATATGTTCTGTAGGAATGCATGCGGGGACCCTGATGTGTGAATGGTCCCTCAAGACAGCAAGGGATTATTACCCATCCTCACCTCTGCTCTTTGTTCTTGTACAGTATAGAGCTACAGCACTTTGGCATGCTCTTTCTTTTTGTGTGTTGCATCACAAATAGTGGTTTGACATATGTGCCACTTATCAACACGTCTGCAGACAAGTTGGCAAGTCACACATCTATTTTAGTTTGAGGTCGGTTGATTAGTGGTGCAGATACTGGATTGAGCATATGTGTCACTTGCACTCCTCATGTTGGCATGGTGCAACTCCAGCACAGTGGAATATCAGGCTAATTACCAAATGTCTGACGGCCTTTCTTTCACTACCTTTGATTGAAAGCTTGACTTCTGCCTCCTGAGATGTGCTGTGAAATGGCTCTTCTTTGTGAACGCGCTTCTGGGTGGTGCACACAGCGACGGGCTGACTGCAATACGGGGCCTCAGTGTTGTGTCTGGTGTCACAATATTTGGGGTACCAGAGAGAGCAAATAGATTAGAGCAAAGCAAGGTGCGAATGTCACTGAATATCACCGCATGTATCTCTGCTATGAGATTTTATAGCTTACTTATTATTAGCCAAGGGTTATTCAAAATTAAACAAAAGTGCCTGACAAGTGGAAAGTTAATTGCATTCAAAGCCAGTTCGAAACTCACATCCCTAACGCAAAGAGAGGACAGCACGTCAAGGAGATTAAGAAGTGAATCAAGCAAGGAGAGAATAAGGGGAGGAGAAAAAAAAAAAAATGAAAGGAAATAACCAAAATGAAATAATGTGCTGGACCACCTCTCGTGCGAGTACAAGCATGGCATCTGTGTCAGATGTTGTTAATTAACGTCAGTATGTTCCTCGCTGGCACTTGGCTTCCCGTCCTTCGTTCAGGGCAGATTCTGGAGTAGAAGTGCTTGTGGGGAACAAATGCATGTGTGTGTGTGTGTGTGTGTGTGTGATGAGGGGTGGGGTGGGGTGAGGGGTTAGAAACAGCAGTGGAAGGGGGTGTTAATCCCACTCATTATAATTCCAGTCTGTGTCCTGTCTTGGGAAAGGGACTACAGGGGCCTACCACCACATCTTATCAATATGTATTTCCTCTTTTTCACCTCTCCAAGTGGCCCCTGACTGCACTGTGACTAACTAGTCTCCCTCACGGTCTGGCTTCCTTTTATGTGATCCAACTCGTCAACCCAAGAGACACGGGTAAAAGCTGCTGCAAACAGGGTGACATTATTGAATACAGGGGGAAAAATAATTCAACCATAAGAGGTTAATAACTGTGCTGAATGATATTTATCATGTAAAATATAGATATTTAATCAATAATTGTCATTCAAAAATGATCTTTTTGCTGTTTATCCACTGAATTATAGATGATTGAATTGTGAAGTATTTAATTCATGAACTATAAGACATGTATATGTGTAAAAAAAAAAAAAAAAAAAAAAAGACACATTTTCTCTAAATGAGTGTCATAGCTAACAACAGGTAGATAATGCAAATACATAACTGAAAATATATACCACAAAATTCAAAATGAATACTTATATTTGTATTACACTTCTTATGTATCTTATGGAACAAAAAGCACACACAGCTTTTGAGAGTTTACTTTAGGTGTACTTGATTTAATATGGATTTATTTCATGCAATTTGAGAAAAATGTTTAAGTGAATCATGACAAAAGTGGCAAAAGTGTGATAATACATCTATAAGTTTTACTAAAATATATCCTACACCCATTTGAAGCTTATATTTAATAAATACATAACCTAAATTTCTAGTAGGTGTCAAGTTATGCTCGTGTTATGTAAAGTGTCTTTGATTGTCCTAAAAAGCATTATATAAGTTTGAGGTATTATTATTATTTTCTCCTTCAGTGTTTGCTTTAGCTTGTTTTCATGTCAAGTGGTTGTATATTTTGTCATGTCTTTGGGGAAATCAAAGAGTTTAAGGACAGTAAATTATTTTTAATGCTTGCACAAAAATAATAGGCCATTTTCTAAATGATGTGCCATGCTGGTGCCTGGGATCATCAGGATGCCAGTTTTGCTTCCCTGTTGATCGGCTAATTTGAGACCGAGCGCACCTGGTGTGTCTTATTGCGTGCACAAGTGCCGAGAAATGGCACTTTATCTACTGGGTTTGGTTATTTCCATGCAGAGCGAAGGTACTGACGATGTTAGCATTAACGGGCCATTAAAATAAAGAAGGATGAAGTCATTGGGACAAAAAGTTGCTGTGCCTTGCTAAATGAGAGACCAGAGTGCGGTGAGATAAAGAGGAAGTGGGGTTTTCAACATGGCCACCATGTCCTGTAATGACCAGCGTTCAGCTTTTATAAGCCCTCCACTGAGCAGGGCCTCAGATTAATGTAGACAGGAGCGTGACAGTAGTGGTCTGAATGGACTGCTGTAGGGACCCCATTGGGGCTTGTTTCAGACGGCCCATGCCTGATGGTAAAAGTGAAACGACTGCAACATGCAGATGTTAGAAGCATCGAGAACTGTCCGATATCCAAGCAAAGCTCTAAAACCTTTAAAAGGGCTACAGTGGGGTGACAGTTATGGTTTTGACTATTGGAGTATATCTGCTGTTTATCACCTTCACCTGCTTTGCTTGAAGTGCTGGGGTGTCTTGGCAGCGACTGTTTCCAGGGGAGCGTTGAGGCTTATCTTTTCAACAGGTTTTAGAATTGCTGTGGACTGAAAATCAGGGCAGGCTCAGGGAAGGAGTAGAGCGCAGTTTGGGGTGGCGCCACACCTCGGCACTAATTTCAGGGTTAGCAGAATACTCAACAGGAGAACAGCATTGCCATGGCAACAGTTAACAGCTAAAAGCACTGTCTACAATCTGATAGGGGCCCCTGATAATCAGTCACCACAACACACAGATGATTATAGCAGGAGCAAAATTTAGGTAACAGTTCAATGGTGTGATTTTTTTAGTATTATTATTTATATTTTTGGAGCCGGTGCACATGTCATCTTCCTTATATAACACCAAACCCATCTAAAAACATCCACTTCATCTGTAGCACGTTTAATTCACTGTCAGCCTCATTCTGTTTAAGCTTAGTTTTATTCCCATCTTCAGATCTTCTACAAAAACTCCTATTATTTAGCATTCACTCGCTATCTCAAAGTAATAACACAAGGATGATAGGTTTATCCATTTGTCTTTTCTCATTTATTTTTTTAGCAGATGCACTCCGTAATAAAAACACCATTACACCAACCAAGCAAATTTACTCTCTCCACGTCTGTACTTGATGTTGAAATGATTTTTTTCTTCTCTCCCTAAAGTACAAGCGATATAAAAAGCGAATGAAGAACGTGAGAGTAGATGGCAAATCGGAGAGAGGGAGTGATAGTCAGTCAGGGGCGACCACAATATACTTTCCATCAGGATCTAGTCAATTTATCAGCAGAGAAATGTTATTAGCTTCCAGATAGCTGCAGAAAACGCATGTAGGTATTTTCCTCCCCATCAGTCTCCTTTATATTTTTAGATGTTCTTTATGTGAGTACAATGGCCTCAATATCAAACATTTTAAATGATGCTTGAAATACCAGTCACTTGACTTTGATGTCACAGGCAATTAAATCCAACCTTACCCTTTTCCACCGTTAATAACAGCAATCTCGCCCAGCCTAGTGCCTAATTAATATGTGCTATTTGTCACTTTGCCTTGACACATGTATATCAAAGTGGGGGTGGGTAGAGCGGCTGGAGGGGTGAGGAGGTGGCTTTGGAGGGGAAGGGGGGTGGTGGTGGTGGTGGGAGGTGGCGGGCAGTGGTGGAAGAGTAGTATGGGCTTTCATTAGATAGCAAAGAACCATTCTGCCTCTCTCCATCTTCACACCGCTTAAAGACTGGCAGGTGCTGTGTAGTTTGATTTCAAGAGGGTATATAGTATATATGAGGTGCTATATAATACCCAAGTCATGGAGTCAAAGCCTGAGATTGTATTGATGTAGATGCTGAAGCGAATGTCAAACATGCACCGCAAATTCTGAGCAGGTTCAGGTACGTATTTGGCCCCATGTAGAGGGTGAAATAAGAGAAATAAAATCTATACAATGCACTTAAATGTGAGGGATGCTCAGTGTAGAGTTTGCATTTAATTGCGCTTAATTTCTGAGTGTAAAGTCCCTCATATTGCGTATTTGTCCATAATTCCGTACCTTTTTAGGAAATCATCATCCTTCACTGGAGTTTGACTGTAGAAAAGTGGTGCTTATAATTAGGCATGTGTTTGTTTGTGTGTGTGTGTGTGTGTATGTGTGTGTGTGTATATGCATTTGCGCACATGCCTTGTCATTGCCAGTTTCCACTATGGCTCAGCGGGTGGGAGGGCAACGCTGCAACACTGCAATGAAATCAATGATCCATGGTTCTTTAGATGTGACCAACAAACTAAGTTGTCATCTCAATCTGAGACAAAAGAGGTGACGGCTAGGAAAGAAGAAGAAGAAAAAAAAAAAAAAAAAAAAAAAAAAGGGGTGGGGGGATGGCAGTGCATCGAAGCTACTAAGATTACATTGCAAATGTGCAGTGGTTTTCATGCCAGTGCAGCTCTCAGTGGGGTCAGCAGACAAACACCCAACATTAGCAGATATACATATACACTGTACATCTCTCTCACTCATCCGTCCATCTATCCACACCCCCCCCCCCCTTCCTCACTCTCCTCTCCTCCAGCCCTCCACCCACATCCTCCCCTTACACTTTCCGCCTGAAACCTTCTGCCAAATGCTGCCAGACTCTCACATCTGTGCCGAAAATGAATTGTATCCCAGAGCCCTCTGAGTCAAGGATTCACTTGTAAAGAATGCAGTTTTATTGGATGAACAGACTAATGTACCATGCAATGTAGTTGCACTAGCATTTTATGCCACATTGAAAGAGTCAATTAATTTGCATAATTCAAACGAGCATGTACTGCTACTTTGAAGGCATGGGCAGGCATCTTGGCTAGTCATGTCAGCTCCTCCATTTCTGATAAATTAATCATTCTTGCCATACAATTAATTACATTTATGACAATTTGAACCTTTGTCCCACCCACCCGCCCGGCAATTTTACAGCCGAGCTCCAATATCAGAGCATCCTGATGAAACCCTGGTGATTTAGTGAACACCTTAACAGAGAGTTTATGCCTAGGGCTGAATAAAATTAATATTTTGTTTCCCATCTGGTGGAATCAGCAGAATTAATGAGGGAAGGAGGCCTGTAGCAACATAGAATCCAGGGATCAATCTGCCTCTCTCCGCTGGTTGCTACTCTTTGCTGGAGGTGTGCGTGAAGTAGGAGGGTGGGGAGGCATGTGAGGGGGGGGAGATAGTGGGTTGCACTCTTCTACAGCATGGGCATCCGTCACCCACAATGCACTATGGTGATCACTACTGTAAATGAGTGATTACAGCAGTGCCAGTCACTCCTTGCAGCCATGACAGACAGCACAGTTCCTACCCCACCTCCCTCCCTACTGATTAATTTTCATTCGTGGCTACCCGTCTGTCTGTCTTCGCCTTTGTCACTTGTTTACAGCCTCTAATTGAATTGCAACGGGGCAAATGTCTTCAAGCTCTCTGCCAGTACAGTGACGGTGTGCTGTGGCAGAGTGAGGCTAGTTTAGTGCAAACAGCTCAGCTTCGGGGCTGCATGTGGTTCCTGTCGCCATGGGGATGGGTCAGGGTCAAAGGGGTTTCTGATGTTGTCAAAACAGGAAGAGGGGAATTTGCAAACTCTCTCATTGTCAAGTATAAAACAGAATACTGGAGATCTTTTTAAGGTACTCTGAATATTATTTCATTTGTTTCGCTTCAGTGCTTATTTGTCATTGACATATTCACCCTTTTTAATTACTTTAGTTTTTTTTTTTTTAGTCTGAATCAAAACAGAGCCATTTATGAGAATATTAATTGTTCAGAGGATATTAGGGGGATCATGATTTCATTCAATTCAGATTCACATCACAATTATTTCAAAGCACAGCTATCCTTCACACAACTCAATATATAATGTCAATTTTCTATATTACTGAACAGGGTTACCCCCCACCTCCCAAAATACAATTAATACAAGCAGTGAAGTTAAGTCTGACCACCCTGTTATTTATAAAATGCTTCCAAAAATCTCTCTCTTTTAAGCAGCTGCATCTTTTCAGAACACTATCTTAGTTACTGACCTTATGTAAACAAGGCTAAAATGATCCACAAATCTACCTGCAGTGTATTACAAGGTCTGATATGATTGTTCTAGCTGTGTTCCAATACATTTTTGAATCAAACCACTTTTCACACCACTAAATGTATCTAGAGTGGGGTTTATTTTGTGTTAGTGTGAGTTCAGTGCAATTTTTTATTTTATTTTTTTTCCATTTTGATCTGCATGCCGGGGTGGGTGTGGGGTGGTCGGTTCCAGAGCATGACCATGTAAAATGATATTAGTGTCATAAATGATGAGTACATGACCCAAGTGACCCCATTTGCCTGTGAATTAAATGTCATGGATATTGATAAATAGTTGTCATTGTGTTAATACTGTGAAAAGAGAATACACATCATGTATAATATTATCCACCCTATTTCTATACAGAGAAAAAAAATATACATATTAATTTGTTCATCTATTCATGTACATAGATAACAATACACCCTTTCCTAAAGTTCCTGATAATTTTCCCTGCTCCCATCTTCCAAACTTTTCCTTTTTTCCCCACATGTGCACTTCCAGTTGAGTGCATGCTCTGGCTGCACTCATACAACACTGTGGACGTGTGTGACAACAGACAGTGAAGGCATCGCACATTCATTTCATTTGTTCATTTGTGGCTTGGGTGCAATTTGGCATTTTAGTCATCCATTTACCATAGAAGAGAGCGAAGGAGAGACAGAGAAAGCACTTGTGTATCAGAATAGGCACTCCCACAGTGTCATCCAATCTGGGCACCCCATTACCTCCCTCTTCGGCCTTGTGTGTGTGTGTGTGTGTGTGTGTGTGTATGGGGGTGTGTGTCTGTCTGTGTATTTGTGTGAACTACCCCCCCACCCCTTGTCTGTCTTGCATGCTCCATGCAGCGTTTTGCCGCCTAGAGAAGGTGGTAGTCGTCTCTTTGAAGTATCACTTCAATTACGGGGTTTAACCCCACAGGTCAGCCCTTGATTATTTACACAAAGCTGGTGTAATTCTGCTGGAAAGCATCGCCTTTGCAATGAATACAAAGCCAGGCTTCACTCAAATGGAGTGAATTTCAGACTAACACTCGTCCTGCTTTGACCTGCATCTGATAGGGTTACATAATGTTTGGAAAGTTGCACTTGACACATGGAAATGTACTCACATCTTGTACAGTTTATCCCAGGGTGAAAAAACATGCTCACCATTGTCACGCATGCAGGAAAACATAGAATCTATTATCTTGTAGTTGTCCTGAAAACAATTGGAAAATGTTTCTAACAAGCAAGAAAGGTTATTTTATTATTATTTCTTAATTATCTCGTCTGCCTTTTAGGTTCGTCTACAAGCAAGGTGTCAAATTATTTTTATCTGAGCTACTTTGAAAACCTGTTTATGCATTTAGTCTGCTTGGCTTCTCTGATAAATTGGGGTCATGTAAAAACTGATCTTGCCAAAAATGGCATTGAATAATAGATTGTTTTGTTGATCAGGTTCCTGTTTACTTACCCTTTTAAATCCCTACTCTGTCTCCACTCAGCTGGTGGCCTTCTATTGACTTGTTGTTATTTTTTCATGAAATGAAGTGGGGGCAACACTGAGTGCTGCTATCACTCCTTCTTAAATAATATAAACAACAGAACAACAAGAAAAGGTAAAGTCTAAGTCATCTTCCCTGTTAGTTCATTTCAGCCTAGATGGCCCTCGTTCGCTGGAGCATGATGCGTACAATGAAAATACGAGGGTCCTCCTCTATCCGTGGCCCCCGTGTGCACTACCCCCATAAAAGTTGCAACTGCCAGCTCAGGTGGAAAAATGTTGCAGAGTAAAAGATGTATTCAATAAATAGAAGGGGACAGCATGGGGCCTGGGGAAAGTGTGCATGAGACGGAGGTTTGGAGAGTGGAATAATGGAAGAGAAGGTAGATGGGGCATGAGTGTACATTAAACAGCGGTGCTTGACGCCTGTGAGAGGAAGCGTACCGCTGGGAATATAACTCTTAACTAGTATTGTCTCCTTTCAATTTAAAGGAGGAACCTGGGCTGTCATCTATATAATTCTTTTCTTTAAAGGGAAATGTCACAAAATTTCAGCATTCAAATGTACTTTTTGTGCCACAGGGTCATTTAGCTGAACGTTAGCATCCGCTCAGACTCATACAGAGCTTTTGATAACCATGAAAACAGCAAATTTCAGTATCTGCAAGGGCAAAATATTTACAAATACCCATCAACCTGCAGCGTGGATAATATATACATGGATGTATGGTTCATCTGTAGTAGAAGTTGAACTGAAAAAATTATGTGTGCCTTCGTTTCACACAATGAAGATGATTACAGAGGATATTTGGGTCTTGATGAAAGATTCTCTCTGACACCAACCCATCACGCTGATACATGCCTGTCAGGGAAAAAAAAAAAAAAAAAAAAAAAAGAACAGAAATGTGCCATTGTAGTCATGTGGTCGTCACTAGATTCGACGGCGCTCTGCTGGTGATGGGCTATGAATGACAGCTGGTCCCTTGATTGTCAGCTCAGCACTCCCATGACCTCCCATGAGTGTGTTTGTACGGCGGCGTACAGTAACACGGTTTCCTACCCGTGAAAGATCTCACATAAAAGGACAAATTATTCAGTTGATATGCAGACACGACAATGTGAATAGTGAAGAAATGACAATCATTTGAATCTTTTGTCCAAATTTCAGCTGCATATAAAGAGAAAGAGAAGTAGCGTTGTGGAAAATACTTAGCGTATGGTTTGATTGGGTAAAATAGTGTAAAGAGTGGTTTTAAAACAGAGGCTGTTGTCCAAACTATTATCCCCTGCTACAGTAGATAGACCCACATTTACTCTCTCAATGTGAATACCATCAACCTGGGCCTCAGTGTTTTAAAAAGCAAAATAGCCAGAATGCTTCATATCTGAGCCCCAACAATGTCCCGGTGGCATGTCTATGTGTCACAGATGCACATTCATTACACCTCCTTCTGTTTATTTCAGAGAAGACATCAATTTGAAGATGTGAGGTATCACAGTGCAGAAAATGTCACATTTTCCCTGTCCACGGCGCCAATGTTTCTTTCTGCGGCCTGGATAAAAGGAGTGGCCTCGGTATGCATCTCTGCCATCTTTCCATTCCCCACAGAGACATTTGAGTGCGAGATGACTCTCCCTGCATGCTGTGTACACCGAAAGAAAAGAGAATTGGTAGCAGCACATACATACTTATGAAGCAAAGCAAGTTGTTCCTCACCAATAGGAAGGAGGTAACCGTATTCAATTTACAACATCTGCTTCACTTCAATAATTCAGCACATCTGAATGTTTTATAGGTAAACTGTGTTATCTTTAGAAGGGTGGAAGTGGCATAGTAGTTGCTTTATCTTTTATAACAACGCATAAAATGATGATTTATTTGTCTTCACTGTTAACCCTTTCCAAACTGACCAACAGAGGTTGTGTTTTCTCCAATTCCATATATTTGAAATATCTTTTTTTATCACTTGTTAGCACACAGCTTTAACTGAAATGAAGCGTTGACAAAACCGAATGATGACGACTCCTTCGCACATTATATGTTAGTTGTTGTCATCACAGCCCGAAGATAATACCCGAATATGATCAAAAATGAGGCAACAGTGATTTCAGCCACGCCGCTCCTGCTTTATTAACATCCCTTTATCTCTGATATCATCAAAAGGCTATCATCAACTAAAAGTTAACAGCATAAACCCTGAGCTCTTCGATCTCCTGAATGCGACGCACCATCATTTGCTGTGTTTTTTCTGCCCCCGTGACTGATTATCATTACCTTTTCTTGCAAATACCATGCTCATTACGTTAGTGTACAGCCAAAACATTAGTAGAGGGAGCCTATCTCTCTCCCATGAAGGGAGAGGAGTGGAGAAGAGCTATGGAGGCAGATTTTCCCCTAGCCTCAGCAGCCAGCCCTGGCGCGCTTGGCTATTAACCACAATGAACATGGGCTTTGTTATTAACATCTGTTCATCAGGGATCGGGCCCAGGCCTAATCACCCCTCACACCTTCTGTTTCTGCACAAGAAGAGAGGCAATCAAGGGCATCATTTGGCAGCTGGCTGGAACTACTAATGCTTTTCTCCTGCTCTATTCTGCCCCCCCCCCTTCATTGCCTTTTTCTCTCTTCACTGCCATCATTTTTTCCTCTTTTCTCTCCTTATCCTCAAAAAATGTCTCTGAAACCCTTTTATGGGATTATGTTATTTGTGAAGAAAACACACACACACACGTCCAGATAGAAGAGGACATGCACAGGGAAACGGTGGCACACACACACACACACACACAAACGGACACAGAAGCAAGAGAGTGAACCTTTGATAGCGGCGAGATGGGAGATTTACTGATGGCCGTAACAGTCCAGCGCCACGGGTGGTTCACATGAACTCAACCTCATCGAAGTCTCTCTCGTCTGTTCCTCCTACTGTATCGCCGGCAGATGTTCACAGGTTCATATCAGCTGCCGTAACAGCATTCAGACGGGGTGCGAGAGGAAAAAAGACAGACATAGGAAAAAATGAGAGGAAGATGAGAACTGAGAGAATCAACAATGGAGGGAATGTAAGAGATAATACTGAGATTGACAGATTATCAGTGGGAGAGACTGGATGTCAATAAAGAAGAAGAGAGAGAGAGAGAGAGAGAGAGAGAGAGAGAGAGAGAGAATGACTGCCACTGATTCATTCCCAGACAAATTTCAGTCTAACATTGCTGCTAAAATATATGACACTTTTAGGGCAGAAAACTATTTGAGTTACTCGCTTCTTAAATTGCATTTTATTTTTTTCCCCCACTGAACATTTTGGCTCTCTGCGCATGTTTGTCTGTGTCAGTGCCGTTGCGACCATATGATATGTATTTTTCTGCTGCGATTTATGCCAGAGATTGCAGCATTTGTTGTCGTCGGATTAATCCCTTTGTCAGCTCCGGCCTCTTGAACACATTGTGTCTCCTTCTGTTACCCACAGGAAGGAAGGACTAGGGCATCTGTGTTTGGGTTGGCTATGTCTAAATCAGCACTCCTTGTCCTATCTCACTGAGGACACACACACATGCACACATTCTCTCTCCTTCTCTTCTAGTCTCTCCCAATGTCTGTTTCTAACTGAGAACAACATGTCCTCTTCTGTCTCAGTAGAGGGGCTTCACAACACAAAGCCTTTTCATGTGTGGATGTGGGTCTGTGATGGCTGTCACATTCTGGCGAAGTTCTCCGGGGCTGTCAGCTTGAGATGATGTTTGCCAGGATGCTGCCGTCAATCAGAAAAGTTACTATTACAAATATTGCTTTGCAATGTTTCTTTGTTGGAAAAGTGATGGTTCAACCAAATAAACCTGAGCATTTAAAAGCAAAACCAACAGCATTAGGTTTAACTAGGCTTTAACATTTCAGGTATAAATGAAATCACCTATTATTATCTACATTTTAGAAGCTGATATCATGACTTTAAGTCCCATAAATTGTAAAATATTTAGCAAACATCCCACTGTTCTGTCTGTCAAAACAATCTCTGCATGCACTGTAGGCATTATTGACTTGTGACATTATTAATATTCAACAGAAATAAGAAGTCTTTAGATTTGTATGTCTGACATTAACACTATTTATGCCACAAATTTTTGGGAATTTGCCGGTATGATCTCAACGTGTCTCTAAAGAAGAACAGCAAATTGTTCAAATGTTTGCACACCATGTAATATTACCGATCAGTTTAAATGATCATCACTGTGAATAATTAATGAAGCTCAAACGATGACAACAAACGTTATGTCTTTGTAACTTAACTGGAGTCGGCTTATGATTCACTTCTTACACCTCTGGGAGGTTTTGTCCACTAGTAGACAGAGATGTTCACAAGTCACTTTTTACAAGTTCAAGTCAAGTCTCAAGTCTTTGAGGGGTAATGCCAAGTCAAGTCTCAAGTCTTTCATCCCAAGTCCATGTCAAGTCTCAAATGCCTGAAATGAACATTTTCACATTAGATGCTATTTGAAGTAATACCACATTGCTGTATTGTTATGTATTATGTATATAGTAATTAAATGTGGTGAAAGGATGTAGGCCTTACTGTACTATATACTCCGTTATTTCACACTACACCATCAAAATTGATCAGAACAATGCATGTGCACTGTGAAGAAACAGCCCAAAAGCTTTGTTTACATTTGATCAATATATTTTAATCAAATTCAAAGTGTATATATTTGTAATTTGAACCCTGTGGCAGCACGTACGTGTTACAAACTTTTGCACAAATACCAAGGGAGGGAAACTATTATTTCTACCTGTGATTTTCTCATAATGTCAGGCAACACATTGGAAAAACTGAAACAAACTAAATAATAAAACAAATAATTCCATGATAATGAACACGTGAGTCATATCACACAAGTCCAAGTCATCTTGTCTTTGAGGACAAGTCTAAAGTCAAGTCACAAGTCTTTGTTTGTGCGACTCAAGTCCCTGTGTCTGCTGGTAGGTGTCACTGTGTCTGAATCCACATGTGAGTGACAATACACAGTCCTGCTGTTGCTCTAATTACACAAATTGCTCCAAAGAAAAGGAGAAATAAGTCTGTGGTAGAAGAATACCACTGAGATTACTGAAAATAACTGTGCTTTTACAATAACTGAACAACTGTAGGACAAGATCTGAATTATGTGATGTGGACAAACTGTGCAGTAGTTACTTAAAGTCTAAAACTCAGAAACATTTCCTCAGTACAATGACCGATGTACAAATTACATTTATTATTGAATAATCTACAGGTAAATATTGTCTTTTTTTTTTGTTGTCTTTGTTTACCCTCTTGTGTTATATTTCTTTTATTAATGATCTGCTGGTGATTCAATGGGTTGTATAGGATAGGTCAAAGTTTTTCAGTTACAGAATGAGTTATAAAAAAAAAAAGTTGTTATTGTTATTAGATATGTGTATATATATATATATATATATATACAAATGGATGGAAGGATCTGTATATATATATATATATATATATATATATATATATATATATATATATATATATATGCATGTGTCTGTATGTATGTGTATACATGCGTCTATATACATTTTTTGTTTTTTGTTTCTATAAAGATGTATAGTGCATGTGCTGTGTGGATATATATATATATATATATATATATATATATATATATATATATATATATATATATATATATATATATATATATATATATATATATATATATGTACATTTGTTAACTGAAAGCACAGAATGAAATGATGGTGTTGTAATTTTTGTAACTGAAATAAACTAACTGACTAATATATTATATTAATCCTTATATCCATAATAGGAAGTCAAAATGCTGTTGTTATAGCAGCTGTAATCGTTGAGTCATATATCTTCATCTATTTTCCCATATGTGTCACAGATTTGTACCAGTTCACCCTCTCATTTAGTGAACCTAATTGACTGTGGATATTTATTCTACAATTTGAGTAAAACAAGATTTCTTACAGTGTTTAACCAACACACATACATGATGAGATCTCTAGCACCCCCCACCATGTGTAGTACTGCTAAGTGTGAGCAGGACTTGTCTAATTAGCCTGTTTGCAGGCTTGGAGCATCACTTTTAATGAGGTATCAGGTCTTCAAGGTCATTTCCGTTTTTCCAGCTTGTGTGTACGTCTGGGTGTGTGAGTGTTCGTATGTGTGTTTTCTCTTCCCTCCTGTTTGTTTGTGTTCTCTTTTTTAATTGAAAAATGTTGACTCAGGTTGTCTCCATCTGTTAAGTGAGGAGCAGCATGACCGCAAATAATTATGACCTTTGCAGTCTGTCTTCTCCCAGAATGCCATTCTGTCATGAAGAGCACCGCTCATAAAGGGGGAAAAAAAAAAAAGAATGTTATTGCACTTTCTTTATGAATACAAATACATTACCTAAGGATACTTGCTACTGTGAGATCACTTTGAGAATTGTCTCTGAATGTGTAAAGACTCATTTCTTTTTCTTCCATTGTCATACCTCTACGCTTGTGTGTAATTCATATTTGTTTCTTTCACTCTCTTTTTCCATTTCCAGCCACAGGGGTCAAAGATAAAGCACTTGGCTGACGTCAGTCAACAATAGCTTTTCGGTCATGGCTCACAACGTCCACACTTTACCTCTCCAGACAAGGGTCGTCAGTTTTATTGTTTAAAAGTCATTCTGCCTAACATTTATTGACTCCATTTTCTTTCATTTCTTGACCTAACTACCCGTTTAGTTCCCGTCTCCTTTTCATTCAATGACTTTGGCACATATGTATTCACCGTGCAAGACCTCTCTTATTTCCAGTGTTCTGTTCATTTTCCTCTCATTCTTCACGGACACTTCTATTTCTGTAATGGTGCATGGTCACCCATTATCTTCCTATCACACATTTGTCTGTCTGAGGCATTTGCTCATATACAGATGGAGTTTTTCACCTTGGTGTCACCTACACTTGCCAAGTCCAGAGTTCCTCTGTCTTTCTGAAATTCTGAAACCAAGCCAGAGCCCAGTGCCAGTAGCCAAGCTAAAACACTGCCCACACAAATACCTGTGATTCAATGTGAGGAAGCATGCCCACAGTGGAAATGATAACAGTGGAACTGGTCTAGGCCTATATAGCCAGGGGAGTGCTAGTGTCCCTCCTCTGTCAAAGTAAAAACAGTGAGGTGCTAAACACCTTCCATCCCAGCAGTGGCAGGGGGCTCACAATGCCATTAGAAAAAGTGTGGGGTAACACTTGAAGTGTCAATTCCTCAGGCTGGTTATAGTGCAAGGCTCTGTGTGTCCAGGGATACTACCGTCATGCCAGTAGGGCCGAAAGACAGGGGGTGGGCGCTCGAGGATTTATATATATATATATATATATATATATATATATATATATATATATGGAGGATGTGAGAGAGATAAGAGGGTAGGGGCTTGGGGTGGCAGGATGTGACAGATGTACTGTGGGACTGTATATGTGGCCTGACCCCAGGATCGCTATTTAACCACTTGGCACAGTGTAGGAGGACCCCACAAACAGAAAACAAGAGGATGAAACATGGTGCTAATGACTGTACATGCATTATAACGCTCACATATGCACATAAAATGACAAAAAACATAGACTATTACAGATCTCTGCAGCCCCACATGATAGTAAAGAAAAGTAGACCGGGCCTTGATGGGTTAAATGGCCTTGTCCCCCCTGTGTTGAGTGGGAATGTGCTCCTGTGCTGTGAGCGATCGCTTCCTCTCTCTGGGGCTCCAGCATGGGGCCAGACTGGTGGCTGTTAGCTGGAGATGGATGACTTCTCATCCTGCCTCTTCCGACAAGAGGAGTGCACAGGCAGAAAACAACAGAGAAAACCTGAACATGCAGCCTGGGATACCACTTCCATATATTCAGCAGACAGTACAGTTTGCTGTATGACTTTGGTGAGAAAGGAGAAATGCTAAAGCACAAATGTTGAATTGATGAGTCAGTTTTAAGGATGTGTCCTGTTTTAAAATGCTTATGAAGGACGCTGCATCCCAAAGACACTGTAGCATGTTTTATTACATTTCATTTTGAGGCCACAATCCACAATTGTCCTGTTTACATGAGAGTATTTATTCCTGTTTAATTCCAAATAAAGATTAATTCCGCTTTAAGGTGACCATGTAAACACCTAATTCCAGTTGAAAATGGTAATTCTGAATTAAATGTAATTCTGAATAAAGTCACTGGTTTATTATGACCTTAATTTCGAATTCAACAATTCCTCTACCATTTAAACAATTAATTCAACCTTTAACATTATACCTGTCGTTCCTCACATACCCCTGGTTTTCGTTGTGATATCGCACATGTTTCGCACTAGTTTGTTGATTCCTGTGGTTGAGCTGGTGCTTCATAATTATCACAAAAATTAATGTAAACATCGCATTTATATCTGGTCTTCCATGTTGATAGTAGAAATGAACACAGAACAGGAAGTGGACGCGATTGTTTTCCTTCCAGTAGACATCCAGATGTTAAGCGGTTGTTCTGTCCAATCAGAACCCTCTATACCTCCAGCTCTTAAAGCCTAATTAGCTAGAGGAGGATACACCCATTTCCCATGTCAACCTATATACAGAATTAACATGTCCATGTAAAAACAAAGGAAGGAAAGTGTTTTAATTCTGAATTGTTTTATTCTGAATAAATAATTCTGAGTTAAAAAGCAGCATCATGCAACTGTAGTTATTGGTGTAATTCCAGGAGTTACCTCTGGGTAGATATATGGAGTAACACATGGCTAGGTTTGGGAAACAGGGGAATGCATGTGTGTGGAATGCAAAATATTTAGATGTCTAATTTAGATTAGAATAGATTACATTGCATTACATTAGATTGCATTAGATTTGATTAGATAGAGTTTATTGATCCCACAATGGAAGCAGCAACAGAATAAAGTACTAGAAAAAAAAAGATAGTACAACAATATAAATTAAAAACTAATAATTGTAAAAACAAAACCTATACAGACAACAGTACAAAAAAAATAGTGCCAATGTCCCTGTGCTCATCCAGACCTCACAGCTGTGATGTCTTGCTATCAACAAAAAGGAATCATTCAATAAGTGATAAAAATCAATATCACTGTGTGTTTTTAGTAACAAATAAACAAAAACAGTGTGAATAGTATAGGAAGCCCCCAAAGCTCTTCTAGGGTAACATCTGACTGAACAAAAGTAGGTAACTGGGTAATGACATATGACTGTGGTTGATAACTGATACACAGGAGGTTGTTGGTGGAAACTAAAATTGGGCCAATTACTTTCTAATGAATCAATCAGAATTTAAATTTGAGGGAGGAGAAGTGATTATAGTGCTAGACTAGAAAAATATACAAAGTTGTAAACAAATTGTTTAGAATTACAAATTTTGACAAAGTGATATGTTTTGTGCCTAATGCTTAAATCCATCTAATGAATCAATAGGAATCGAAATCTATTGAGAACTGAGGGAGGAGAAGCGATTTTAGTCAATTGTTTATTGCAGTTATTTATTATTTTTATTTCCACATGAAAAAATAGAATAAAATATGAAACATACGAATGAACAGAATATCAAATAAATAACTTATACAGAAAGAATGTGCTGGAGGGGGAAACAAAAGCCTAAGGGTTTATTCGCGTCCCCCTCCTTTATGACTAAAAGCCTAATTAACAATAATAATAATAATAATAATAATAATAAAAGTAAGTAAATTACATATGAAAAATAATATGTAAGCTTATTTTGTCATCCCGACTTCATCCAGATGAGCTAACTATACAGACTATGTACATACAATATCAAATACTGTATTTTAATAAATGGAAATAAGATTACATAATCATTTAATTCATAAAACTCAGCTAAATACTTAATGTCCGCAGTCTGATTTCTTTGAGTCATCATTAATTTCCTATAAATCCCAAACTGGAAACAAAGCACAAAAGCATATTTGACCATGTATATTGTGTAGTCACAGTTACAATGGGCAATCAAACAGCATGTTTCATTGAACAGTGATTTGACATTATTATTTACATTCAGTCCTTTTTCACCCATGTTACACTATGTGAATACAAAGCAGGCACCATTTTTTAATTTTTTTCCCATCAGAAACTAACTAAATAGAAAATGTTGTATTATAAAATTCACTGTTAAGGTCAAGGAAAACATCACACTGCTTTTGCATTTACATGCAGCACTTATAGCGCAAATCTCAAGTGTGGCCTCCCAGCATGTGTTAGACATTCAGAGTGACTCCTGCGTTCAGGGCGAGTAAATATGTTCAACTCAGAGCTGTTATGGATATTCTATAATCTATAGAAAAACACATTTAAAAAGTAACTGTACACTGACCATAGCAGAGATAAAACAATGTGAATGTCAAATATTTCTGCAGGGTAGTTCAGTATCATGTTACTATTTTTTTTTTTTTGTTCAGAGGTGAACGATGATACCCTATACTGTAAAAAAAAAAAAAAAAAAAAAAAAGTACTGTTGGTTTTTTTTTGGGGGGGGGGGGGGGGGGGGCTGTGGTTGCTAGAACAATCCAGTAAAAGAAAATATCAAACTGTAAACATACTTACAAGAGTAACATGTAGACTAAAAAACAAATTAACATGTCGATTTAACTTTGAATGTAAACAGTAAATGGACTAAACTGGGAGACATTTAGGGTCCAGTGTCTTCAGAGGACACTTCAATGTGTAAAGACTCAGCGCTAGGATTCAAACTGCCAACCCTTTGGTCACTGGACAACCTGCTCTACCAACCACTACCACCTATTATTTGACATATTTAACATCTTAAATTGTTAAAACTTTACTTCTTTATTACTTTTTTTTAACTAAAAAAACTGACAAAAAAAAGTGAACAGGCTGTTATTCTAACATTATTCTGTTGTAATTTAAATGGCACTACATTGTTTTTCAACATATAGTTTTATTTTCTACAAAACTGCTTTTGCTAACATACTTTTCCTGTTAAAACTACAGCTACATTTGATTTAATCATTAACACAAACATCTTCTCAAATAAACAACTTTGCATTATAGTTTCACTTCCAATTTTACAACATTTTTACAATTGTACATTCATTACAATTATAATGCATAGATACATATAAAAGTAATAAAGGTGTAGCTACCTACCTTATCTACCAAAATTCAATTTCGTTGTAACTTGTGTGCATTGACAATAAAGTGTATTGTATTGTATTGAATTGTATTCTATTCTATTCTATTCTATTAAGGAGAAAATGTTCCAGCAAAGCTTTGTCAGGGTGGTGTTTCATGGCATATGTACAATCATAACAGTCATTCCTGTGTGTAAAACAGATTCACTACTATACTACTGACCTATACAACAGTAAATTACATGCCTATATACTATTCATGAGTTGAAGATCTTATCCAACTTCTCTGTACTTTGTGCGGTCCAAGAATAGAGGTCACCCTAAACGCCTCGTACAAACAGTGGACTGATCCTGCGGTGTTGACTTTAGCATTATGCCCCGCCCCCCCTCCCTCCACAGTGTTCAGAGAGGCCTGAACAATGTATCTAAAGTGAAGTTCTCTCAGCAGGTGGAGGTTCGAATGGGTCCCAGGCCAGAGGCACCTCGGGAGCGATCGAATGGCTGCTGCCTTTAGGCCTGGCCAAAGTTTGACCTGCACTAAAAAACAGGCCTGTTCCAGACCATTGCGGCTCTCCCCCTGCTAAAACAACACCAGGGAAAGTGTGCGTCAATACAGGCAAAGGTTTGGCTGTAAATGGTGTGTGTGTGCGTTTCTATGAGTGGTGAAAGAAGGGCATGTAAAGGTGTATATGCACCTGAAAACACTGACCCAAACTTGGATAAACACACAAATGACTGCCTCGTGGGTTTTCTTTTGAAGTCATGTGACGTACAGCTGAATGTGTCAGTGCACAAACATATGACCCGTGTGTTGGAAGCATTCTTCATGTGAGGTCAGATATGTGTGGGTCTACATCAAAGACGGATGTTCCACTTTCTTTGTATTATGAGATCAAATGTGATGAAGTTAACTTATTAAAAATTTGTATTGTTCACATGTCTGTTTTATGTTATGTTTGCTTTGCTATCACTGCTTTATACTTCATGGTGGCTTTATAGTTTTGCATTTTTGGATGTATTTTGTTCAGAGGTGCTCAAAGTACTTAAGTAGAAGTATAGCTAATGTGAAATAATACTGTGGTAAAAGTAAAAGTACTGATTCAACTGAAGTAAAAGTTAAAAAAAAAAAAAAGGAAAAAGGAAAACTATTTTATTTTTGCTATGAACACAATAATACGTATTTAACTAAGAAAAATCTGAAAAGTTTCAAAAATATCCAAAGTAAACACTTTAAAAGTGACTTACTGTGTAGTGTTTGATCAGGTCACACTTACTCAGTTTTGTGGGTATAGGCAGGAAGTTTAGGAAAAATGAAAAAAAAAAGGAACAATTGAGACAAAAATGTTAGAAATATGAGATTAAAAAATGCATAATTTTAAGATAAAGTCAAAATTGTGAGCTAAAATGTTAAAATTGTGAAATAAAAAGTCAATATTATGAGATAAAAGGTCAAAATTATTAGATAAAACATTAAAATTATGACATAATGAGGTGTGTTGAGGCATAGAAAGTGGAATCTAATGGATTATTGGTTTGTAATAGATGGGTGGGAGTTTATAAGTTTTACTTCTTCCCACGCCTTTTTGAATAAAAAAAAAAAAAGACATGTTGATTGATATTTTGATGATATAACTCATAGTCATATAACTATAATATATAAAGTCACAGTTTCTCTCCTTCACTGATTTTATTTTTATTACTGTCAAATCTGTTTAGTTTGAAAAAGTAACAGATATTTATACAAAAATGTAGCGAGTAAAAGTAAAATGTTGCCAGAAAAATAAATACTCAAGTAAAGTACAGATAAAAAATCTACTTCAGTACAGTAACAAAGTACTTTTAGTACCTTTTAGTTACTTTCCACCTCTGATTTTGTTTGGTCTATTTGACTTCATTCAGTCTTACCTTACAGCTAAACAGTAAGGCTATGTTTATTAGGAAAGGGGGCAGGAAATAAGTGACGTTTTTTTCATCCTTTTTGAGCATTGGTTGTGTTTGTGTTTGTTCACCTGATGTTTATTGAATGTCTGTTGATGAAGTGATGTGCACATCCATGAATGAAATAAATAAACTCATTCATTCATTGATTTGACTAAACTAGAAGCAGTTTTATCTTATCTGTCACATTGGTGGTGGCTCTAATATTAGAACATGTATGAATATTTAAGAAATTTCATCAGTTTTTAACCTAGAAATGAATTAAATATCTACAAAGTCATCATCATGCTCTATAAACTAGTGACTAGAGTTATCATACGGAGATTTAAGCCATTGTTATTGAAGAAAAAATATGCTCGTTTTACTGTTCCTTCACAGAAGAAACTAAATACCTTGTGTGATCAATGCTAGACAACATTAAGGTAAAATAGATGGTGATGTAAAAGTCTGAGGACATAGCTGTGTGCACACCTATGCTAGTCATTAAGTAAATATTAAAGTTAAAAGTCAATTGAAACAGTAGGATTCACTTCATCTGATGTTCGTTGTGCTCAAAGGAGCCATCATAATGAATATTATGAAATTAAATCATCTTTTAGAGGCAAAAAAGGTTAAAATATATATATATATATATATCTGGTCAGGTATGTGCTTTGTAAATGTGTGTAATTGTGTCCAGCACTTTATTACCTTTACACATAAAACCAAAGTACAAAACAGTAAGTGGGACATGTGATATAAAGCCACAACTACTGAACGTCTTAACGGCCGTTGATGGCCACCAGCTGCTAGGCCCCGCCCTTTGGTCAGTGACTGATGGGCCAAACTTGACCTTCTCTCTGAGCGGCAAGGGGTACGGTGCTGGGGGATTGAAAACATCCACTCGGAGTGATGGCTGTTTCAGGGGCAGGAGACACGAGAAACATGGCCTGCCAGTCACACACTCCCAGCGGAATCAAAAAGAGCCAGCAGTGGCATGCCAGACATGTCACCCATGCGCCAAGCAGACCTGGAAGGCCAAGCTGAGCCAGCAGGAGTCCACCGGTCCCTAACTTTACTACATAGGAAAGGGCTGTGTTTGCAAAGAGGTAAAAGTGATGTGAGGATCGAAAACGTCTAAATTTAAAACTGTACATACTGCAATACTCAAGTGTAGTAGAAACTGAGCAGGGTGAGGCAACCTGACACTAATCTACTGTTGACGCTTCCTGTTGGATTTTACCCAGAATTCAGCGAGACATCTGCTCGACTGATATGTCAACGCCTAGTGAAAACATGCACATGTAAGACATTATATGTAAATACTGTGTGTGTGTGTATTTTTGTTATGTATTTCTATATTCAAACAATAACAATTTTAATCAGATTAATGTCAGGTTTGCTGTAGATTAATCATTCATTTTTAATATATATTAATCTGTATCTTGTTTCTTTTTGCTCATATTTCCATCATTGTACTGTTTAGTGTCTTCCATCTTTATGGTTTGGTTTTGATACCTGTCATTACCAAATCAAACACACAATTACGTATATACGCAATTACGTGGAGAAGAATTTATGTTTTTTTAATGTGGAACAGACAATAAATCTATCCATCCTTTTCTATTCTAAACTTCTCCAAATGCATTGGCAGAGATTTTACAGTCATTTTGCTCTGCAGATGACTTAATTGCATTAAAAGTTGTAATCAGATTAATCATAATGATGGATTAATCTGCTTTAACATGTTTATTTTGACAGCCCTCATATATATATATATATATATATATATATATATATATATATATATATATATATATATATATATATATTTTTTTTTTTTTTTTTTTTTCATGTTATTCTTTCATCTGAACAAGAGAAAGTTTTATAGACCTAAACACTACATAATGTGCTCATACAGGAGATCAACTGATTCACTTAATACAGGGTTAGGAATGATACACATGTAAACCAATACAAAGTAAACACACATACCAGCAAAAAACAACACTATAAAAAGTATTCCCAGTACACAGATTTTTAATCTATATCCAGAGTATACAATTTTCTGTCATTTTTGGAAAAGCATAAAAAGAGAGGAAAGAAAAAAAAAAAAAGGGGGGGGGGCAGCAGTGGAAGTGCCTTTGATTGTAATTGACAAAGAACATTCTAGTAGGTTGGGTGGGTTAGATGTGGCTTAGGCATTTGATTTGCTGTTGATTTACAGTATCCTGCAATTTAAATCAGCACCGTTAACTCAACATGGTACATAGAAGTAATTTTGCTTTTCTTTTTTTTAGGGGTGGGGGGGTGGGGGGTTGTGGGGACTGTGTATGTGGGTAGAGAGAACAGAACAAATAAAATGTAAAAAAATATTATTTTGGAATTCTGACCCTGTATTTATCTATTACAATTTATGGCACGTTTCAAACACGTACCACACATGGGAGGGTAACCGATGCAATACTGATTAAAGGGAGTTGTGCCATCTAAATGGAGCCCACGAGACTCTGAAAAAGCCATTTTAGCTTTAGCTTCAGATTTGTGTGATAATGAGGAGGGGATGAGGAGGAGGAGGAGGAGGAGGAGGAGGGGGGGGGGGTGTTCTCGTCTGATGAAACTGCAGCTGTGGGTCGATGGTGACCAAGCGGACAAAGTGACATGAGAGTCACAGAGCTCTGAGGTCACACAACAGCGAGGACAGGTTTCTCAGGCTGCAGGGACAGGTATGACAAGGCAAAGCACGCAGTCACACTGAGTGAAAGAGGCTGCGAGTGTGTGTGAGTTGGGGATTGGGTTGAGTTAGCCACATATAATGTTAAAGGGGACATCTCCTGATAGTCATGCTTGAGAACCGGCATGAGAAAATGATGTACACCCAGGTGGTCAAATGCTCTTTTTGTCTCTCAGCAGACAACCAGTGCTGCTTTTGTTGCTGTTCATCACTTTGAAGGAGGACCCATGGTGGGTGTTTACGGTTCCTCGCTTCCCCCTAGTTCTACATGCTTCCATGCTCCCCTCGCCAAACGAGCAGGAGTTTTTGTTGAAGGCAGGGAAGTGAAAACTTGTAAGGGCTTATAATATATGGTGTGAATATATGGTGTGTGAGTAATAAACCATACCATTCAAGTCAAGTCAAGTCCAGTCAATTTCTTATATTCTTTAAGCCCTGCGTGAGCACCCCATATGGGCGCCCATTTAATCTATACAATAACAAAAAAAGCCACTCAATTTATTTTATGCCATATTATATGTATACAATAGTGGTCCTATTGGGCACACAGGCTGGAACATATTGTTGCCAGTCATTAAGCCCAGATTAATACTTGCAAAGATATACATAAAACCCAGCAGAATGAAATTACTCTGAGTTGGCATCCATAAATTGTGGAGATATAGTGTCTCCAGATAGAAGGCATATGGCCATGGTAGGACACTGCTCCTTGTAATTGAGCAGCAGAGCAAGCAGTCCATAAAGATGCCAAGACATAGTTAAATATTTATGTAGATGAATGGAGTAATAAATAAATGGTTAAATGAATAATGGCTTGATTAACGCGATCACAATAGATAAGTCATGTTTTATTCAGGACATCTAAGCCATTTAGAGAGAAACGAGGCCATTATTTCAACGATTCATTTGTTTTAATTCACTATGTGTGAAAGTAAAAAGGTGGTATTTTGATAAAGCTGTACAAACAATGGTCTGTGGAAGGTGTAAAGCTCTTAATAAAGTTAAATATAACTTAATAATTTCACTTTTATACAAGTGGAGTGTGGTGATATTTGTTTGAATTATACAAAAATACACAGAGGGACAGAAAGTGTCATGATGTAAAATATGAGTTAATCAGGACATGTTCTACTTTAATTTTTCTTGTGTCAAATATTATTGTTCTTCTATCTAACAAAACCATTTCCTCCCTTTACAGACAGATGAAAGTCGTCTTATGCTTTTCTTCCATGGGGATAATGTATGTCTGTGGACACCCCACAGAGCTTGACCAGATTGCTGCTTTGGCATGCCCTCTACAGGCTGAAACTGGAACTGAAACACCACAGACAAATGGAAAAAATGTCTTCTCAGATCATCTTCACAATGACTGTCAGTGGATGAATATGAGAAGTTGTAGCTTATTAATTAACATACGAACCTCAGTTGGTGTTTTTTTTTCTAAGCTGTTAAATTACAAAATAATATAATGACATTTTATTTTCCAACTTTCCTTCGCTGTGGTTAAATGCAACAATTCATTATGGACAAATCAAAGTCCTCCAGTGGTAGTTCTGTATCGTACACACAACTTTTGACACGCGTTCTGTGGAGGAAACTGTTAACAACACAAACGCTGAGTCCCACTGTGAAGTCAAAACCATATCAGACTTGAAGCTGGAATACTGTCCACAGCAGGATTTCACTCTTTGTCCTTCAGATACTTTTCACTCTATGGATTTAAAACAACATGACTGTTCTTTCTCTTTAAGTCACCAAAACAGTCCCTGAAAATAAAAGTTATCCAGTGATAAATCAGCATCAGTTCAAAGTCCAGTGAACTGTGAATTGTGCTTTAATTGTTGTCGTTCACATGTTAGATACAGTTGTCGCACACATTTTTTAGGCCACCTCTTTGTTGTTTTTAAAGGGTTTTTTCCTTCGGATACATAAAGAAAATACAGGCAATATATTAGCACATCTCTAAAAGGTTAAAGTCACTATTTAGTGTGACCTCTGACCCCATGACAAGAAGCAGCACAAACAGTTAGAAACATCTGACATGTAAAATATTGGGAAAATAATGGGAAATAAATAAATCCTGTCTGAACAAAAGGATTAAAGAAATGGAAGTCACAGTAACTATTACCTCTAGTCTATAGAGGATGCTACTTTTTTCTCCCTAAAACACTTATTTTTTTTATTTTTTAACTGTTGTAGATACTGGCCATATATCTGAATGAATAAATATAAATGTGTGCTCATTAAAACTTTACTAAACCAACAAACTTAATGTTGGCCTGGATCTTGTATACATTATCGTATGTCTGACAAAAAAAGACAACATAAACTGTTTATTTTTCATTAATTTTTTTTTTTTTTTTTAATCAATTAACCGCTATTTTGTTGGTGATCCAGCTGTAATTCCCTGAGGCCTGAATGGTGCACCCCATGCAGTCTCCCATATCACCAATCCACTTTTGTAATTACTTCACTGTACATAAAATATCTGCACGAATGCAAATAAAACTAGTATGTGAATATTATAGTAGAGAGCTAGTGTAATATGGAAAGAAAGAGAGAGAGAGATAGATAAAGAAATGAAGAGAGAGAAAGAGAAAGACAGAAAGAAAGAAAGAAAGAAAGAGAGAGAGAGAGAGAAAGAGAGAGAAAGAAAGAGAGAGAGAGAGAAAGAGAGAGAAAGAAAGAAAGAAAGAAAGAAAGAGAGAAGGAGAGAGAGAGAAAGAAAGAGAGAGAGAGAGAGAGAAAGAAAGAAAGAAAGAAAGAGAGAGAGAGAAAGAAAGAGAGAGAGAGAGAGAGAAAAAAAGAAAGCAGCATGATTTGATGATTTCTCTGACAAGAAACTGTATTTTGGGAGAATCATTTTTCAGCGGGTATTGTTTGTGTTGCTGTGCTTGTTTGCCGTGTGTTCATGTGTGAGTGTGTGTATGTGTGAGTGTGTATTTGTGCAGCCTTTGAAGGCGCTGCTTTCCCCCGTGTGTCTTTATTGTAGGGCAGCTGAGGCCCTGCCTGTAGCTCTGTCCAGCATTGAGCGTCAGACACCAGCTGCATTCACCGTCACAGACCTCTGCTGGCCTTTGAAGTCCGCTCTGCTGCCCAGCCCCTGACCACAGAGACACCACAGATCCACCATCTCCAGCTTTAAAAAAAAAAAAAAAAAAAAAGAAGACAGAAACAACTCACTGCTATTTACATGTTTTTGTTATCTAACGGGAGAGGAGAAGTTGTTTGATATCCATGGACAAAAAACAAGCTGTTCGGGTCTGGGCACTCTGGGGTGTCTGACTGATTGACTGCATGGGCAAAGTTCCCAGGGTCTGTCTTTGTGTCCGACTGCTTTTCAAACACCCCCAGGCTTGAGAAAGTTTTGCCTCAGGCAGAAAAATGATAAATTAGAATTACATTTTACCAAATCAGAGTGTCTAGGTTGGACTAGAAAGGTGAAAAGAAAGAAATGAAATAGGCTTTTATCATTGGGAATCAAAGTACAATGGTGTTGATGTGAATGCGTTTGCCTTTGGACGACTAATCATATGAATATGCAAAATAAAAGACTGGACTTCCTACTGTGTTCATGCAACTGATTGGACACATTGAATTTGATTTGGTTTTGTAGTTTACATTTTTGCACACCAGGCCTATGCGGCTTGTCTACTGCCTGGAAATAGGCTAAAGGTGGCAATAAATGTTAGAATAAGAGACTGACATCTCCTAAAGCATTATTCAAATGATACCACTGTTTTTAAATGAAAGACATGGAAGTGTCTTTCAGGATTTGACGAGAAGGATCCCCGTCTTCTTCTTCTTTTTTTTTTTTCCTTCTTTCTTTCCTGTAGTTCAATACTTACAGTATAGACTGTCCTTCAAGGCGGCAAGGTGAGTACAGAGCAGTCAGTGTGGAGCCTGTGATGAGTGGAGCTGAGGGACTGTCATCAGAGGGATGTCTTTTTAGAGGCAAAAGACGGTAGTTTTAGGGAGGGAGGGGGGGGATCAAAGTGTAAAAAAAAAAAAAGCAGACGGAGATCTATGTTGTTCCTATTATGCTTTGTGCTCGGCTAACAGACAATGGTTGTGTCACAGCCTCTCAGACTTCCCCAGTTAATGACATTTCCATCAGGGGTCATGCCGTATATCGCAGACTGATGACGAAGGCCTCCACATGAACCCTCACAGAGCGGCTGGCTTCACGATCGTTGTTAGCCTTAAAGCCCTTGCGCAAGCAACTCACAAATGCCTAATGGTCTTTATCATAAATATCAGTACTGCAAAGGTTATAGTTAGATAGATACGTCCCTGTGCCCCATTTAGTTGCATAGCAGACACTTGTGACTGATGCGGCTCTCAAATAGGAAGAAGCACATTGATAGAAGAGGCTTAGAGCCAAATAACAAGTAGGTTAGACTCAGGGTAATCTAAATGCAGGTGAAATATCTACTGTTGTGTAAAGGTTATCTCAATATAACTTCTACAATGTTCTCTCAAATCTAAGCACGCCCCTCAGTTAAACTAATGGAAGACCTTGCCATTTCACAAAAGCACATGACTACAAGAGGCTGGAATAGAAATGTCATTGAACTGCATCAACACATAACTCCCACAGCTAAAGAAGTCAACAGCAAAAACCACTGAAGTTTTGAGTAATGGTTTACTCCACCGAATAATAATGACATGATAATATCCATTGACTGTCATCGATTTGCTATTAGGAGACTGGTTTAACCTTGATGAATAAAAGCAGACCTGTCAAGTCCATGACCATAAAGGGATCATTGACACGCAACAATAGGCCTTCTTAACATGCCCCAAAGGTCTCCTTCTGTAGCAGATCAATAATTGACCTCTGGCCATTATTTACAGGCAATAGCATTTCACCTTTTTCTGAAAATGATGAACTGTGTCTGTCTGGGGAGAAAATACATACATTGGTCTTAACCTTGAGTATGTTTTTTTTTCACATGTTAAATTGACTGTTGGTTTGAAATAATATATTTTCATTTTATGCTTTTGTAGAAAATAGACAATATACCACAGACTTATATGTAGTAATTACAATACGTTTATATAGATATTATATTTTGATGGCTATAAAATGTTTCTGACAATGTTCAAATGATGTCAATAATGTCATATCATTATTATTACATTAGTAGTGATTGACATAATGTGAATCTACCTCAGTAAACATAATGTGAATAAGATCTCAATGTGTTGCCTTGTACCTCCTCATAACACTGTGTTTCTGTGGGTCATTAAAAAAAAGCATTAAAATTCATTAAATAGATTTGGTGAAAATTAATCCCTTAAATGGCATTAAAAAGCTTTACATTGAATGTCCAGATGAAAAAAAAAAGTTATTCATGATTTATTTTGATAATATAAATATTTAATCATTTTGATCAGAAGTATAGTGTGATGATTGACAGATGGAAGCCTTTGACTATTGACTATCGCCAATACATAAAGTCACAACAACAGATACTTAGAATGCAATGTGTTGTGAGTATCCTCATACTGTGGTGAAAGACTAGAGAGAATAAGTGTTTGACCCTGGAGGATTCTGTTGGGTTTCTGTAAATTGGCTTCAGAGTCTGGTTTCAACTGGCTCTACTGTATATGTAAAGTGTCATGAGATAACTTTCGTAATGATTTGGCACTATATAAATACAATTTGATTTGATTTGACTTGATTTGATACGTGGTAAATGTCAGAAAAATGGGGAAATTCAAGTTTCAGCAGAAGTGATTGAAGGAGAATTTAGTCAGAACCTGGTTAAAGGCTACCAATGTTAAACTGTCATAAAACTATATATATAGATATATATATATATATATACATACTGTACATACATACATATATACTACATAGTACGAAGCAGAAGTTTGGACATACCTTCTCATTCAAATAGTTTTCATTATTTTAATGACTATGAAAATTGTAGATTCACACTGAAGTCATCAAAACTATGAATTAATTTAACACACGTGGAATTATATACTAAACAAAAATGTGTGAAACAACTGAAAATATGTCTTATATTCTAGTTTCTTAGCCACCTTTTGCTCTGGTTACTGCTTCACACACTCGTCATTCTATTGATGAGCTTCAGACATCAGACAATGAAACATATTTTGAGTTGTTTCACAGTTTTTTTGTTAAGTATATAATTCTATCTGTGTATCTGCAATTGGACATGCGCATTAAAGGTGTTTAAAGTAGCATTAAAAGCACCCAATTAGATCTGCTGTTGTCTGTAGAAATGCTGTGCCATGATTCCTGCTGGAGTGAAAACAACAAATCACACAATTGAATCATAAAGCAATAAAAGTTTGAGATGATGACGATAATCTCACTGTTTCTTTCTAGTCTGCTGATGATGAAATAGTGTGGCACAAAACAAATATATATTCTCTTACAATAGTGCATAAAGATTACCTGTAAAATTCCAGATAGTACTTAATAATAGCAGTAACAACTTGGCAATAGCTCCTGCAAACGCTAGAGTATCTTAGTCTGGAGTGGATCCCCCATTAAACAGGACCTGGGGGACAAAGTATATCTCACAGAGTGACCTTTATTATGAAAAGAGCCAATGGGTCATTGGAAGTGACATATATGCATTAGGCTGATTAGTGCTGCTGGCCTGACCAAGGTCTGCAGGTGTCCAGCAGCACGACACCAGGCTCTCTCTGTCCGAATTAAGAGTAAATGACGGCGGCATATATGGGTGACCTTTTTATTCAGAGGTGAAAACAACTTTTCAAGCCATCACGTCTGAAGAAAAGCATAATTCTCAGGTAAGGTATGTAGTAATTTAAAGTGAGGAAAGGACATTTTATAGAGATTTACTCAGAAAATTGATCGTGCTTCTCAGCGTGTCCTGGACTTGCATGTTGCATTGATGAATGGGCTTTTTAGTATAACTACACCTTTAGCCCACCATATAGTCCTCTGTTCAAAGTTGTATATACACGGCAGCATGTGAACATATCTACATGCAGTGTGTGTCCGTCGGTCAACAGAATCCAATCAGACAGGTGATGTGGGTGAGTAATCCATTAGAAGGATACAGAATCCCTTCCTCAGCAGTGCACAGTTTGAGTGCGCTCAGCAAGACCTTGACGGGCCCCAGAGCCAGGGCCTGTCAAACCAGGAGGCAGAGTGATGGAGAGCCCCCACCATGGTGCACTGGACCCTGGCTCTCACCCACGCACTGCCACTGAGGCTGCACACTCAGGGGCCTTTGGTCATTGCAACACAATCCAGATGTACTTTACTGTGCGTGTGGATGATGTGCACAGGTATGCATACATGCACATGTTCTTCTCACTAAGGGTATGGGACTGTGCCAACAAAGGGTCATTGCAGATTAAGATATTTCCTGTCAGTCTCCTGTCTGTTTGTCTCAGGGGCCTGGGATATTTCCATTATTGCAGGGAAATTCACTCAAATCCCTCAACCTTGTCAGGCAATGACATGCTATCCCAGAGGACACTGGGTTTTAACTCGGAGGGACATTAATGAAAAGGCAACCAGCTCCCTGAAGTAATACCGCTGGTGCTGCACGAGATAATGGCCACGGGAGGAAAAAAAAAAAAAAGAGGGAGGGAGGGGGGCAATTTTACAAAGTTTGTAAAAGTTGGAATCCATCATTAGTGATATGTCAGATAATATTCACAGTGGCTGAGTTACCAGATGTGATAAACCAGTGAGGTTTGTGTTTATGTAGACATGCATCTGACAGAAAACCAATGCCCTTCCTGTAGCGAGACTAGTACCTCCCAAAAACATCATGACTGATTAAACACCAGTTTATGCCTGTGTGTCTCAACCCAGCAAGAAACATTGATTTTGTTGCACTGAAAACACCTCTCTGTGCACTTAAACTTACCACAAAAGCGTCTGTGTACATATTTGTGAAGTGCGATATACCTACTAAACATTCAGTAATACAGTAAATGATATCAAATTAGTAAGAAGTCATCACCACTGTGAGCGAACTCTGCTTCTAATAGTAAATCAGACCTCACAGGACTTATTAAAGTGAAAGGAAAAGCTCCAACTTCACTAATTGGTGCAATGATTTTTTAAATAAGTGTGTGTTATTCCTTCTTTACCAATTGCAGTGAGTAAAGATACTCTGGGTTGTTATGAAATTGAATCAATAATGTAGTGTACTGCTGTGTCTTTATTGCATATCTGGAGAGTTTCTTATTCATAAAAAAAATTAAATAAAAAAAATAAAAATAAAAATCACAGCACATTATGGGATCTGCTTACCAAGGGGTTATAGTTATTGAAATAAAAAAAATATGTGCAAGCCCTTTTTAAATATGTCTGCTAATTTATCGATGCATTCATCTATAATAATCATTAAAGAATAAAGTATTTAATGAGCGACTTTTAGTTGCAGACACATCATGAATCACAGCACAGGCAGCAAATAATAGGAACTTTTTCCTTGTGTCAAAATAGTGAAAACATAACAATCGAAGCTGTACTGTAGATCCTGTAAAGTTTGCATGAGGCGTGTTAACAAATTAACTTCCTATCACCAAGTCGTTGTGATAATACTAAGCTGATGCTCTCTGTCTTTGTGTATGTGTGTGTGTGTGTGTGTGTGCATGTGTGTGTGTGTGTGTGAACAGTGAATCAGTTTTGGCTGTGAAATCCCTGTCAGTGCCCAGGGCTTAGGCATTCTGATTTGCTTGGGAAAGCTGCTACACTAATAAATGGAATTAACCCGGAACGGTCACATTGTCTCACTGTAAATGTCCTATTCATTTTTCATACTTCTGTGTGCAACGGCCTTCCCCTCTCCCGATATTTTTCTCATCCTGAAATCAGCTGTAGCCAGATCACATCAGATGCATAATAATCCCCTGGCAAAACCCTTCATTTTTCCATCAGAACATGGCAGACGCAGAATGTTCTTCACGCAAGAACAGTCTGACATTTTAGAAAGTACTCGTGTTTGCAGTCAAACCTACAATCAGTAAGTATGGCTTTTATTTTTGTAATATTTTGCAGTGTACTTACACAGTTTCAGTCACGCCAAATGGTTTTGAAATTGCATGAGAGGTCTTCAGCAAAAAAAAAAAACAACAAAAAAAACAGTGTCTGACTACAGTTACATAAACATCCAGATGCCATATTTGTGTCTATGTATTTTACTATGTATGGTCTCACTCACAGTGTTTTCTCTAAATAAAACACTGGAATGTCTGTAACCGATTGTGTAACCACTCACTTCTTTATGTACATCCCTTGAGCTTAAAACCCACTGCGTTTGTAGATTTTAAAGATTTCCACATTAAATGTTGTGCAGCTGTATTCGTATGGTTGCATAAGTTAAGCAGCCTCCATCAAAACACCATTAACATTAATTGGAAGTCTCTGTGGATCTCTGCCCTCTAGGTGTGAGGGCCGTCAGAGTTAGTTATGTAAAGGAGGACATGATGACAGTGGATGATGTGCGTGTGGATATATGTGTGTACGTGCGTGTATGTTAAAGGTGAGCGTAGTCGGTAGCTTGGACAGTTCGCGACCCAGCGGGGACATTGGCGCTCCGGCTGGGTAGGTAATGATATCAGATGCCACACTCCACAACAACAGGTGCCTTGGCACTGCCACCTTCTACCTCCACGCTGTGTCAATGACATCAACACCGACCCACTGGTTAATTATAGATCACCAATCCCTCGCTCTTCACTGTTCATCCATGAGAGCAGCAGAGGAGATGTTCTACTGAAACACAATGTGTTTGGTAGGCCAAGACTTTTCTGTCATGATATCATTTTCTACTGCCAAGAAAAAGTCCTTCATTAGAATTTTAGGTCAGTGCGGAATCAACAAACTGTGCAATGCATGACTCCAAATATTATATTTGTGACGCTTATTAATTAAGAAAAAATGTTGAAATGATTGTCACACACTGCAAATGTTTATTTTTAATATAGGAAATTAATATGGTTTATGATTTTGATATAGTTCTACAAATACTGGACAAATTATCAGAACATCAAAAGTCATAAAAAACAATGCTTTTGCAATTATTAACTCATGTGTGTATCATGTGACTAAAATAGACAGAAAAATATGCGGAAAACGTAAAAGCACTGTTTTCATCAGTACACCGACGTAAATATTGATGTAAGAACTGAAGTGATTTTGGTTTTTATTAAGAAAACATAGAAAATAGATAGATTTCAGCTCTGAAATTAAACTCCTATTTGCTTTTCATGTTGTTATCATTATATTTGTTCAAAGAAATGTACATTTAGTTGTACCAGGCATTAAAATGAACAAGAAATATAAGAAAACGAGGGGTGGCCTAATCATTTTTTGCGACCGTATGTTAAATTTGGGTTTTGCATTTGCATTTTTTGTGGCTATTAAAATGTAACAGAACATAAAAATCAGCTATATTAAACTTCTAAAAGACTGTAGTAAGTATAAAAGCAGCTAGAGTTACAAATATGAAGTTCATTCCCTATGTCATTATCTGATATTTCCATACAGAAGTGCACATTTATCATTATACTGGCATGCAAAGAAAAAAAAAGAAAAACGGAGTAACTACCATCATTAATAAACTGGAGATTAAACACACAGATAATGGAGCCTGAGTTGCACGCGTCAATTTGTTGCGATTCTTTCCATGAAGCACATATGATTTTGTTGTCTTGTGCTTAATATGCTCAGAAGCCTTGTGACTAATTCAGTAGAAGTGCTCAGCTCCGGGGTGGAGATTGGGAGCAGATTTAGGTGCAGCATTTGGATGACCATATGGAACTCTTTGTGGCGCCAAGAGACCATGCAGCTTGGAAACCTGATCACCATCTCCCTGGTGACAGCTGGAGCCTTTACACCATCAGAACATTTGTAGACTTCTAATTTGTCATAACCACCTCCTGTGGCAAAGAAATATGCTGCAAAAATTAGGTAAGCAAAGTTTGGAATTTCTGGGACAGAGCAATATTTAGGAAGGAGGGGGTGAAAACCATAGCTGGTACAGGGTTCAGACATGAATGCATGAGAATATGTGTATCTTGCTTACATAATTCTCCATAGCAACTCATGAACCAATGTTTCATTTACTGATATGTGTTATGTATCAGGCTGAACTTTACGCAGCAGCTCCATCTTCACATCTCAGAGAGGGTTCGTCTGTGTCGTGTCATGTCCAGTCATAATTTCACAACCGCTTTTTTTGTGTGCGAGTGTATTTCCGTGTCTGCGTGGGCAGATTGTGTGTGTGTGCATGTACCTCTGCACCCAGTGGTTGTCAGTCAAGTACAAGCTCTTTCTCCCAGAAGTCCCTGAAGAGAGCTGCTGGTTACACTTGCTTGTCAGTAAATATATCCCATTAATATTTCATAGAACTGTTTTTTTTTTTTTTTTGACCAGTTTTCTCTGTATGTACCTTGTTGTTTCTTCCCATTTGTCTGAATGGACCATGTACCTTATGCTCATCAACCAGAAAATGCCTCCAACCCCCACCACCCATTCTCCATCTCCAGTGTGTAAAGTGTTTTCTGCCTCAAGGCACAATTCTCTTGTCATTGTTGTACACTCAGGGCTTGTTGCGGTGTGATGTAATTGTTTTGCTCTGAGACCTTTCACGTTGCAGGCTGAAAACAAAGAGCGGCTTCATGATCTATATAGCTCTAAACCTTTTACACTCACAGTTAGAGTGCTTAAAACCATGATTGTTTAGCTAACAAATTAATGACTCTCTAACAAAGGCTCACAGTAACAGAACAGTAATTGCTTGAATGCAACTCGTGTATCAGTGGTCAAATTGGTGTTGTGGGCCTGAAACAACGGCTCTAAACAGGGACTGAAATTCTCATTGCACTTAGAAGAGCTCTGGGAAAGGTTTGCTGGCTAGCATTTTCTAGTGGGAAATAGGCTGAGTGTTTTTTTTTTTTTTTTTTGCTGCGTGGCGGTAATGCTCTCTAATACTGATGGTTGATTCTCCACAGGCAGTCTCACAATTCTCAGGTGGGCCTTCCTAAAGCACTAGCTGAATTAAGTGGATATGGCTGTGAGATTTTTAAAGTGCGTCACAGCATACAGACTGCTGGTCTACCGTGACATTACTTGGTTGTTAAGTGTTCTTTAGCGGATTACAGCAGGCTTTGGCATGTTTCTGACAAAGCAGAATGGGGCTATCAAACCCAGTTGGCTCGACAGTGGACCAAGGGGTGATAGATTCTGTTTCTGTTAATTTGGTTCAAGCTGACACCCCTGGGAGAACAGAAGACACAGAAATGTCCAAGTGGACACCGGGGATAGGTTTAGGAACAATAGATGGGAAGCGAGGCGTTGGGAAGAGTAAAATGGGAACGGTTAAGTTGTGTTAGGTCCACAGTGAGTTCATCGACAGCTGGATGGTACCTTTTGTTGACAGGAGACAACTGTATTTGACCTACATATCATCTTTCTGTGTATGCATACTGCAACTATAAAGAGTGCACTCCTTAACCGTCACTAGAGTTATGGTGGGATTAATATTTTGTGTAAAACAAAGATATAGAAATACACAATGTCATATTCAAGTCACCTGTGAGTGTTTATGGTTCACAGTTATTTTCAGCTGGGTCTCTCATACATAACAGCACTCAGTTAGGCTAACGAATGATATTAAAGATTGGTTTACATAAAGAAATCGTTAATGAAGATGTGGCATAAATATTTTTGATATCTTGAGTAACATTCACCTCCAAACTCTTGTTTTAGTACCTGGCTACCACTAGCATACTTACTGTTAAACTTTATATAAGTTGTTTTATGAAGGACATTCATATGCATCGACCCTTGGAAAAGACAAAACATGTGATGGAGCTGTATGTAGAAAGACTAAAATAACACAAATAATGATAATGTGTGAATGTATAATTTGTAGAAACATACAATCAAAGATTATTTAAGGCCTCTACTTTGCCTTTTACAATGCCCTCTGCAATGATTACAGAGGGTGCTATAAATGAGAAACTTAAGTGTGGCTAGTTTTATTTGTTCTGTTTCTAAGTACCTCTAAAATACAGACCAATGATCAAGCAGCCATTTGTTGAGAGGAAGCAACAATCATGTTCCAGGGTCAGGGTGAGAAGCACAAGATGAGAATAAAAGGAATGAAAAGGACTGGCTTTACCAATTCTGCTTCAGTGGCAAAGCTCGACTGTAACTTAGATATGTAGTTTGGAGGGTGTGTGTGTGTGTGTGTGTGTGAGTGAGAGACAGAGAGAGAGAGAGAGAGAGAAAGAGAGAGACAGAGAGAGAGAGAGAGAGAAAGAGAGAGAGAGAGAGAGAAAGAGAGAGAGAGGGCTATGGATTTTAATCCATCAGTCGATAAAGGTCAGTGCTCGAAAGGGCTTTATTCCTCAGCTCCACATCAAAGTGTAAATCCGCTGATTGCAGGCCCTGAATAGGGAGACAACAAGGCTCCATTTGTGGTCTGTTTCTATGGCTCAGTGTGTGTAAGACCCCGCGTGCGCGGAACCATAATACAGGGGGTTTCTATCAGGGGCCCCCTAGATCAATGGGCCGCATGACCTTTGCATTGTGCTGCCGGCTTGGCCCGTGATGTCATGCCATCTATCCGGTGCTCCACTTAAAGGGGCAAAAGAAAAGCAAGGCAAAGTCCCACACCTTCCTCCCACTGAGCCACTGAAAAGACAGCATGAAAGGCATCATCTGCAAATGTATCCACCTGAAGCAGGGTTTATTCTTCTCAACACACACCTTCACAGATTATGGAGGTTTCTTAAATGTGTGTAGGTGTTGAAAATGAGGTGCAATGCAAATATGTTACAACTACAATTATTATGTTATTGCTACATCATTCTTTGAATGTGTGTTTGCTGACGTTAACAAAAGTCTTGTTGGCTGATTCAGATGAGCCCTATCACTTCTGGAGTGTTGTTCTGCATTGATCTATGGCTATTGAAATTAAACATGGTGCAGCAGAGACTCTGGGCCAAGAGAAAAGAGAAGCCCTCTCATTGTTCCCAAGTGAAAGGTCCTCTTTATAGTCAGGAGAGACGATGGCAGCTGGTAGGTTCTTCCCTCTATAGAAGATAGAGCACTTTCACAGAGTTGTGGAGTGCAGTTGAATGGAAATCTAAAGAGGTAGGCGTGAACCATTTGTTTTGCTATGTTTGTGTTTGCTGTCAACATGTCTGTCTGTGTTGTGGGGCGGCCCCTTTTTACTGCACAAAGTGGATTCACCCCCTCTCCTACACGACCCCACCAACTCTGCATCCCGCCCCCCCAAACCCAGACATAATCGCTGGGGAGGCAGTGTTGCCCCAAACAGAGTGCCTGGGCCATCTTTGCGGGCAGCTTTGTCATGGCGACAGATGTTGTAATTGCCAACTGATGGATCGCTTGTCAAGGACGTCATTAGGATTTCAGTGGCCAGACGCAGTGGCAGCAGAGAAAGGGTTAAAAGACTGGGAAAAGATAGAGCCGGCTCAAGCGGGAACGGATGGGACACCGGGTCACACATATCAGCCTTTTGACCACAGCCATGGAGATTAATAATGTGATTGGCTACGCATTAGATGAGACATTATTGGAGATTAAACAGCCCCTATTTGTGCCTCCTAGTGATGCTTTGAAAGGTTTAGAGGAAGGGGTGTAAAAGTAAAACATGAAGCCGGTTCACACATGCTGACTTTGTATTACAGTCAACATATTTTGGAAGATTGATGTTAAAGAGTGCATGAGACATTAAAAACATCCCACGTTTCGTATTTGAAAATCACCTTCATTTCCAGACTTCTTGGTAGATGTTTGACATCTGACAAATTAATCTTACTCTTAGTCATTTTAGCTGCCACTTTCAGACACGAAAAGTGTTGCTGCATGATCACTTTAATGTCATAGAAATCCCGAAACTTAAAAAATAATATAAGTTTTGCCGATCACTGATCAAACCGTGAGCATGTGACGAATAAAAATCTTGAATCTGAGGAGCTATAAAATACAATTTGACACTTTCCCCATACTGTTTCGAAACACTGAAACCTACAAAGCAAGTGTCCTCCCTGCTGTAAATGACAGTCTGGTCCTGTCTGCACTGCGGGCCCCTCTCATAGAGTAGGAAGACTCTTCTGAGGGGCCCGATCCAATATGGGGTACTATACTCTGGTGGCACATTCAAGGTCATTTAAACAAGTGATCCCTACTTCTCCAAAGTGTCACTCTACACCAAAGTAAATTGTCAGTTTGTTTATACTAGCCATTTGATTGTGTAAGGCACCCCTTCAGTGCACACATACACACACCGACACCCACGCACACACCAAAAGCTCCCCAGAGGTCAATTAGACAGACAAGGGGCTTTCAGACAAAGGGTGCTAGTGGCCCAGAGCAGCCAAGGGAACCACATAATTAACAGTTATAAAGTACTTTACTCTGTTAATTTAATTAGTTAATCCTTTTATCAGTAATGCTTTGTTGAGGGGAGTCATTACAGGGTTCCTCTTCCAGTGTCACACATGGACCAGAGCTACTCTTCCAGTGTTTGAGCTGAATGGCTGGTAATGGAGCTTCAAAAGTGATCTGATCTGTGATGGCTACAAAGGCATTCAACGCACTGTGACAATTACAAATCACATCTGCAGGACCCGCACAATAATGACATCAAGAAAGTGTCGTGTTATATGTTAATTTTTCTACTTAACCTGCAATCTCGGCCATGGGAAGGTGACGGAAGCGTGAGTGTATGAGACGATTTTGCTGTTTTTTGATTGTACAAGCACTCAACAAAAAAGAAAACATGTACAGATCAAATAAATATGAAATTACAGCTCTCCTTTTCTGATTAAATTGGGTGTTTGATGTCGAATTATCATTTTCATGTGCTGCAAAGACTCATCCCTTTGTCCGTCCCAGCTCACCACCCCCTCTGCCCAGACCCTGTATCTATCTTTGCACTCCAGAAATTATTCAAATGACCCGAGCTCGCCTTCACACATTTATGTTGCAGCACCACTTGAAGCATTAGCAATAATGAGCATGTAATCCTATGTGATGTAGTTGTACCTAGCATCACCTCTTTTCAGGTGCGACACCTTTGAACATCAAATCTTAAAAGTGGAAAAAAAAAGGAAAAAAAGAGGAAAAGGGGCTGCTTTAATATGCAGCTCTGTTGCTCCCTGTCTGGAAGTGAACCCGGCAGCCCCAGGTTCAGGGGGAGCCTCTAGACAGAAACCCTCCGGCCCTCGCCTTGCTGGCCCTACTTACATCAGCATTTAACTCGCCCCTGAGGATGAAAACGCTGCAATTCGACTTCAGATCACTCCTACAAATATGCACTGAAAAATATAATCAACAGGCTCTGTGTGCGCCCGCCGTCACCCCCATTCCATATTAAAGTGGTACACAAGGTCCTGCTGATTGCTACAAGCCTTACAGTCACAGCATAAAACCATTAGAGATGAATGGACTGAGCTGCAGACAGATTTCATAGATGAATATTCCAGCACTCTGCAACACTCACATATTGTTGACAAAACAAAAGCAGGAAATAGATGCTGTAATGTGCAGCAGAAGAGACCATTAAACGGCAACTATTACTTTTACAGTGTGGTTGAGTTTTATATAGATGCACATACTGCACCCGTGTCTATAAAAAGATTTAGTTCTTGTTCCGTTTCCGTATCTGTCCATAATTACTCTGCAATATTTCATTGTTCAATAGGTCAATGCCAAGAAAAGAGTTTGCAATCAAACAAAAACTCTTCATCTGACCAGATGGCTGATTGTTTACTTGTGTGAGAAAATCATATCTTTGATTGCAATCACTCTGAACCGTTGCAGCTTCATTAGGCAGACTTGGAAATCATGATGATGGAGTTGCAGAAACACCTGTTAGTTACCATGTTAATGTTAATCGGAAATCTTTGAATTACGTCACAATGACGTCTGTACATGTATCACCGACGTTGAGGAATTCACCTCAGTAACGTTTTCTGTACCTGCACAGGTATCCCCAACACCCATTAGACTCCTATCCTCAGTTAACAACATCAACAAAAATGTTTTACTTTCAATATTTTTTTCTCAACATAGTTTTATGTAAATAACACTAGAAAATAACACAGAATGTTTGACCATTAAAACACCTTCTGTGTTCATCAGAAACACATAACATGACATTTATAGCTTTTTTTTTTTACTATAAGAACGTAATGTATATTAAGACAAGGGTTGATAAAATAACTACTATTGTAATTGAAATGAATATAACATAATGAGAGTTAAATGTTTGCAAAATGTTACATTTACATTATTATTTGATACTGGTAAAATATTACATATCTAAGTGAATATTTGTCATGTTTGGAGCAGTAAAACTAGTTAAAGACTAGTAATAAATAAATGAATAAATAAATAAATAAATAAAAGTAGCAAAGTGTAAGACATATTAATTTGACATTTATCAGTATTGACCTTTTTTGTTTTAGTGCTCAATTCAATGTAATGGTTTGCAGAACTACAGCCTATATAACTTCAGGCTATAGGAAGAAGTTTACAAACTCCCCCAACCATGACAAAATGGCTCCCCATAATTTCTGGCAGTCTTTGATGGGGATTTGTGCCCAAATGAAAATGCATGTGAAATGAGCAGCCCTCTGTGGCCCCCACAGTGTGCAAAGATGGCATACAGCAATAATCTTAAAAAATGTAATTAAACACAGATAAGATTAATACAATCAGGGAGAGATGATTGAAAGATGCTGTTGTTGTGTAGGAGGGTGGTGAGGCCCCTGGGCCCCTGGGCTCCAGAACGAGGTGGCTAGCTGTGGGGAAGGAGGCCCTTCGCACTGGGATTAGCTTAGCCAGGTGGGGGAGCTTCGTGGTTGGAGCATTTAAATTAGCGGTGAGATGACAACCCCCATTAGGAGGGATTAAAGGCCTGCTGGCAGGCAGAAATGCACTGGCACTGGCAGGGGCATCCGTCACAAAAAACCCAAGGCGATGTGGCACAAGTCAGTCACTCGACAGCCGCTGTTGTTTTCCTCTTCATGTAAAATTGTCGGAAAATTCTCAAGACATAATGTCACCATTGAGTCATATTTTCACATTGATATTAAGACGTTTATATTTATGCTCCATCGTTGTAGTTGAAGTCTTAACAGATGCTAAAAAGTAGATGTACCCGTTTATACTAATTACTTCTTCTTTGTAGTAAATATTCAGTCTCCATCACACTAGATTATTAATGGTAACAAATGAAAGTTGTATCATTATATTTTGTATTGTTTTTTTTCTACAACTGTATACTGTTACTGTACCTGTTTTCTCACAGCTTCCCTTTTCCATCATTCCATTTCAGATGCTGGCACTCGACCCGAACATCTCTTCGACTTAATTCAAAAGGACAGTGCCCAGGTTCAGGGGTGAGATTGCACAGAAGCCCGACCCACACGGAGGTCCCCGCAGAGGATCTGTCTGTCGGTGGGATTGTGCTAACGTCAAAAAGCTGTGAGAGGAATTACTGGCTTACTGCCACCTGACAACGGCACTTTTTGTTCCCGATGCATTCCCAAGTTCTGATGGCAGAGGAAAACAAAACAAAAAAAAAACGACAATCCGATTAAAACAATCTCCTTGTGTCCTGATTAACATACATTTACATGAGAATAGCCCTGTGTGATTAAACAGTGGTAGGTGAGTCCAGCGCTCTATGTGGTGCTATGGCCCCTCAGAAGGAAGCCCCACAATGCACTGTACTGTGCAGCACGCCACGAGCAGGGACTCTTCCCCCGCCTGTCTGATTCAAGCCTGTTTGGCCTTCACTGCTCATAAATGTGTCATCTCTCCCACAGCAGCTTACAAACAAGAACTTTTAAAGCCCACCACCTGCTGAAATAAGAACTGGGATCATTATAGGATGAGAGGATCGTATCTCTATGCAAACTAACCGATGACAAGTTCCAGATAGATACAGCGACAGCCAAAGCATGGAACAAACCCCCACCCCCCCACCCCAAAAAACATGCAGTGTAGAGACCCTCCTTCCAAATTGTGCACTTTAAAAGACTTATGGTGCAGCGTTTCATGGTCTCACCGATTCCTTTGCATGATAAACATACAGACATCAGTGTTATGGCCTGAGCTTATTAGAGAGGTTAGGGCTGCAAAACAAACAATGTCAGCACTGCAAGGGTGTCAGGAACAGCTTGAGATGGTGGAGGGGAAAAAAGGAGATGATAAAAAAAGGAACTGTAGACAGACAACGTCAGATGTCACTGTTTGGTATTTCTACAAAGCTCCAGAGAGAGGCTAGCCTGGAGCCATCGCTGTGTTTGAGACAAATGAAGTGAGAGTGTGCAGGCTCCTGTGCCAACCTGGGCCTGCTCTCTTCCCCTACAGAACGCTCTGCTCTCCAGCGGCAACAGGAAATCAAACAATTAGCAGGAGGGAAATAAAAGGTCCTTTTTCGCCCTCTGGCACTTGTAAACATGGTAACAGTGTTTGGAAAATGCTGCCGTCATCATGCAAAATTCTGTTTTCCTGCAGTAGCTGGTAGCGCTATCAACCCTCAGATCCTGGCAAATGAAAACACTTCTATGTTTAAAGACTCCAAGGAAATAATATTCACACGTGCACTGTATGTACACAGGTGACGAGTCCCGAAAATATCACTAGTTGATTTTGTTGAGCGAAACATCACTCTTTTTGCACATTTATAATTGACTGAATCACTCAAAATATTTACATACATCATTTACATATTTAAACAAAACACATGTAACATTCTGCTAAAATTAAAAATGTAATTAAAAATGCACAGGTTTAAAAAAAAACAAAACAAAAAAAAAACAATTCTCGCTGTTACTTTTCATATCTTGTTATCACATTTCAACAGGAACAATAATCTCTTAAGGCTTCTTATGCCACCACACCTGTGTACCACATGTATTTATTTACATGGGATGTGTGAAGCTTCAAAAATGATAACAAATCGTAAATAAAATGAACTGTCATCTGGAAATGAGTTTGTAACTGAAGCTCGACTGTCTCTAGTTCTTACACTCAGTCAACTGGGTATTGGAGCTACATGAAGTAGCTTTAAAGTGTAGAACAAGAACATGAACGTCCCCATATCGCTGCAGAGTTCAGCGTACTCTCTAAGTGGAATTCTTAACTATGGGACCCCTTCACAGCGAGGAGTTTCTGTTTACATAAAAGAGCTGGCCAAGGTCTGGGACATTGCACTCGGGACTGGGGCATCCCAGTCCTCTGCCTAAATGGAATGGAGAAAACATGGACATTAATGTTAAAGCAGAAAACAAGGAACATGTGTTTTCTTCCTGAGATGAAAGTTTCCAGGCTGGTTTGTTTTTTTTTTTGTTTAAGTTTTAAATGTAGGACAATGTGTTGGAGGATTTTCACATATTTCATACTAACATGCAGATACGCGTTTTATTACTTTTCATCTATAAAGACACTTGCATTGTCAAAATGTAAAAAAAAAAGAAGAAGCCATGAATCAATTTAATGATAAATGTACTATAGTTGACATTTAATATAAAGCAGTAACTCTGTTAAATATATAACTGTTACCATAAAACTATCATCTTTAAAACTTATAGAATATAATCATTATTAAAAACAGAAATGTATTATATTTGTGCCACTGTAGATATAATCATTTTTTTTCATCATAAAAAATTTTTAATTTCGTACAAATGTACTAAAAAAACACAAGGTAAGTCCATCAAAACATTACAAAAATTAAAATCATTAACTTTCTTTATTAAGTGTTATTTAGGAAATATTTTTTCAATACATTATGGGACTGCATCTATATTGTTAAATGAAATATATATATATTTTTATCCATTTTAGACAGAAATAATCATCACAAAAACTGATCAAAATAAACTGTAAAATAACTTAAGCATTTGTTCACGTTTTTCATCGTCATATGATGTGATAAAGTGTTTTTAATGCGGTCACAAAATTCTAAATATAACCGTGTCTGTAGAGCAAAAAAAAATAACCTTAAGGTTTATTGTAAATTTAGATTATTGACCAAATGCATGTGAGTGATAGAGATATTAGCACCAGATTCTTACAATACTGAACTGTTATTGAAGAACAAAAAAGATTAAAGTGTATATATACAGTATTTAGTCTGTGAAAAGCATATAAGTACATCTAATTTCTTAATTTTAAAGCTTCTAAATGACACCATTGAACTGTATTGACTGAAGAGTCCTCTAGTAAAAATGACTGACAGTTCTAATTTTAGAACATAATAAATAAATTCATGATTAGTAATGATAAAATGAAAAATCATCTTTTAATATAGGATATTTTCACTTTAATGTGTTACATTCTACAATAATCATAATAATCATAATGACCATAATAACCACATACAGTAATATAATTATCACTTAAAAAATTAGTTACTGAAACTATTACATTTATTTGTAAAGACAATATTTAATTTCTACAATTTTTTATTCCTTTTTGTTTAATTTCATGTCACTCTAATTTACTTTATTTATACGCAAGCAGCAATTATTCTTTCCTTCGCCTCATACTTGTCAAGTCCATCTGTCTTTTCCTATGAAGCTGTGAGAGCACATACTGCACAGTCCATAGAACCACTGGAGTCCAATGTTGGCCTGACCTGTCCACATTTTCCCCAGTCTGTCTCTGTGCTCCCAACATCCCTCTAAGTAGTGCTTTACACTCGGACACCCTCTGGGGCTAAGGGGGCCACTTTGATAGAGATGGATGCGCTGGTGCTCTACTGCCCTCCAATGGCAGCCGCCACACACACACAGCAGCGCTCCACTCCACTCCAGTCTGCTGCCAATGCGGGGCAGTTAGCACTCAGCACTGAGAGGATGGACCGGAGACCAGGAGACTGACCCGAGCCAGGCCAAAGGAGAAAGGCCTCCACGTAGGAAAAGTAGTTCAAGCAGATGATGCCATGCAGGAGAGGCATGTAGTGGAAATCTGTGAACAGGTGTAAAGAAGCATGCATGCATGATGGATGCACCATCGCCTTCTGCGTTTACAAACAGCAATAGGTGCTAACTTTCAACCTGTTACTCTTTTTTTTGACTCTAATTAAAGTAAGCTTAGAAGCCGATGAATATACTGCACATGCATGGAAATACAAACATATATACACACACACACGCAGCCACATATAGTTCATAGAGATAAATGTAGACAGTGTGCTGAGGCCCAGATGGCTCAGTCACAATGGCGGTGCAGGGCAGCCTTTGATGGGTGTGAGTGATTGATTTCAGGCTTGACTGACTCTGATAGAGTCACCTCAGGAGGCGCCTGGCAACCACAGGCCAACGCCAGAGCCTTTCGGCAAGAAACAAGATGGAGCTGAAATTCGCTAGATGCCCAGCAGCTTCATTCGCGTCCCCATAGAAGTCCAATACATTCTTGGTACTTACAACCACTGGAATTGGATAGATTTTGTCACTAGATTCAGCTTTCAATGGCAAAGCGGTTTACAGTACAGTAATTGGTCTTTCAATATGTCACAGCATGTTACTCTCAACACAAAACACGTCTATTTCCAAGTATTTTTTTCAGCCTTTTTCACCTTTTTTTTTTGGTATCACATTATTCTGCGTAAGCTCTTAAATACAACTCTGGTTTCAACACCATCCAAAGGATATCAAATTTTTGATTTATCAAATCTTCACAAAAATAAACCTTGTTTATTTTACACCCTTTTCCTTTGTTACTTTATACTCTGTTGAAACACTGCAATTTGCCCTGCATGAAGATATTGAGTGATAGCTGTAATGGAATACGACTGTCATCTTGGGGTGACATTTTCGGCGCTGCCACTGTGCTGTGACTGTCTCTGCTGAGCTCGCTGGGCAGGAGGGCACCGTGTTCACGAGGACACATTTGCCCCGGAGTCATCTCAGTTACCTGCTACACTATGACATGATTTGACAATCAATTAACCGTCCTGCACCAAACAAGACCTTTTGGTTGCAGAACTCTTGCTAGTGAAACTCACTCAGGTCGAAACACTAACATCCAAAGCCGTATTTATTCAGGTTATAAATGCTGCGATAAACGCCGTGATCTGGTTCACGTCACGTTGAAGGTTACCGAGAGGGATCTGCACTAAAAACTGAAACGGGTTACGAATGTGAAAAATCAGCTTAAATGTGCAATTATGTTTGTATTTCTAATCACACTGGCTAATTGCTTTAACTAAATAAATCACACTCTGATTCACCATGGCAATAGCATTACCATGGTAATAATTACTACTGTGATGACATTGACATCAGGCAGGTACCCTTTGCTTCATTTGAATAATTAACATCTTAAGAGCCACTGCTCTTTCTCCTTCGCCCGTTTTCATCTTCCATTCCTCCTAATTGTGAGTTTATTAATGAAGGGATTGATGAGCCCCGTGCATAATTTACCAATTAGTTCTACACATTTATAAAACTGCATCCTCAAATAACACTTGTCACATTTATTTAAGATTAAAGTTTAATGTGTCTTGTTGTTTGTGACTGAGAAATTAATTTGTCTAAGGATATCCCCCAGCTATTCTCACAGAACTTCGATATAAATCATTTGTTTATCGTGAAACGCAGATGAGAATGTAGTGCAGTAACTGACAGACTCATATATTTATGAGGAAACATTTGGAAACATCTCAGACATGAACCAGTGATTATTATTATTATTAGTTTTTTAATACAAAACTAGGAAGCGCCGCAAGAAACTTTTAAACAACATACTTTCGATCATTTGTTTTTCATGGATATTTTTTCTTTTACTTTTTAACATAAAGTGGATTTTATAACAGTAAATCAAATTTTCAGTGATATGAATGATAGATTATATTGTTATTGTATTTTAAAGAGTCAGTTTCAAAAGAAAACATTAATATCCAAACCTTATTTCAGCTGAGACCAACTGTCTTAACCAGGTTTCTAAGAAAAGAGAAGGCGAGTATGAGCGGCTCTTGCAGCCCTGGCTCCAAACAGACATATATCTAACTGGAGACAGAGGGGCGGGCAGAGAGGTGAGGGAGAGGGCAGGGCAGCTCTGCCCGCCTGGGGAGTTTGGCATGTGCCCTCCCTGGGCCTCCCGCGGACCTGGGGTCAAAGTAAATAAAGGGGCGATGTGGACCGCCTCCAGCAACCCCCTTACCAACCCCTTTTCCGCCCTTCATCCCACAGCCCAGTAACAGGAATCGGTCTCTTTATCCAGTGACCACGCCTTCCTGTGGCCATCCATACCTCCACTGCCACATGCCGCCTTTTCTACATTCTCCAGCTCCATGTCCAGACATGAGGCCAAGGCCCTTCTCCACAGTTTGTAACAGTGTGACACTGAAACGCAGCCGGGAAGCTACAGTATATGAGATGATCTTGTGGTGCAAACAGTATTTCTCCATGTGTGTTAAATATTCACAACTGCATTTCCAAATACACACCTCTAAAGTGGCCTTACCTCTGACAGTCTATACGACCAGGATTTATACCCATTACATATATGTGGTATAAAAACAAAAGTCATGTATGTGCACACCTGTTTAGCTAGTATTAAACTCTAAACCTCAGATGGGGCTCATATTAATCCGTGCACACACTTTTAACACACAAATATGCACATACGTGCTCCATACCGCCATAGTAATGAAATCCAGACCTGCATTTCACTGGGTGGAGGAAATATACAGAAACTAACTCTGAAACTGGGGAATTGTGGATAAAAAGTTCACATTCCTGCTTAGATTTAAAAGGTGGAAAAATGCTTTACACGTAATAAAAAACAATAGGTAGCCATAGACCTCGCTGAGCTCTTAGCAGGAACCAGAGGATTTGCAGTGTGAGCAGGGTCGACAGCGCTTAGCAGCTTTATAACGTCAATGTTTTTTCATCTACATTGTTCCAGAGGTTAACACTCGTACAATTATTCCCCTAACAAGTTCAGAATACCACAGTATAATAGAACACACCAAACTTCTATCCACATGACATGTTTTATCACTCTGGCCCTTCACTCATAAACTGTGGCTACAACTTTCATGTGTCTAAAACTAATGAATTCAAAGTATTTTGGATAAAAGAGCGAATATACCACTATCGTCTGCAAGTTAATATCAGGGCGCTACAGACACATGGACACCGGCCCTCTTCTTCTTCCTCCTCCTCCTCCTTCTCTATCCCTCCATCTCCTCATCCCTCCTGCTGGAGGAATTCCCAACCCTCTCTGCAGGTAGCCAGGCAGCCAAGACCAGCAGAACATGTGTTTTCCTCCCCTGGTCGGGTCAACGTGAGGTCGTTCATTCATTCCCAGTGATATAGCGGCCCGGCTCACCCGCTTGCATGCTTATCATGTGCTACGCCTTCGCAACAGATGATGAATTCCACCCAGCCGATGGATAGATAGATTGATAGAAGACGAGAGAAGGATGGAACAGTAATAGAACGATGGAAAGAGATAGAAAGAAAGAGAGAGAGAGAGAGAGAGAGAGAGAGAAAGAGAGAGAGAGACCCCCCTCCGAGGCCTCCAGACGCATCTCGTCCCAGCCAGTTTGCAACTCAATCAGTGACATGTGCGATTTTAAGACTGGAATTGCATGTTAAGGTTTTTTTTTTTTTTTTTTTTTTTAAGGAGGTGACAGTTCTGAACTTTGACCACAACGTTATGAATTTTCTTTTAAGGCTCAGAGGAACTAAAGGAAAATATTTTCAGGACAATGTACACAGGATCTTCATGTTTCAAAGCAAGTTTAGATTTCAATAACTATGGGAACGCTGGCTTTTAAGCATGCTGTTCCAACAAGTTTGTTTTGTCCATTCTTTAGAACATTCATAATATTGATGCAAGGAGTTTGGATAAACCAAAATCCAATATTGATTCAATGTTGCTGTTTATACTGTTTATACTGTTACTGTATACTGTTCAATCAAAAAGATACCAATACTTTATATTCATTTTCACATTTGCATACATTTTAGTGACATATAACTGCTTTTTTTGTTATTAGAAAGCACTTATTACAGTATTATGCGCTAATAGGCCATTAACAAACTAGTTTTCCTTAAAAAAATCCCCCACAAAATTAGTGATTAATTATGTAAAAAATATTTGTCGCACATGAAGTAAGACTTTATTATGGAACAAAAAGATTTGCATAGTAAGTCATTAACAAGTCCTGTCTAATGATGAAACAACTTCAATGTGTTGGTAACATGTTTCCTAATAAACAACTGCTATAAATAAAGTGCTACCTGTTTCCAATAGAGATTTGCACTTATACTTGACTCCTATGATAACAAAACAGCTGATGTCTCTATTTGTATTTATGACTTTGAGGAGAAAATAAGAACTGAAACAAAAAAAACCCATGATTTTTCAACACTTTGAGCTTTGAGTTATATTAAATTCAACATTTTTCCAGTCAAATCTCCAACTGCGTGTAATTAATCCACTCTATAACCATTCGACCTCTAATTTTGTGATTCTTTTATTTGGTATATTTCCGTATTAGTAATTCCATATGCAGCATCTCCACATTCCTGTGGTCTGTGATTACGAAATTACAACCTGAAGGTATCTTATGCACAGACAGTAGCGACAACAAGGTCAAATTATTGTCAAGTTATTTAAATAACACGATGGAATTCAAGCAGGAAACCCACTTGAATATTCTATAGTACAGATGAGCTCCACGCTTTCCATGTTTGGTTCAGAGAAAAGTCATTTTAAGGAAATACAAGTCCCAGTATCACGCTCTTATCGGACCAAACAGCAGCTGCACACGATCCGAGGAGACTGTAACACAGCGTAGACACATAAAATAAATAAACAACAATAATAACTGAGGCACTACGGCCTGTACTTAATGTTTATCAGGTGTCGTGGCGGCCATGACACCGTGCTGAGTAAGATTCTCTACAGGCGGCATCCTCTTGGCCCCGTCACCAGCATGTGGGCAACGACGGGAGCTGAAAAGGCGAGACAAGAGATTAAGGAGGCAAGAAGCTTTGTCTGTGCTCCCTCCCTGCCTCAAACACAACAACCTCTCCATACACCCTCTTCTTCCACCATAAAACACACACACACACACACATATTAAACACATACACACTGTGCCCCCATTTTTTCTTATTACCGTAAGCACGAAAGGGAAAAAAAAAAAAAACGGACAAAATAGTACTTACTAATGGACTAAAAATGTCCCCAAATCCCTACCCTTTCGCTCCCCAAAAGCCGGAAAAACCACTCACCAAATCTGTTCTCAGTCCCACTGCTGAGGACTACATTTAGTCAATCTTACAGTGCCCTATAAGGAACGGATTTCGGGACATCTTGTGAGTCTGGGTGAAATGTGAGTTAATGGGAAGAGAGTTAGTGGTTGAGTGAAGATGCCAGGCAGAGTAGGTAGTTAAAGAGCAGAACAGTGCCTTAGGGGTACTCAGTGTATCTGGACTCACACTGGGAAAAGTGTATTTATCAACTTAATAGCAGGTGTCTGATTGAACATGACTATGATTACAGTAAGTTGTTCCTTCTTTTGGCTTTTCTCCTCCTCGTCTTCCTCCTCATCATACTCCCCCTCCTGTTTCCTACCTTACCATCCTCTACCTCCATCCTTTTTTATTTTTATTTTTTTAAAGCTACTGAAAGGTGGTATGGCTTGGATGTACACTGTCAATACTATTCAATTTGATTTCTGGAAGTAAAAAAAAAAATATATTAAATGAAGTTTAACTTCTACTTCTGTGTTCTGTGTGAATAAAGTTAGTTTTGTTTTTTACATGCTTAACTTTGATTAGAGCTAAAAGTGACTCTTTGAGCAGGTACATCTGGTGAAAAATCTCAAATATCAGAAGCAGGGGTTACATTCAGAGAGTGAATAAACAAGGAGAAGAATCTGATTTGTGGAAGATGGGGAGAGGGAGCCATTTAGCTGATAAGGCAGGGAAGGCCCTTCAGGTGTCTCCTGCTCCACTGCTGTGTAAATGAGCTCCAATTAAACAGGCGGCCCCTAGCTCCGGGTCTCCCCGCAGCCCTCCCCAGCCTCCTCCATCCCCTAAGCCTCCCCCCAGCCCCTCGCTGCTCGCCGTAAGGCCCAACCCACCCCACAGCTCCTGCAGCTGCTCGCTCGCTCCCACTCTCTGTTTTTCACTCACACTGCGTGACCCAAAGGCCTGCTTAACTTGTGTGTACAGTCGTCTGCTGATGTGTGTACTTCTCATGTATGGCTGTGTATTTGTTAGCCCTGCAGCAATTCAGCTTATTGTCAACTCCCGATAAGTGACAGCATGGTGGAAATGCCGCATCCCAGTGTCTGCTTGATTTGTGTATATTGCAGTAATTGCTGTAGCTCAAGAAACTTCGGAGAGAATTTCACTGTTACTTTATATTTTTGTTTTTCTAATGGCCTCAGAGTTCATGTTGCACAACATCGGTGCTTTTGTACGGTTCACTCCCAACTGTTGGATCCATCACCAAACACTGACCAAACACAACATTAACAGTTTGCAAACATTGTCTGATTCCTCACAAGGCCTTTGCCATGCAACAACGGGGGTCGGAGAACAGCGGGTGATTTGGCCAATTAGATGAGGCCGTGATTTAGGTGGCCAGATTGGGGGAGCCACATTTGGCTGCTGGCCAGGAATCTGGGGTTGACACCCCTGATCTTTGGGAAGCAATACCATGAGTTTCTAAATGACCACAACCAGGGGCAGAGGGAATGAACATCTGATGACCAGTGCTACACAGACCTCAAATATATTACAAACATGGCCACAGTCGCGCCAAATGGGACCCAATGTTCACCTTTTTCAGCATCTGTTGATAAAATTTTTGGACATTATTCAATTTGATTATTTGTTCCCATATTCTAGAACACAGACACAGTTTAATGGAATCTGAATATTCTACAATTAATTCACACTTAATCACATAAAGTCCAAGACTAATAAAAATACTTTTGGCTTCATTTTTAATTAATAGTGAAAAAAAAAACAAAAAAAACAAAAAAAAAAAACATGGTACATCCATATAAACTTAACTATCTGTAGAGGAATAAATGTAGGAATTAGGAGCATTTTTTAACCCTGTATCACACTTATTTAACACTAGATAATATGTATCTTATTTAAACAGGAAAATTAAAAATCTCTTCCAAAAGCGAAATGTCCCAGAGAGAGCAGCTCAAACATAGTTATAACTAATGATAGACCACTATATCAGGCGGCCAATATGTACCGTCTGATTTTTCTTGTATTGTCCTGTTGTGTCGGTCAATATGCTCTATTTTCCTTCCTATGATTTACTGACAAATAAAGTTCAAGGCACTTTTCTCACTGGCCACACTGAGATGGTCTAGCAATACTTATTAGGTTAACTGTCATAATTTTAATTTCCTAATTGTAAGTAAAGTAGATTATCTGGCACTTATTATCATATGACAGAAAAAAAAAAAACAGTATTGCCCCCAAATATTAGCTTAGAAATATCATTCAAACTGTCTCAGGCAGATAATTTAAGTTGAACTTTGTAATGTATTAAAGATAAAGTCTCTCGCCCATAGGGGTTCATAATAAATACCTCTCATGTAATTGCTCATCGACTAAAGCAGATGTAAAAAAAAAAAGAAAAAAAAAAAAAAGGTATTAACCCTAAAAAATCCATATAAGTTGATCAGAAGTTATAACAAATAATAGGAGTTTGATTTCTCATTGTCAGCCTGACTCTTCGTTACAATGCGATATGACTGGAAACAAGTACAAATTTAATGTAAATATAATGGATTTATATTAGTAGCTCTGTTTCATTACTCTTTTACAAACTCAATTTAAATACTGAAAACAATTTTTTACAACCCACCTGCAGTACTTTCCCAGCCCACCAGGGGGGCACAGTCAACATTTTTGGAAATATCTGCCTTTCGATACTGCTGTAATGTCATTTCTTGCAGTCCAGAGCCATATTTAATTCACATAAACACATCAAAGCTGCAAGTATGAAATGCATATGTGAACACTAATGCATTAGCCAAACATTAAAGCACGTGAGGGGGGATTTTTTTTCAGCATCCATATAAATAATCTGTTGTAACTAAAACACAGACTTGTGAATTTTGTCTGAAAGGTGTCATTGCTTACGATGGATGGGTCCGAGCTGTAAGTCAGACTCCAGCTTGTGTGTAACAGATCACTCCCTACCTCCTACCGCATGAGGAAAGCACAATTACCTGTTCTTGTCGAAGGATACAGGCCCTGTCAGCAGCACCTCGTGCATAATACATACCTGACATTCTGCTAACGTTACCTGCCACATGTAACCAGTCACACTGTAAAAGGTGTTTGTCTGCTCCCCCGCCACTCCAAATGCTAGATATTTAAAATTAATGGCTGTGATTAAGATACTTTAAAACCCACAAATGGTATATTTAAATATTAAGTCACATGTAATTAAGCAGGGAGAAATATTCATCCCCGTTGTTAGGGCAATTATAACAATTTCCATCAAGGGATTTCTCAGCTTGACTTTTGTTCTGAGCAATAGTGATTAACATTATAGTTAATTGAAGTCATTTTCTAAGACTTAGGGTATTTCTTCTTCCCTTGGCCTAAGAAAAAAAAAAAAAAAAAAACGAGCTGGACAGAGCGTAGACTTAACGGCATGATTTCCTCCTCTCAGGTTCCTTCCTGTGAGCATATTTAACTGTGTGTAGGGGGGTCATCCCCAGGTGGCTGAGGAGGTCAGTCTCCACTGTGGGAGCGGTGAATCAGTGGACAGTCGGAGATGAGGGCTCAGTGGGAAAACTCCACTCAGGTTAGCAGCCATTTCCGTACATGGCTCTGGAGGAAAAAAAACCCGGAGGCGACGGTGTGATGTCCACCTTGTTGGGTGATAACAACCTTGTTAGAAAACGCACCATGAGTTGTTTTTCTGCTCATCACACAAAGTCATTAAAACTATATCTTGTGATTGGGCTATTAACTGGACAGTGGGGGGAAGGAAAAAAAAAAAAATCACCTTAACAGCGTGACAGTTTAAATATAGTATGGGGAGTCTTGTTTGAGTTTCATCAGCTTATGTAGAGTCTGCATATGTGGACATGGAAACCACACTTTCAGATTTAGTCAAAGTTTTCCCTGCACATTCATATGGTATTCATAAGTTTCTAGTGTTCGAATTATACTAGAAGGGTGATGTGGTTGAGCGAGCTATAATTTGAAGAGAATTTTAAGCAACTGCTGACAATGTCTATAAAACTGACATACAGCTCGTGTGATAAGCGCTTCTCCATCGTTTGCTCAAAGCTGAAAATTGACAACTATTCTAAATCTGTTGACATGAAGGAATGCCCCTGATATTAGAAAACTGTTCTTGAGCGGAAAGTGTGTTGCACCCGGATGCTCAAATTAAGTCATAATTGTCCCGAGGTCTTCACACGACATAGTACAACTCCATTTCCAAATCTGTCTTAGTGTAAGTAATACGCCTGCATACTGTCATGAGTGACACGGGCCTCTTCTCTGCGGCGCCGTGACCCGTTTTAAAGATCAACGCCAGCCCGTGAGCATGCACCCAGCAGTTGTCCTCCCTCTGAATGTTATTACAGAGGGAACCAAGGTCAGATTGCAGAGATGATGATACATGGGAAGCACTTTTGAAATAAGAAAGTCTTTTTTTTTTTTTCGCTGCTGCGTCGCATATTGACCTTGGCATTTCTGACAATAGCATCCATCACACACATGAAACCTTTCCAACAGGCAACACTGGTCTGCTGAGCAGCCAAGTGAATCAGATTAAGGAATAACACCAGTAGATGGATGCCTGACGTCAAAGCGGCAGAGGGATCAGCCTCCCTGTTCCTTGTACATTCCACTTCCTCTGGACCCCACCACCCCCGCCCCGGCCTGGCTGGGTTATGTTTCTCTGATTTTGACACAAATGATTAAGTGCCGCAGAATTGCTTATGTTTTGATCGATACTACAGCACTACTGCAGTAATTGAGAGCTTGTGGATGTAATCATCTGCGGACCAGGGTTCATCACTTGAGCAAAAGTTACAGTTTTGTTTGTAAACTCGATTATTCTGGTGTAATTTAATAATTCCTTCCATATTCTTAGCAAATTAAGTTGGTTCTTTGTTAAACATTATCTTTATTACACAGTCACAATTTACTGTAATATGAAAAGCTTGCCTTTAATAAAGTGAAACTCTGTACCTTTATGGGTTTTCCAGCTAGTCACTGCAGGACATCCCCTTACAGGACTAATGAAATACCCATTCATGCTACAAACCTTGTTTTCAAATATCATGTATGTCTGGTTTCAATTTCTCTCAGCTATTAACGTTTACATTATTGTAAAAAAAAAAAAAATATAAATGGATCTAACAAAGAAACGCCTCTAATCCCAGGTAAAAAGTGGGAGCTTTTGGGGCTTGAAACCAGAAAAAAAATGTCAGTAGTGTATGAATTCACACGTGCAATTAATACTTTGGAATGAGGAAAACAAATGCTTTCATCCTGAAATTAATAACGGAAAAACAGGGCTTTCGTTTTGGTAAGAATTAGTCATCGTTTAATGCATATGATTAAAAGCATATTAATATTAAAACTGTTGTAGCTACAAAGTCTGCATCTTTAAGAGCAGCCATTTATCATGGCTACATAATGAATGAGAAAAATATTCTTTAAAAGCTGGAGTTTTAGTGAGAAATACAGTCGACAAAGAGCCACAGCTTTGCACATTGTGCCAGCATGGAAAAAGACATTAACACAGTGCATGTGTAGATGTGTGTGTCTGTGTATTTCAGAGAAGGGCTGCACTGAAGTGCTCAGCTGGGAGCATCCAGTCAGTGACCCCTGTCTTTCCAACTGTGTGGAGAGAACTCTTCAGTGTGCGTCTGTACGAGTGTGTGTGAGTGTGTGTTTACAGGACAGAGAGAGAGAGAGAGCGAGATAGAAGTGCAGGCCGGAGAACAGAGGAGCATTGTGCGGCGCTGAGCCTCCTATGGTCCAGTCTGAGCAGGTTGTCCACATGCTGTAGCTCACGTAATCCAGCCTGAGGAGAAGTCCTGAACCACAGTGGCCTTTGCACTTTGCACTGACACAGGGCAAGGTGGCGCCTCGCTCTATCTGTCTGACGAGTCCAGGTTCAACACACTCCCCAGGCTGCAGAGAAACCGCACACTCACTGTACGAAAAAAGCTGTTTCTCATTTATCATCCTGGACATGTATCAGCTCGATTATATGCACTTGAAAAAATAGATTTGAACACATTCATTATTGAGGTTTCACTAGCGTTTTCTAAAACTGACCAAATTCAAATAAATGGCCTAGTGTATAAATGCTAAATGTAGAAATCGGTGTTTTTATTTTAATATGTTAAATGCTTCACATTACAGAAATTATTATGTTAAACAGAGAAGGTAGGTGGTTAAACTTTTTTTTAATATATATATATATATATATATATATTTTTTTTTTAAGCAAAAAAAAAAAAAAAAGAAAGAAAGAAAAAAGAAAAGTACTGTTAGAAGTTACAAAAATGTGGGGGCGTGAAGTAATGAAACGTGTAGGGCTGAAAGTGAAGAAAGGCAGGGTTTACTTTAATGTCGCAAATATCCATAATTGTTCGTCACGTTAATATTCCAGCTGATCATGAGGTAAATCACGTAAATTGCACACCTTTATCCATATTGTGAGATTATATTGTAATAACTTCAATATTTTCCCCTGCACTGCTGTTACAGTCACAATTTGAAAATAAAAACATCTCTTATTTTTCCTTTTATCATTCTCAGCATGGCGGTGTTTTCGACAATCAAGTTTTATGGTGTGCCAGCAGGACGCCATGTCCACGGGGACTCTGTGGAGAAAGAGGTGAGTACCAGGTGCTGCGAACCCTCTCATGCTATTACCACCACACTGTCATGGCTTTCTGTCCCATTTTACCTTGCATACACCCTCCCCCCATCCAGCGAGACAACAGGATGGCACCACAACAGCTGCATGTTCTGCAGCTTTGTCCATTTACAGCATATTTCAAGGAACCGTCATGGATTTTGGGGGGGTTTTTCCTCCACCCTTATCTTGGTGAAAAGCAGACCGCCTTGTAGCACAAAACATGGAGGACTCATTTTGTGTAGGCAACTTACAAGCACAGAGGCACAAAACTAAAATGGAGAGGGTTATTTCATTTTTTTTTTTTTTTTTTAGGGGGAAACAAGAGGGCGGGTAGTGTAGGGTTGCAATCCACTCAAAACCATTACCTCCAAACATGGACTTGGAGCACCCTCTACCCATCAGAAGTCAAAATGCAGGCAGGCTTTGCCCCAGAGTCCTGCCATTACTACATCTGTAATTGTCTGGGAGCCAGGCCTCGCTCTCCAGAATTTTAACAGAAACCATGAGAGGGAGGCTTCTTTAAAGGCTTCATCAACTGTGACCAACCGCCGTCAGCAGTAACCCATGTTATACAGGCCGTAGTTATGACACCCTCAAAGGGCTGCCCTCGAGGAGGCAGGCGACAGGGAGGGGAGGGGGGGGTACAAGGGGAACAGGGCCTCAGAAGTTTCCCACCTTCCCTTGAACCACAGCCGCACACCCTCGGCAGGAGGTGGACAGGGCCGGCTTTGAAAAATAACACCTTTGTGATCCCCAGTGTTTGGGGATGGATCGTGGTCTGCAGATGGCTCCGGATACACTCTGTACGGATGGATGGGAACGACGGAGAGAAAAAGGCCAGACTGAACTGCTTTTGTACCTGAGAAATGTGTTATTTTAGGATTGTTCGCATTGAAATGTCCATTAAAAGTGAAAGCATCTCACTGTGACGTACACTTTATGTTCTAATGACAGTACAGCTTTAACCCTTGACAGGACACTCAAGAGAAATAGTCTGAAATTAAAATTTAAGTGTGTATGAGGTTTTTTTTTTTGTTTTATTGTCATGTAGAAAATGAAGCCCAATGAAGGATTCGATCAGCTCTATATGTAAAGTGTCATGACATAACTTCTCTTATAACTATATAAATACAATTTGATTTGATTTGAAGTTACCATATTTGGTCAATCACATGTATTTGGCAAAGTATAAATGAATAAATAAAAATGAATGCATTAATGCAGATTAATCCATCATCATGAACTCATCTACAGTGCAGAATTATTCTGACTCACACATTTCAGGCAGTTTTTCCAAGTAGAGTTGAACCATGAACAGTCAGTGGGTCAGTTGGTCCAGTCGTAACAGGCAGCAGAAACAAACCATAAACATGGAAGACCCAACAGGACATATGAGGGACAAACAAGACAGAACAGTTGTTTACGGTTGTTTTGTTGAAAGAGCTGAAGGTTTAATAAACTGGTTCAGTATATATTCTCTTCTTTCTTGAGTCTGTTTGCTCATGCAAAATTAAATGTGATTATTATAGATTAAAAATGAATAACATTTAAACGTGATTAATTGAAATTAATCCACACCAACCCGGTGAATATTGTGATTTTTAAAAAAAAATATGTGGCAGTCCTAATAAAAATACAACAAAAACACTTGTAATGAAAAAGGGGCATTATTTTAGAACAATATATTTTTCTAGTTTGCTGTCCTTATTTCTTTTACTGTGTCGTGTTGCCTTTCTGTGCTTTAGTGTCTTTGCTTGCATCTTGTTTTATTGCAATTTTAACTTAATTCTGTCCTCCTGTTTAGCCCTCTGTTGTTATTTTGACTCCTGGGCATCCTGCTGTTCTGCCCTTCTGCTTTGTCTGTCAAAGCACTTCAACTAAACTGAGATTTTATAGATGCTATATAAATAAAAAGCTATTATTATACACATTATTCTTTTGAACATCACGCCTTGCATTAGTACCATGACTTCATGGTACCTAACAAAGCAGGTACAGTCAATGGACCTTACAGACACCGTAGACCACATTGGACCCGAGATTGTTGACTCACTGTAATTTCGCTTTTTCATTGGATAGAACTTTACTGATATTTACTAAATATGAAAAAACAGAAGTGTGCAATGTCAGTTTTTTCCATAAATATGTTTTATTGTGAGAAGTAATTTCTTAAACATGACATCAAATGGAAATATCATGTTGTTTTACAGATATATTTATTATTATTATTATTATTATTATCATTATATTAACCTTCTTTCTAGTACTAAGTTCTAAAATGATGTGGTTTCCTGGTGTGTCCATGTTTCTTTTAAAAATATATTTGGCTTGTTGTAATATCCGTCAACATCCTTTTTTTTTTTTTTTTTTTTACTTCACCCGAATATACCTCTGAATATATAAAATATAGAAAAATGTCTTTCCGTTGTAGTTGTGTGTATTATACCATTACCATTATGCCCAAAAACCCACCTCTTGCCAGCACAAAAACCCATTCATTTTTATGCCCAAATCACATTTGTGCAATTTGAGAGTAAATGAAAAAGTGACTACTATTTTAATGTATGTAAAAATGCCCCCAAAATGGGTTAACAATATTAAGAAAGTCCATGGGGGGAAAAAAAAAAAAGAAAAAAAAAATCTAGATACTGAGTCAGAACAATTTTACCGCCACATTTCCTCATGATGATGCATTGATAGCAATTAAGTTATACACAGAAGCTGTGGATGTGAACGTTCACACGTGTCCTGCATGTGGCTAGCTAATGGGCGTGAGTGGAAAACTAAGATGCAGACAGAAGAACGGGGAGCCAGCAGAGTTTGTACTGGGGGGGAATAAATTATTACAGGCCCAGTGATGGTGACAGCATTTTTCCCTCAGTGTGGGGGAAGAAAACACTGCTCTGAACTTCTAACCTGCGATTCTGAAATCATTTTTAGCTGCAGTTGACAGTCAGTAAGCAGCATTTGACAGCAAGCTTACGAAGGCTGGTGACACTTTCCTGCATCTCAGCGGGGTCTCCAATGGTCCAGCCCCTCTGTAAAGGTGATCGGCTGTTGTGATGTTTTTCTTTCCCTCTGCTTGGCCTTCACTATGGAATAGAAGAGTTTTCCACCTCATTTACATTTTTCCCTCTTTTTAGTTACAAATGTCATGTAATGTCGAGCTCTGACTATGAATCACTCACTTGTCAACTATTACTCTCATCCACCACTACATTGATAATCGATTAACTGATTTGAGCTCTAATTAAACTATTATCCCTTTGATGCATGAATTATGAGAACCTTAGTCAAGATTATTCCCCTTTAGGAATGAAAAAAAGCAGTGTGATTGAAATCTTTTTAATGAACCTATTTTTTTATGGAGTTACAAAAATGTCCACTCAGCTGGAAAACATGTGTTTTTTGTTTTATTTTTTTTTTACCTTTATTTATTGTTTCTAATTAGTTTATTGATTTGCATTTTTCACATACATAGGCGTTTTCCTCATTACACACAATATGATTGCATCTGTTATTGCATATATCTTTCTGTACGTATGTACACATACACACCCACCCTTGTCTATACATATACCTGTGCACATATATATATATACCCATATAAATACATATATCCATACAGATAGAGATTCATACAGTATAAAAAGGAAAACATGTGTTTTAAGCTTTGAAGTAAAGAAACATGTATTTAAAACACAATATTAGAACAGTGAAATTTTTTTTTAAATCATGCAATTTTTGTTTAAGAAGACTGTTAATTACAGTGTAATAACAACAAGCAATTGATTTATATGTAAACATGTTAGTGCAGATCAGGTATTAAGAACAGACCAGTCACAGCAATGATATGAACTGACTGATATGGAACTAAAACAACAGAACCCATGAATATACAAGAGAACAACTGTAGAATAACTGTCCATTGTAGTGACCAATATGCATCAAAGGGTTAAAATGATCTGATTTGAGCCTTTTAAGTTTGCACAGTTTCTGGTTGTATCACTTTTGCTTTTCTTAAGTGAATAGTTTTGGGTTTAGAAACCATACGAGACATTTGACAACATTATCTTGGGCTTTGGGAACAATTTTTACACTAACAAAACCCAAATATCCACCAGCAATCAAATGTCATCTTCTACAACATTGATTCAAAAGTAAAACCTATTGAGTTGAATCAATGACAGTGGATGGAGATACTTAGTTTATGTTCAATTAATGATATATTTGACTGAAAAAGTCACCTTTTCTCTGATAAATCTCATATGTAATCGCACTACGCTCCTCAAACATAGAATACATTGCTAAAAAAAACTGGAAACTGACTGAACTGAACTCCTTGAATGCTTTTAAATCCAAACTCAAAGTGCTAGAGGCTAACTCAATAACTTATTTGTTTTTTACTGTTTGACTTGTCCTGTAAATTATTGTATGTTTGAACTGTGTTCTGTAACTGTGTCGCATTTTACGCTGCCTCTTGGCCAAGACTCCCATAGAAAAGAGGTTCTTAATCTCAATAGGATCTTTTTCCTGGTTAAATAAAGGTTTTTAAAAAGTTATGACGATTAACGGGCCTGATCAGTAAATTTAACATAGGAACATAGATTTTTATTGGCAAAAAAAAGCTAAACAAATATGTAATGTATTGATAAACGGTGATTAATTCCTTATGAGAGGTCAAATAGTGTGGGGAAAAAAAACATTTGGGAAGTGCCACAAAAGTTGCACTGGGTTTTTATGGCTGAAATAAATGTATTAATAGAGGAAATCAAGCTGCAGCAGTTACGTAAAGTAAAATAAAACACATATGTATAGTCCCACATGACAGTGTGAACGTCCTCCTTCAAAAAGAGACAAAAATAACATAAATGATGGATTGCGTTGCAGCAAAATAGCCACACTTATTTTGGTAACATAACTTGCCTTTGTTTAAACATTAGGTTTCATGTGGACCTTGTTTTGAAAGGTTTCATACTCATAAATTTAACGTGATGATTGTGTTATAGTATTCATGTAACAACTCGGCTTACAAAGTCAGCGTGAGTGCCAGTCTGGGAGCTCGGTGCAGAAGACAGTGCGTCGGTGAAGGCTTGTGTTGCCTCCAAACAGCTGTGGTGCCTCTTTTGTGTAATTTGGAGGGCCTGTTGCCCCTGCTCTATTCAGGGCTTTCACACCAGTCTCACTCACTTCTCACTCCCTGGGTTCCTCCTCACAGGTCATAAATTAAGCAGAGGGAGGGGAAGCTAAGATCAGAGAAAAAAGATCAGTCAGGACCTTATTTTTGTTCATTTTTATCACTTTTCCTGTGAGATAACAGTGCGGAAAGAGTTGAAATTTCATAAGCGACGGTAAGAAGCAAAGCTGCAGCTCAGAGGGAGGTTCTCTGATGTAAAGACAAGTCTGTGGATTTGTGAGTTAAGATGGAGCTTTTTGGGTTCTATCCACTTGGGGCCACACTGCTGTTGACACTATATGTTATTTTAATGAGTGTTGCGGCGTTGTGGTTAATGTGGCCACAGCTCACGGCTCTGAGGTGCAGTCTGGATGTGCATGTGTGCGTGTGTGTGTGTGTATGTGAGGGAGACAGTGGTGGGAGGTTTGGGGAGGGGGGCACAATATGGTTTCGTGACAAGCAGTGGGATAACTCATACTGCCTCTCCTGTCAAAACAAAGACCACTTGAAGTGAATGAGGCCAGCAGAAACATACTTTGTGGCAAGGAGAGAAGGTCTGGTATGGCACAATTTTATTTTTCCTGCATTTGTATGGATGGACTTCATTGTCATCTTCACTCGTGAGATGTTGTTTTTTTTTTTTTTTTAGTGTCTTTTGGCAGACATTGTATTCAGTAAGGTTGCCATCCTCAACCCAACAGTGCATACTGTGACAATGACTTAATGACATGAATAGGGGAAATATTGCACAGTTCAGTGGCTTGTATTGCTTGCTATTATCCCTTTGTGAAACAGAAAGATCAAAATTATGAAATATCATGCGACACATGTGGGATCTATTCAGCGGTATCACAAAACTCCCATTGAAAAACGGTTAAATGGCTTTGCATGAGGCTGTGTACGGAACCATATGGACGCCTCCACATCTCCTCATTTCATACATGTTTCTTTTGACATCAATAATGCCTCGGTATCCAGTGGCGTTTGGAACGCATCCAAAACAATTATAAAGTTGCCGTGGAAACTGAGGTCCTGTGCCAGGGTGAGGCATACTGTCTCCGCTCAGATAACCGCATGGAAAGTCACAGCAAACAAAGCACTTGACAGGGGTGCAGAAAAGGGAGAAATAAAAAAGGAGGGAGGTAAGGGATGGGCAGAGGTGAAGAGACAGAGACAGAATAACAAAAGGGGTGAACATGGTGAATTTGGACATCCACGGCTGAGGAAAACACACACAGATCTGCTTTGTAGAATACAGACATTTATGAGACCTTCTGTCCAAATACGCAGATAGACAGTCTTAAATAGAGCTAGATTAAAAGGTTAAGGTTGGCCAGGTAACACCATGTGTGTTTATTTGCTCACACATGAATGAATATCATCATGGCGAAGGTAACACACAGGCCCTCAGTGACACATGCAGTTTTGTGTGTGCAACATTGAAACTGGAGTAATGTATTGTAACCTTATGCTAACCTAATGAACAAGAGGATGAAAGCGGTGTAATGGAGGCGTTTTTACATTCATCTTTAGGCTCCTCATTATGCGCCCGATATGACAACCTCGTTAGGAGTGCACGAAAGATTACCCATGCGAGTAAAGAGCACCACCTTCACGCAGAAAAACACAAACACACAGAAAAATTGTAAAACAGGTAGGAATGCACTGTATAGAGGATGGACTGTACGATTGTATAAACACACACACACACATACACACACACACATACACACAAACCCCTAGTGGGAGCAACTAGGCTCTTGGAGTCACAAAGACAATCTGACTGGCTTTCAAAGACCCCTGACTGTCCCCTGTGTTTATTCAGATGGGAGCTGAGAACGCCACTATTTCAGAGTCATTACCTTACTTTGTTTTGATCTTCCTGATAAAGAACATAAGTTTCAATGCTCTGGTTAGACAGCTGGGACGGCAGAACAGGCCCTCAAAGTCTTCTGCTCTAATTCACATGGATTAAGCTTTACTGAAAACCTAAACTATTGAAATACGTACTTGGAAAAACTCCTGTTTAATTCCTATGTTTTGTTTCCTCAGCAGTGGACACATTACTGAGTGTATATGTAGCGTTTTATAGGCTACATCTACTGGTAACTATATGCAATTGTAGTAACATGAATCAATTAAAACATGTTTTTAGTTGTCTGGGCCTGAAGTGTCAGCATATCTGTGCCAGAGTCATCATTTGTTCTCATTAGTGTTTCTTGGGGGAAAAAAAAAAATCAGTAGCGCTTGAGGAAATCAGGTAATTTGTATTCACAAATAAGGATACTCGACCCAACAACGTCATATCATTTGTAACAGAATAGCAGGTAGGTTTAGGTTCATGTGTGTGTCTATTGTGACCACTTTGTTTTACAATGAAAAAGCAATTTCTGCATTAGTCTTTGTACAGCCCTGAGGCCGAGCATCATTAGCTCAACACTGCTCTCAAGTGGACGTTTAGTGGAACTACGACTATAAATTTCAAGTGCACAGTGTGATGTAAAGCTACAAATATTCTACTGCTGTAAAAGTGTAAGAGTTTACCATCTATTTAATCTTCACCTGGATATCTGGGGAACTATTCAGTATTGCTTGATCCAGATTTCTTTATGACAATGTTTCCAACAACACTAAAACTCATTATTCTTACAGTCAAAATTACTCACATTTACAGACAACGTGGACTATCAAACAGGCAAAACAATTTACAAAGTTAAACATAATATATTACCAACACGTATAAAGAAATTATTCAGTAATCATGAGGGGGGATTATAAATATAAGGCGAAAAAATAATTTTAATATTCACTTAATTCATACGACCAGGAGGGAGTTTTGTGTTTCAATCAGTGACATCAGAGTGTGGAACAAATTCAATTTGGAAAAAACTTTTTGAACAACCATTAAATTTTTATAGAAACTCAAACATTATCATGAAATATATATATATATATATATATATATATATATATATATATATATATATATATATATATATATATATATATATATATATATATATATATATATATATATATATATATATATATATATATATATATATATATATATATATATATGGCTGCATCAGACAAACACAGGCAAATGTTTTTTTTTTTAATTGTTAAGAAAAATAACTAAACTAAATTCTTGACACTTTTATCGTGCCGTGTCCTGGATGTGTTTCATTATCTACTGAAACATCCAGTTTTGACTTTGATAGAATAGTGCACATGCAGAAAGTAGCATGTAGGTTTGGAGAATGGAACTATACTTAGAAGAGTTTAATGACAGTAGGATTCTTAATGGAACATATTACAAATGCATGGGGCATCCAAAAATGTTTTTCCACTATAGAATTAAAACAATGTCCAAGTATGAAACAATTTAAAAGGACGTACAAAGACACCATTTTAACAGATACAGAGGTGAGGGAGGTGTTGGGCATCACTGGGTGTTATAAAGATGTAGAAGTATGTGACATATATATATATATATATATATATATATATATATATATATATATATATATATATATATATATATATATATATATATATATAAGGACAGTAATTAGTTTTTAATCTGATTATTTACAGGGCTGCTTTGGGTTGTTATTAATCTTGATTAAAAAACTTGATTAATATATTGTATTGAAACAAAAAAAGGAAAAAAAATCTACAAACCATGGTAAAATCCAGAAAAAAATCTTACACACAAAAAAAGCAATGAAAAGTCCAAAGTGTTCAAAAAGGTTTCTAAAATACACCAAATATTTTGGCTAAATATCCAAAACATATGCAAAAATATGAATATATATGTGCAATTAACATGTTTAGTCAACTACTTTAAAAGTTTCAACAAAACAACTAACAACTGTTCCATTTAATTGCGTAAAATCTTTTAATCGCATTAATCATGATGATGGATTAATCCGCATTCATTTTGACAGCCATAAAATATACAGTATATATAATTATATTAAGTCATGTGTCTTTATTAAACTTAAAAACTGTATAATTGACTATGTGAACATTTAAATCACAGACAAACAAGACAGTATCTTTTGGTCGGTATCAGTATCAACTGACAATTTCCAAAAACTGTAACAAATGTATCCCTAATCTTAATATTATTGGATAACTAACTAATGCATTGACCTGTGAGGATCCACAGGTTCTAAATCTGGTACTTTTTATGCTGTTCTATAGATTCATGCATGTTGTACCACATTTTTCCAGCAGTCACCACCATAACATTCTGGGTATAGCAACATAACTGTAATACTATTGGATTACAAAATGACTAGTATCTCCCACAATATTGATCCTTTCAACTTGCCATTTCCATGAGTCTGTTCCTTGACTAAAAATACATAAGTCTGGCAAACTGTCAGTCAAGTCTTTTGGGGTTTCGTGTGAATCCCCAGACTTTTATAACATAGAAGTACAAACTGTTAGCCTAGCCGCGCTATCCCTATTCATTACATGTACAGGTCTAAAAGTGCTTCATAGGCAGGGAAGGCGGGGCTAAAAGGTTGTCTTTCAAATCCTCCGTATGCATATAAGACGGTACCACAACCAATCAGTGTAATCTTTAGCATGACGTAGTTAGACACAAAACATGAAACAAAACTGGGGATTATGGATCTTAACGACTGTTGTCGCTTCTGTAAAAAATTATTTAAAGATGGCTGACGTTTTCTCACATTCTTCACTCATCTTTGATGAAAGGAAATCACCACTCGTTCTTCTTCTATCATTGTTTCTGGTTGTTTGTCTCAGAATTGTTGTAGTGTCACTTTGTTAAGCCCGCCCTCTGACTCTATACTTCACTGTGATTCGTCGGCCAGTTTCAGGGAAATCTAGCCAAAAGTTACATTGAGCGTAACTAGACTACTATGGTAGCACATTATATTTGCTGCCACTAGGGCGACTAGGCTAACAAACTGTTTTTAAAAAAACAAACCAAAAAAAACAACTGTTTGTACAGGAATAAAAGACTGTCAGAATAATCCTGTAAAAATCACATCAAACCATAATTATATTTACAGAGTAACATCTAGATTTACCATTTTAAAGATGTAGATTTAATGTTGAATGTAAACAGTCAATAGCTTACACAGACCTGCAGGTGCACAGTGTTTTCTAAATCCACTAGGACTAAACTGGAGAAATTAAGGGTTCAGTGTCTTCAGTTTTATAAGGACATTTCAACACGTGAACAGTCAAAGCTAGGGTTTCAACTGCCATCGGTCGCCAGGGGATGAGCTGCTCTACCAACTGAACCACAGCTACAGTTATTTTACATAGGAAATTGTTAAATGCTTATTTCTTTAATGAAGGAAATATATATACCTATATGCATGTAAATATATATAGACAAATATATTTATCCTTAAATCATACATTCACAACATTATTCCTTTTTTTTTTAAAGAAAATAGGCTGTCATTTTAACATTGAGGTCTTGCATTTTAAAAGGCATCACAGTGTTTTTGAATGTAGAGTTTTATTTTCTCAAAACATTAGAAATACATAACTTCTCCATACAAATCTGGTTTTGTTCACATACTTTCCCTGTACAAACTACAGCTACATTTGATTGAACTGTTGACAGAAAAATCTTCTCGAATAAACTTTGAATTGTATTTTCACTTAGTTTTTTATGTTGCAACTTTAGTTGTTCATTTTACAGCCATTTAAAAAAAAGAAAAAAAGTCTATATTATAGTATAAAACTACCATGACAATTGTAGTGTAATAGCATTTCTGTGGGTTTAGCCCAGTCAATGATCACAGTAGTTTAAAGATGTCATGTCACACATATGTTAAATGTTCCCACTGTCGACCCTGTACAATGTCATATACTTTTTGTGCAGATGGGATATTTTGTATGCACTGTTTCACCGCATTGTCTCTGATAAAAAAATTTAAAACATGGACTATGAGTCTAATCTTTATTGATTTATCTTGTCTTTTAGCTTCCTTTATTGTCTTTAATTAATATGCTATAACATAGTTTTTATATGATGCCTATTGTAATCAAGGCCAGGGAATCTGTCATTTTTACTGTGACTGATATAGTTAATTAATTACAAGTGTCTACAACATAAAAATAATGATGAACTTTATCATTCCAATCGTGCCTGCAGGATGATTTTGCAAAGTACAAAAATTACACAGAAGATATTAACAACCATGGCTGTCAAACTCATTTTAGTTCCAAACTTCAACATATTAACAATATTAAGGCTTTTACTCAATGTTTTGTGGTTTTATAGATCTGGTGTGAAATGTAGAAATGATAAATTGATGTGTCATATTGTTATTTTTTTTAGTATATTTCCAGATTGTCCAAGTTATTCAGACATTTTGTGAAAGGATATTATATTATATTATATTATATTACATTATATTATATTATATTATATTATATTATATTATATTATATTATATTATATTATATTATATTATATGTATGTGAAACCTGCATTAACAGGAGTTGGACACTGACCAGAGACATTTGGATGTAAAATCAAATTGCATTAGCATTACATTTCCCAAAAAGTCTTTGAAGTCTCATCTCTTCTATTGTAGTCCGTTCTAGTCTGGTGTGTTGTTTCTGTTGTTTCCTTTTCTATAACGCCGTCTTCTGATTGGTTCATGCAGATGGGAAGTCAGGTGACGTCAACCAATGAGATTATAGCTTTATTCTTCATTCTGGGTTCCGGAGTGGCCTGTTTTTTTATTTAAGTAGCAGGTGGAAAATCGGTGAGTATTTCTTCTTCTTGCGTCCCAGTTGTGTATTTAATGGTTAATACGCGTCATGTGGAAAAGTGGAGCGGAGGGCAGCGCGTGACTTTTAACAGCTATGTTTCCACTTTGATTAAAAAAGTCCTTAAATCTGATCAGAGTGCAGTGTATTTACCATCGGACGGAGCAGTCGTGGTCAGTAAACATCAGACATGTACCATAATCCAGGCGCAGATCTGGGCGCAGACGTGGCCTACATTCGGGGGCGGTGCGCGTGGTTTGCGCAGCTCCTTGTAAAAATAGAGTAAATGGAGTAAGAGGATTTCTCACGGTGTCTCCCCCCCGACAGAGCCTCGTCACTTCCAGTAAAGCCAATGTGTGTGTGGTGTGTTGCCCACCATGCAGATCTACAGCACACCCCCTCCCTGATGGATCTGGACCATATTCTTGGCATCCTAATAGAGTCACGAGCAATAAACATAAAGGTGTCCCCATCCCCCATCCTCCCACCCTCCCCCCTTCAGCCTGGTCTTATCAACCCCACATCCACACAGGGCGTACTGATGGACAAACCCACGCTCCGATCATCTATTACTACTTGTTTATGACTGTCACCCACATGACCACCAGATGGCGCCAGATCTGAGCTGTGACACTTCATTCATTTATTCGTCAACAGGTCTCCTTCACCAGGCTGACAGGATGAACATGTATGCAGTGTCCAACCCAGGGATCCCAGGCTGCCCCCCAGGATTAGAATACCTGACACAGGCAAGTACTGGTCCAAGGATTTGCAGAGACCTCCAGTATGTGGGGTTTATTACATCTACGTCAGCAGGACCAGAGGAAACAAGTGATGCCAGGCACAACAAACCCCAGCCCCTCACACATACTGTAGCTTATTTTAGCACAGACCCAGCTGATGTCATCATGTCTTTGCATGTGCTGACGTCAGCATATCAATCTGTTATATATATATATATGTGTGTGTGTGTCAAGTATGAAGTAAATTGAAACACAACGGATGCTTTTATAGATGTGGCATTTTCCATCTTATAAATAAAGGGAAGGAAGAAAAAGAGTTGGTATCATTATTATTTATATATATAAAAAACGACCTACTTTTCCCAAAATATAACCACCTCTATTCCAGGTCACTGGGAATCTACAAACCCTAAGAATTCAACTGATAATTTTGCTGCTACAAACATGTGAAATTTCAGTCATTCTCAGTAAATGAGGAAAATAATAATAATAAACATTAAAAAATGGAACTTTGACCTACTTTTCCCAACATGTAATGACATTTATTTTAAGTCATTAGTAATGTATAACCCCGGTTTTGAATAAATTCAACCAATAGTTTTGCTTTGCTTTCCTTTGACTCCCTTTCGGTAGTGTGTGTGTGTGTGTGTGTGTGTGTGTGTGTGTGTGTGTGTGTGTGTATTCCTATCTTTATGGGGGGTTTGTTTACAAAGTCACACCATGTCACAGACTATGATGATCAAAATTCAGGTCCCCACGAGGCTTAAATATAAATGTTGGTGAACTCCAGGAGCTGACGTCACAGGACAAGAAAAAAAAGGTTGCCGTAGTCATCTTGGCAGTAATGACATTGGTAGATTGGCAGGCACTGGTAGCAGAGACAACATAAAAATACGAGAATATATAGTTACAGCACAAATAATTGTGGAAGTCAGGGACACAGCTGATACAAAAGGCACCGCAGTTATTATTTAACGCATTACTGGTTAAAATGGGTTTTTGTTGTAGACATAGTCAGTCTCACGACCGACATGGGAAGCTTCAACAAAATGAAGTGAGTTTTTTTTTTATCATTTCCTACATGAAAACAAAGCGATGTTACCAAGCGGTGTCGGCTGCACTGCTGTCAGATGTAGCTAGCACAGCTAATAAACAAACATGCTAATGAGACACTTCCTATTAAACTGAGATGATTTAACACTTACCCTTCCAGTGGTGATGAAGCAGTTTTTGGATTAGATATTCCACAACTCAATGTTTGAAACGACGCCAGACTGAGTCCATTTGTAAACCTCCAGCCTCTTGTAGGCTCTCAGAGAGTTAACCGAGTTAACTGACGGGAAGTTAATGAGGTAGCTCTCGATGTTAGCATTCCGCAAATCGGGGACGTCTTCTTCAGCTGAGGAGGACATACTTTTGAAAAGCACCCCATGAACAATATACGGGTCCGTTTTATTTAATTTGTCCAATTTCTGCATATAAATCAGAATTTCATGTGAACTGAAGTGATATGTGCACTCTGGTGGATGCTAATATGTTTAGTGCCTTAACATTAATAGTGGCGCCGCGGTCGTCATGTCTAAAAGTCACGTGACGCGAAAAAAATCTCTCCCTCCTTTGGCCATTCTTCAATTCGTGCAATGCATGATGGGATATAGTGCTTTGGTTAATGACCATCGATGCACACTACATTTCGCGGTGGATTGTGGGATACATTGAGTGCACTATATAGTGCTTATAAATAGTTCACTAATGATTCGGACCACCCTACAGAATGGTGTGGTCCCGATATAGGTCCCTATGTAGAGAGTAGGGGGCAATTTCAGTTACAGCCATTAACTAGTTTTTTTTTTCTGGAAGTTTCCATAAAGCATGAGGGAAATAGGTGAAAAGCAAAACATGTATTTTTCAAAGGATTAAAGACGTGCTTATTGTTTTTCAATTATATTTATTTTTTTCATTATTATTATTAATTATTATTATTATTATTATTATTATTATTATTATTATATTTTAGTTTAATTATTTAATTATGTTTTTTCGATTTTATATATATCTTTGTTTAATTATTTATTTTTTAAAAGGATACATTTACTTTTTCCCATTTATAATTTTATTTTGATTGAATGTAATTATATTATTTTAAAAATATGTAATTTTATTTTCATTAAAAAAACACTACGTCACCCAATGGCTACTTTACCTACAAGTGATGATTATTAACTTACATCCTCATGAGACATGGAAACCAATATGTCTGTGTGTGTGTGTGTGTGTGTGGTGTTCTGATCAAATAAACAACAGATTAGTATTTGTACATATTTTTGGAGTATGCAATTCAATTTTTTCCAGGAAATAATCTAAGGGCTACAAGAAGAAACAACCCAAAAAATTAATAATGTCAAACCAAACATATTGCCTTGTTAATGGTATTTGATACGATATATCATATCATCACCTTCTTGTGTGCATCAGTACCAGCTCTCTCACCACATTGTTCTATACTTTACTCTTTGCCTGTGAAATAAAAATATCCACATTTATGCTCATATGGTGTTCTGGTTTTGTAGGTGGATCAGCTTCTAATCAAACAGAAAGTGGAGGTGGTTGAAGGTACGTTACACAAACAAGCCTCACATTCCTGGCCAACCCACCCATAGATGGGCTTTTTCATAGTTCATGGTATTATTAACTGTCCTGGGGTGGATTCCAACACCTGTGTCTGTGTGGGTTCTCTGGCGTCCTCCCACCATCCAAACACATGCTCTGATAAATGAATGGGTTTATCTAAATCAGGAATGTCCAAACTATTCCACAAAGGGCCGGTGTGGCTGCGGGTGTTTGTTCCAACCAACCAAGAGTACACAGTTTAACCAATGGACTCGATGAAGCCTGAGATCAGTTGATTCATTAAGTCAAATCTGTTGTGCTGCTGCTTAGAACAAAAACCTGTAACCACACCAGACCTTTGTGGAACAGTTTGGACATGCCTGAGTTAAATTGTCCATTGGTTTTAAATGTGATTGTTTGTCTCTATTGCTATGTTTACATGATGTTCATTAAATTCTGAATTATTTATTTGGAGCAAAATAATTCGGAATTAAATCTATTTCTTTCGTGTTTACATGGACATGTTAATTCCGAATAAAGGTTTACATGGGAAACGGGTGTATTCTATTTTTATTTTACTATTCTAGTTAATTGGGCTTTCAGAGCTGGAGGTACCGAGGGTTATGATTGGACAGAATGACCACTTAACATCTGGATATGTACGGGAAGGAAACGATCCTGTCCACTTCCTGTTTTGCCTCCGTTTTAACTAGCAGCATGGAAGGACAGATACTACATGTGATTTTTGCATTTATTTTTGTGATAATTACGAAACAGCAGCTCGACTGAATCAACCACAGGATTCAACATATTAATTCCAGACCAACAGAACGGAATATGTGCAGGAGCGTGCGCAGAACGACAGGAATAATGTTAAAGTGGAATTAACTGTTTACATGGGAGAGGAATTATCTAACTTGGAATTAAGATTGGAATAAATCAATGATATTATTTGGAATTAAGTTGAATTTTGAATTATTTTCAACTGGAATTGGGTGTTTATATGGTCATCTTAAATAAAATTACATTTTATTGAGAATTAAACAGGAATAAAAACTCCCACGTAAACAGCCCTGTCATGAACTGACATCACGTGCAGGGTGTGCCCCCGCCTTCGCACATAAGTAACCGGGATAGGCTCCAGTCAATGATCCCTGTGACCCTAGTGTGGATAAAGCAGGTTCTGAAAATGAATGAACTATATTATTATTCTTTAAACTAATCATGTGAAAAGCTCCATTAAGTTTACTGGACCTTACAAACAGTTTACAGCTCTAGTCCACATACTGCATATGTCAGGAAATGTGTAGCGTGAAGGACCCAAATGCAGACTCGGAAAGCTTCACAAAAGGCTCTTTATTCTGAGCTCGAACATATGAGGGACAGAAGACATAAATGACAGTAACGCTGTTCCAATACACTCGTTCAGTCGTCAAAAACCACAACTGGAGCAAGGTCCCACTTGGTTCAGGTGACTCAGAGTTCGGGTTCCGTTGAGGTAAGGTAAACTGACAAAGAGGACAGGAAGGGATAGAACTTAAATAGGGTGAAGTGATGAGGACAGGTGTGCAAGGGACCAGGTGAAATGAATGAGATGAAAGGTGACAGAGTGAGAATATGACAATATAAGAATTTCAGAATATGCATCTGTGAAATTGTGCTAAATGTTATTATCACACTGAGCTAATGGACTATGTAGTAAAGTTAGTAAAACTTACTTATAGATATATAGATATTTTCATGAATATTTAATATTTCATATAAGTAAAAAACAAAAATCAAGGAAAAATAAACCTGGTACAAGGCAGATTTTGTAGTCGACCAAATCATTTCTAAATAAAAAAAATATATTGATTCACAGAAAATAAAAGGTTCTTTGAGTAGCATATGCACTGTAATCTGCTCGGCTGCTAAGAAATGTATTTTGAATGGGGAATGGATTTTTTTTAATTTTATTTTCTCCTTTTCTTACCTTATTACTGGGACCAGAGTATATATTTTTTTCTTCATGTGCTACATTGAATGAATGATAATAAAGGAACCTTGGATCTTGTCAAAAGTTATTCACATTTATTAATTCAGCAGCATCTGTTTTCATGGATGTAGTGATGGACTTTGTGCTTTCTTAGTACAGTGCAAATTTTAACTAAATCTTGTTGAAAAATGAATGAGCGTCCAAATATTTGGGATAGAGTTTTCAATGTCACAGTAAAATTTTTGATGTCATTTTTTTTTTTTTTTTATAAGTCCATGAACTGAAGTGTGGAATGATGTTTTTTCAGCTGCTACTTCTGTTAAATACCAATGACACTCTATGTTTTTCTTCCTACAGCCCTCGTTGGTTTTGAAAGTAATAACAAGTATGAAGTCCGCAACGTCATGGGTCAGAACGTATTCTACGCCGTGGAGGAGAACGACTGCCTAAGTCGACAGTGTTGTGGTCCCATGCGTTCCTTCACGATCCACGTTCTAAACAACTTTGGAGAGGAGGTCATCACCGTCACCAGACCTCTCAAGTGCATGTCCTGCTTCTTCCCATGTTGTCTACAAGAGGTCAGGAGATTTACTTTTACTAATGTGGTAACACTTTACATTACGCTAATAAGGTGGTAATTCTATAGTAATTTTGATATCATTTCATGGTAATAGTGCCTTATTATAAGTAATATCCATGCAGTTTCCAGTGCAACTTCTAGGTAATATCGATGTAACCAGCTTTCATTAATGTGGAAATTTCTATGGTCATTTTGATGTAATTTCATGGTAATAATTATCAACACAGCTAGGTAATTAAGAAGAAGGAAGAGACAACAGGGCATTTTACAGTTGATACTATCTAATTTCCATTAAATGACTTAACTTGTTCCAGTGTAGTTACAGGCACATAATATCTTTTTTACCATCTTACTACTGCACTGTCTCTTTCTTGGTAATAACTAAGTCATTGAGTGGAAACAAGTGATAATGCATTTTATGGCCATGATGTAGTGTAATTTCCTGGACATTACCTCCTTGTTTTTCAAGTAATTAAAGAAAAACATGTCAAACCTGGCCTCATCATGTCAGTACCCACAGATTAATTTCAAATAATTACCGTTTTATTATACTTGAAATGAAAGCTGTTTGCATTGCTATTACTTAGAAACTGTAAAGTAGCTGCACTGGAAACTACATGGAAATTACTTGATATAAGCAATTACAAAGAATTATTATTACCATGAAATGACATCAAATTTACCATAGAAATGATCACTTTAATAAAAGCTGTTTGTATCGCTATTACCTAGAAACTGCATGGAAATTGCTTGTAATAAGTGCTTACAAAGGCATTATTACCATGCAATTACATCATAATTACCATAGAATTACCACCTTATTAGTGATCCATAATGTAAAGTGTTGCCACAAAGGTTCACTTTGTCTGTACTATTGAAACAGAGGATTGCTGAAAGTATAGTCGTGCTCATAAATTTACATACTGTACTCTAGTAGTAGTATTTTTTTGTCCATTTTTCAGAGAATATGAATGATAATACACAAACCTTTCTTTCACCTGTGGCTTAGCGGCTTGGTGATGTAATTTATAATCCAAAAAATTTGTTTTTTTAAATCCTACGGACAAATGACACTGATCATAAGTTCTTATTTTTTATAAGGTATTATTTTTTTATACTTAAAGGTGTTAAAATGGTCTTAAAAAGCATTATATTTTCTTGTCAGAAATGTGCAGACACACTCATTCAGAGGCTCAGTAGTTACCATGGAAACATCATCATGTTCTACAACATTGATTCACCAGTAAAACCCATAGATGACAATGACAGTGGATGGACACAAGTGGTTTATTCATTCATTTACTGAACCTGCTTTATCGTGACTGGGGTCATGTCGGTCTTTGGAACCTACCCCAGTTACTTATGGGCAGAGGCGGGGTACACGTCACCACTTCATGTCAATATAAAGTGTCGAGTTGTAACTGAGTCGACTAATGTTACTTTCTTTGCAGCTTGAACATTTAACAGACGCATTTAAACCCAACACAGCGAACATGCCTGTGGCAACATAACCTAACACCTACCATATTAAATTGAATACCTTTAAAGACTTGAAGGTATTAAATGTAGATTTGTAAATTCAAGACATTTTAAGACCCTGTGGCAACCTTGTAAAACTGCTTGAAATGTGCTTGAATTTGACCTTGAAAAATGTGTATGAACCTTGTCTTTGGGATGTGATGGAATGATGAAATCCAATCATCAATACAAGATCTTTGAGTAAAATTAATTTAACTAGAGAATACCATCAAATCTAATGGTGGTCTAATGCAATATAGTATATAGGACTTTTTTAAATTTAACCATTTAGATTAAAAACCTCTTTTTCAATGGAGTCCTGGTGAAAAAGCAGCAACGTTTACAGACATGGACAATATATACTGGAATTACATACAATTATAAAAAACAGTTGCATGTAAAGGACTTGACCTCAAGTGCTCTCAGTCTGGATTTAAATGCAATTAAACAGATAAGTTCAGGCAGCTTCCAGTCTTTTGGCAGTGTGTTCCATGTAGCAGCTCTTTTGCCCAGTTCTGTACGGACAAATGCTAGCCCAGTAAACATATTTTTGCCTGAATCGTTGGTCTAGCAACACTCTATAGAGCTTCAGCCAGGACCGGTAAAATTTTACTGGTCCAATCACAATGCTCCATTTGTGTAGTGAGATTGTAGGGCGGGGCTTAGCAGAATGACGACAAGGTTGAAGAAGTAGGAACTTATATACGGTCTATTATGGTCGGATAAGCACACAGTAAATTTTGCAGTGTTAAATCAACACTTAGAGAGTTAATTTGGAGACAATGGGACCAAATACACTCTAGAAGAAGTTAAATAAACTCTCTAAGTGTTGATTTAACACTGCAAAATTTACTGTGCAGCATGTAAACGGAGCCGGTTGGATATTTTTCCTCCACTGTTACCGGTGTGTTAACGTTAATTAGCCTAGCCTATAGCATGTTAAAACAATGAGATAGATGCTAGTTTACACTAGTTTCGTTGCTCTGATTGGTCATAGCACTGGCCTATTACATGCAGAGCAGTTTGAAAGACAGCCGTTGATCCCACCTGTACGTTTAAGCTCAGTCTATGGATCGTCTCCAGACTATGAGTTCATATCATAGTTGGGATTACCACGTTAGGCAAATGAAACACAGTGGAAACTGATCGTTGAATGCAGTGAGTAGGAATCGACACTTCTCGTGAAGTCACAGGTATAGGAGGGCAGCAGATCAAGCATGGCCTTATAAACAAAAGCAGAGGTTGAAAGTAACTCAGTAAAAGTACTTTGTTACTGTACTTAAGTAGATTTTTTTAGGTATCTGTACTATACTAGAGTATTTATTTTTCTTACAACTTTTTACTTTTACTACTTACATTTTTACATAAATATCTGTACATTCTCAGAATAGACTCATTACTTTTTCTAACTAAACAGATGTGACAGTATGAAAAATAAGTCACCAGAGGAAAAACCAGTGGAGGAGAGAAACTGTGACTTTATATATAATAGTTATATGACAATTATCTGACAATTTTGACTTTTTGTGTCACAATTTTGACTTTTTATTTCACAATTTTAACATTTTATCTCACAATTTTGACTTTTTCTCTTAAAATTATGCATTTTTTAAAGTCTCATTTATAATTTTTTTAAAAAAATCTCATGATGAATTTTTTTTATCTCAATTGTGACTTTTTTTTCTACATTTTTCCTAAATTCCCTGCCCATACCCACAAAACTGAGTACAGTAACCCTATCAAACACATTATCTACACAATAACTCACTTTTAAAGGCTTTATTTTAGATACTTTTGAAACTTTTCAGATTTTTCCTAGTTAAATAAGTATTATTGCATTCATTTTACATTTGTACTTTATTACAATTGTAAAATTGTACTTTTTTTTACATTTACTTAAAGGAGTTGAATCAGTACTTCTACTTTTACCAGAGTATTTTTTTCACACTAGTAGCTGTACTTCTACTTAATGTGAGTTCTTTGACCATGTCCCTGCCTCTTTGTGGACAGAGATGGTCATCCAACATGAAAATACAATTCACAATAATGTGTTAATGTTATGCAGTTAGTAATTAACCTCAGACAAGCATTATACACAGTGTCAATTCTTCTAAGACATTGACAAGAAGTGTTCATGTACAACAGGTCTCCAAAAATGTTGTAGTCACAAGCCATTTCTTTACCTCAAAGGTGAATTCCAGGCACATAAGAATGCAAACTGTAATTTGACCTGTTGAAAGAGCCCTAGATCTATCAGATAGTAGCTGCAGTTGTCTTTGAACCTATAGTCTCTACTACATTTACATAATTTTGTTCATTTTGTCCTCCCAGCTGGAGGTGCAGGCTCCTCCTGGTAACACAGTGGGATACATTGTACAACAGTGGCACCCGTTCTCCCCTAAATTCATCGTCGAAAACGAACACAAAGAGCCTGTACTGCGGATCCACGGGCCCTTCTGTGGATGGAGCTGCCTTCCAGATGTTGACTTTGAGGTAAGATTATCTAAACATTACATTTGTGAAAACAAAACAAGACACAGTAACCTTCTCCTCATCTGGGCAGTTTTTTTTTTTTTTTTTTTTTTTTTTTTTTTCCTCCGAGGATCAACCTTGTGCTCCGAGGCAGAAAATATGTTTCCAATCAGAGTGGGCTGTGGATGAAACCCTCGGACAGGGCATGTTCTAGTGTGGCACAGTGTGGCCATTGTTCCACGGCTCAGCTGGTTTTATTAGATTGAGCTGTGAAGGGGATTTGGGTCAGTGATACAGACCTTTTACCAGACTCTGAGCAGGAGTAACTGAAGCATGATATTACCACCCAGCTTTCTCTCTGGCTGCTTTGAAGTTAATTCTGGGGATACAAAGCCTAAGTTAGTGTGGCAGCAGTCAAAAAGCTTCAACTAGATAGGATTAGGAGCTGTTCCATGATCTCCTTCCAATAAAACCAAATACATTCAGCCATTGATCTGAACCCTAATGGAACATGTGTCAGTAATTTGTGCCCTGTGTAACTCTTTCCTCAGATTATAACCATGGATGAAGTCAGCAAGATTGGGAAAATCAGTAAGCAGTGGACGGGACTTCTTCGGGAAGCGTTCACAGATTCAGACAACTTTGGCATCCAGTTTCCCATGGATCTGGATGTGAGGATGAAGGCGGTCATGATCGGTGCCTGTTTTCTCATTGTAAGTGGTATATTTGGAATTTTTCTTGAGTCCATAAAGACCTAAACGTCCACTATTGAGCAAAACAATCTCCGGATGTTTAATATCAGTTGATCCAATAATCCAATTATATGTAAATACTTGGAGTAAAATGCAGATTGTCGTCTTTTCATGGTCAAACTTCAAGAGGATTGTTAGTCATTAAAAAGCACAAAAATTATTAAATAGATTTTATGAAAATTAAGGCTTTAAAATAATAAAATTCAATGTCCAGAGGCATTAAAAATTAAACACATTTGATTTAAAGAAATTTAAAAAAAAAAAAAAACATTGTTATTCACAATTTATTTTGATTCTATAAATATTTTTCATTGGAAGTATGTTGTGATGATTGACAGGCAGAACCCTTTAATTGGCTATTGGTTATGACAAAGTCACAACACCAGATGCTTTGAATGTAACGTGCTGTGAGCATGCTCATGCCGTGACAAAACAGAACAGGGAATATTAGCAAATGACAGAAAAATACAAACATGTACATTTCAGCAGTAGTGATTGAATGAGGAACTATTTAGAAGCTGATTGAAGCCTGTTGATGGCAAACTGTCATGTATATATATATATATATATATATATATATATATATATATATATATATACATGACTGTATCTGCAGCTGGACATGGACATTCGATTGGCTTAAAGTCACACTAAAAAGCATTAAATTAAATTAAATTCAGATGTTAATTATAAACTTAAATCACTTATCAGTTTTTAATCAGTTAAATGAAAACATAATAACTTCTAAATAATGACAACTATGACAACAAATGTCCGCTGCGCCATTAACGCCCACTGCCAATGGCAACGAGTTTTGTCACTACAGATTCACGGCACCATATCACTCCGCAGGTAGTTCGGCCACTTTGAAAGTAAATATTTGCTACGTTGTAACGGCTATTTAGTAGTAGTAGCAGTAATAAGCTGTAATAACCCATAGAATAAGCGGGATAATATATATAATATATTTCCCATTATCCTTTAGTTATTGTCCATTTTGTTACTTATTTTATTAATTTTGACTAGAACTGTTAAAGTCTCAGGAGTTAAAGGGTTAATAGGTTATTATGTTCTTCATCCCACGGGCCGCATTGGAATCATTGGTGGGCTGCATTTGGCTCCCGAGCCGCATGTTTGACACCCCTGGTCTAAAGGAATCTCAGACTCTGTTCAGTGAGAAGATAGAAAAAGCCTGTAGTGAGGAGTTCTGGTGTGATGACCTGACCTTTGCCCTTTGGTAGCTGGGATAGACCCCTGAATGAATGAATGTGTTTTTATTCTACAGTAACAAACTAACTCGTCTTCTCACTGTACTCACTGACAGGTTTTATCCCACAAGCTGAACTACCGATCTGGATTTCATGCCAATGTTTCACACTCGTCTGTGGTTTCCAAAGCCTCTGTCCTACATTTGTGTGTTTCTGCAGCTGTTGTTTCATTACCACAAAAATGCTATTTGTGTTTGTGCTTTTCTTCATTCAGTCAGTGCTGTGGTCTGCTTTGTTGTTAACACTTGGGCACACACACACACACACACACACACATAGACAATTGTTTGCTACGTCTATGTAATCTTAATATAACTTTTTGCTGTATTTAATGGTGAGAATTTACACTCAGGTTTTTAAAGTGCAAAATCAGAATGCAAATGGATCTGTTTTGTGTTTGTACTAACCAACAGAAAACATTGTAGTGATGCATTTGATGAGGATTGTTAGTGGGATAACCCCAAGACATGTAAATGGGTTAGAAGGAACTTTTTTTTCCCCAGAATGGATATGGATTTTACAAATAACTCTATATTTTTTATCATATTCATTATATTTATCTGTAATATAATGTACTCACCATATAATATACACTATATGGACAAATTTATTGGGATACATTGAATTCAGTAATTTTATATTGACAAATGTCCTGATTTACTTTTATATATCAAGAAATGTCATTACAATACATGTTTTAATTTCATTTTTGGGGTTAATTTTATTTATACATTTTGCTATAATGCTTCAGTACAGTAATAGTTGGTCTTGATTTTTTTTCTTAATATAATAATAGTTGTTTCAAAAGTTACATGTCTGGATTTCTGAAATATTTAACATGTTATGAGTATTTGTCATCATTATAAAACACATACAATAACCTGGTTTCTTCGACACAAATTCAGGAAGAAAAAACTGTTGGACAGTTTTAATGTGTCACAACATCCTTCTTATGTTTCATTTTCTTGTTGAAACAGAAGGGAGCATGTGGGTTTGGAGAATGGAACAATACTTTGCCCAGTTCAATGACTTAACAGTAATTGTTAATGCATGGTGTTTCCAAAAACCTTCATCCATCACTGTGTATTTACATGTTGTGGAGGCTGTGACCTAAATCGTCTCAGTTCCATCTTTAGTTACTTTTTTTTCCAGTGACTCTGCTGAACATTAAATGTAAGCACGACCTCATAATTCAACCTCCCTCCCTCATCTTCAGTCGTTCATATTTGTTTTTCTAAGGACCTTTTTCCCTTTGTTTTTCTTTCTGTGCAGGATTTCATGTTCTTTGAGACCACCAACTAAGAGCCAGTGTGATACAGCGTTTCTGGAAGAACACGACCATAAAGCCATGAAGATCACTCTAAAATGTCCTAATTTAGAAAACCTTCCAATGGCTAAATGAAAAACCAAGTACCATAGGGTATCTGTGTGTTACAATTTTGCATGACCAACAAAGTAGAAGGTTTGTTTTAGTTGTAGCTGCTCAGGTTCATGGTTAAAACACGACACTGAATGAAGTTCTGCTCTGGGCTTTAGACAATGTTTGTGAGGATGGGTTTTTTTTTAAAATTATTATTATTATTATTATTATTTTTTAAATTTGTGCTTACGTTATGCCTGTTGAACCCATGATGTGGGCCCAGAACCCTCAACCGTAACATAGAACAGTACATCTATTTATTTATATGAACAGGAAAGACTATTTCAGGGGCAGGTGTTGTGTAGGAAAGTTGGGCGTTGCTTTGGTTCGTATGTAAAAGCAGTCAATCATATAACATTTATAGTTATGTTACTAGTCAAAATGTCAAAACTTTATATAGGACACCATATGCTTGTAGGTATATTGTGTGAGGAATGGCACATGTGATGTATTACTTCGTAGTCAAGACATTCAATGCCGTTATTTACTGTTTTACACTAATAATTTGACATAGAGCAACGTGTGCACTGCTTAGTGAGTGTGTGTTTGTGTGCTATGAGTGTAGCTGTGTGTAAACTAATGGAAACGTTAACTATCATAGGAAACAAAGTGATGTTTTCAATGCCATATTTATTGTCAAAGCTTAAGGGAGTGTTCATTCAGGAAAGGAGCGGGTTATAACTTGACTGTCAGTTCCACTCTTGGCCACATGAGGGAGCTATTTCTTCATTTAAGAATAACCCTGAGCACCTTCCAAATGAACAAACTCTCGACTTGCAAATGCCATAGGTTTTTATGAAAATATAAGTGTCCAAAATGACATTGTATATTTTTGAACAAACTCAGGTTGATATGCATGCTACTGTAGTGATATTGTTGATTATTGTTGGCTCCAGGAATTACACACCTGCAACTTTTATTATATGACCATGAGGACAGAGTGATATTTTAGAAGGATTTTTTCTTTTTTTTAATGTAAATTAGAAGATATTTGTATTCATTTCCTGAACTGTTTTGTCATTGTTGGATTACATGTATTGTGCCAGCACTGTATTTTTTTAACTTGAACTTTGACAAGATGCTTCGGTTGCTTTCCATTAAACCCCACAAACAAATGGGTTTGCATCATATTTCACTATAAAATGCAGTGATTTAATCAGCATTGACCTTCGTTTAACTACAGAAACTAAAAGTAATGTAGCAAATGCATCGATATAAGCATTAAGGTTAATGGAAGCTTTTTCTGTATCATCATGATGAACAGTATTTATTCCATCAGTGTGCAATCTAATGCTCTGAGCAGAAAAAAAAACAGCCGTCTGATGTCTGTTTTCTAACTAAAATGGAGTTGTAAAAGCCCAGAGACTCTTATATTTGAAGTTGTTATTTTTGTAAATACACTGCCAGTTGAAAAGCTTCTTGGAGACCTGCTTCATCATCCCGCCTCCATGTACTGACACTTGACTGTGGAGTAATTTTAACGGGTGGATTTCTTTCATTCTCCCCGAGTTGCTTTTTAAAAGTTCAATTTTATGCCTTTGGTTATAATGAAGGATTTGGATTTTATTTATATATTTATTGCTGTCAGTTCAGTCGTCATGGCTTGAGTTTAATTTAATGTATAAATGACAGACATGGCGTATAACTGAAGCGGTGTATTGGCATGTGTTGTTTTGTCAAATGCATTAATACGTAGTATAAGATGCTGGTGCTACGTCCTCTGAAGGCTCTATGATTGCGTTTAAAAGCCAAAAAATTAGAGTCACAATGTGATACAAAGGGAATTTAGCTATTCCTACTCTGTTATGTATTAAAAATGTTATTAGAGTTGATATTCTTCTACTTTTGCACTAAAACTGTGAACTAATGTACCATTTAGTCTTGCAATGGATGCAAACAAACTCTGTGAGCAAAGCTTAAATTGTGCAAATAGTCTATGAAAACACTTCAATAAAAAATAATAATAATGACATTGCGATCTGTGGTTCTGTTTTCTTTTTTTTTTTTTAATCCTTTTACTTCAGCAGCACTTCATACTGTAATGCTTTTCATTAACACCCACAAACTCCATTAAACACCCATGTTGCTTAAACAGCGTCAGGCTAAAGGCTAGGGGCCTTTTATAACAGTTTTTTAATGTTACACTGGTCGACCTTGTAGCTGATCATGTAAAACTTGTTGCAATAATTAACGTTGTTGATTCTTTTAACATTTTTTACAAAAAAATCTCCACTCATTTTCAATCAGGCTTGCAGGTTAATGTACAGGGGTGTTTACGTTAAACACAGCCAGTCCTGCTAAGGATCATATGAAAAGGTCAAAGAAAACATTTCATTTTTGGTGTTTTCAGATGAGTAATTAACCAGAAGCTGTTAACCTTGTGTGTAACCCACAGAACTCTTAATTTAACACTGCCCTTCAAAAAATGTTCTCCCATCAAATAAAAGGTCTGTGTAAAGACCATTTCTTACAATGTGAGTTGCTGCTTACAATCTTGTAGTTTCTATGGCAATTTAGAAAAGCCTGTATATACTATTTTTGCACAAGCTGTTAAGTCTTAACGACATGTACTATCAATATGTCATTCAATCTGTGCGGTTTTTACATCAGAAAAAACTTGAGGTCACAGGTCTAGTACATGTTGAAATTGTGATATCTACATCATACTAATAAATTATAATGTGGATTCTATTGTACTATCTTAAATTCTCAAATAAAACTGTGATTTTGTTTAATAAATTACCTTGGAGGTATTTTGTGTTTTATTTAGTCATTTCCAAGAGAATAAATGTAGTAAATGGGCTGAGATTTACAATTGATGTTGTGCAATGCTGAAATTCCATCAAGGTCAGCTCCAAAAATATTGCAATAATAATAAATAAAAAACAGGCTGAACACCATTCCAATTTTTTTTACTGACAATGTAGGCAACTATAGCAATCTATGATAAAATTTGAAGGATGTGATCAATTGCGCACACGATGAACCGTATCCTTCAATATTGCTATTATTTTGGCAAAATGACAAACCAAACAAAAGAAAATGTGTTTTATTTCTCATTCCAACCAAGATACAAATACAATTAAAGTGGAATGTGAAAGAGAGGTGTCAGGAATAGTCACAAAACAAAGTTTAAAGCCTTAGTTCTTTAAACTTTATGACCTGTGGCATTTAAAATGTATCATAATTTTTGCAGCTTTTGGCTTTTCAGCCAAATTTGGAGCAATATTGTGGAGTAACCAAGACAGAAAGACCTAATCTGATCATATATTCTGATTCTAGAGGAAAGGTTAGCCAGGGAGACCAAAAATCTAAAATGTAGGTCAATTGATAGCAGAGCAGTGGAAGCTCAAAGTTGGATGAAATGCAATTTTGTCAAAATAATTTTAAAAATATGGGTCTAAAAACTTGGTATTATTTCATACATCCACAAGAGGAAACTATATGAATTTTTTGAGAATTTTGTGAGGGTCATCCAGAAAATGCTTTGACCCAGAATGACTTATATGTCATGGTTTTTACATCAGAAGAAAGTTGAAGCTCCAGGTCTATTACATGTCGTTCCTCCACACATGATTGTGAATCTCAGATGTTGGCTAAATATTGTGAATTCTGATGATTCCCATATGGTCTTTTTTTGTGAATTTGATGGTTTGTACACATTGCTTGGAGTGATTTTCAGTCTTTTGGACACTCATCACTGTTCTGAGTATTAGAGATAATTATATTGTGGTTGGAAAACATTGGGAACTGCAGAAGCATGGATGTAGAAGGCCAGGCAGGACATATGCAGGGGTGATTTTAGGGGGAGAATTGTGACAGTCTTGCACAAAAAAAAAGGATTATTGGACATTTTTTCTTTGCTTTGAATATTAAAAACCTTAGAAAAAAAAGCTGAGTGATTCTGTACCAGAGCACTTTTTTTTCCAGATCTGTCAAAATCTAGCAGTCTTTTACAATTTACTGCATATTATAAAACAGCTTGTTCTCCAGCTTCAAGTACAATTGTGACTGAAATTACCATAATGACCCAACAAAGCCCATAAAGTGCAATTTCCTAGGTTTGAGAAACCATTGGAATTTTCCATTTGCACAAACAGTGAAACAGTTACAGCCATCCAAACTGCACAGGGTGTGTCAGCAACGACACATCAGGTTTTAAAGAGTTAGAAGTTGACAGTGTTGCCTTTTGTACAGACTTTTCCATTAGACATCTGTGCAAAACTTTACAGATATTTACTAAAACAAAAGTGCATAATGTCGGTTTAATTAATACTACTACTAATAATAATATTTTTTTTGGCCACTCAAAGTGCTTCACATTAGTGACCCATTATTCATTCACTCTCACATGCATGCTCTGGTGGTGGTAAACTACATATGTAGCCACAGCTGCCCTGGGATATACTGACAGAAGTGTGGCAGCCATTTTGCACCCACGGCCCCTCTGACCACCACCAAACATTCATACATCAGTCTGTAGGACAGAGCAGGATTCGAACCATCAACCCTTCAGTTACTGGATGACCCACTCTATCAACTGAACCATGGTCGCCCCTATTATCACAAAATGACACAAGGAGTCAAGACATAAACATGGAGATGAACATAAATACTACATTGATTTACACATATATTCATTATTATTATATATTACCTCTTTATACTGTACTAAATTTAAAAAAAATGGCTACATTTCCTAATGTGTCCACACATACTGCGCCCTGTAACATCTGTCAACATCCACTTTTTTCCCCACATGACAAGTTGCAGGAAAAGTTCTGTCCATTGGAGTTATGTGTAATATTCCAATTTATCTAAGCACAAAAAAACACCTCTTACCAGCACAAAATGTTTTCAGCAAAAAAATTTGAATTTTGGCAAAATTGTCATTTTCCCATTTGGCAAATTTTTATGTGAAAGTTATATGTGTGCAATGAAAAAAAAAGGAAAAGTAAAAATTTTAGTAAGTGTATTTTTTCTCATTTCCAGTCAAAATATCTCATCAAATTTTAAATAAGACATAAAGAGTAACTTTTCAGTGAGATATAAGAGCCAATTTTTAGACAAAAGATCTGGAAAATTATTACTATAATAATATGATGATAATAATGATAATAATAATAATAATATTTATTATTATTATTATTATTATTATTATTATTATTATTATTATTATTATTATTATTATTATTATTATTGTTATCATGGTTATTATTATTTTCTTGATTTTAGAAAGACATGTATGGAGCATTATAAAATACATTATAATACAAAAATACCCTCCCAAAATACTGTTTTCAATGTCTGTATTTTATCTTTCCATTGAACATTTCACAAGGCCAATGCAACGTTTCCTACATTATCTTTTTTTTTTCTTCAATGCCACAGGTTAATGGCAGCAAAATGGCCCCATAGACATTTCTTTACAGTGTGATAATGACTTCAGTGAGTGATTTTTTCCTCTGGTGGTAACCATGACTTTGTGGGTTTTAAGTCTAAGAATCCTTTCTTTGCAGCGTGGCTGTGAATACATGTTACGAGCAAACACCTCATGATGGATGGTGTTTGCAGCTGCTTATACTTAGGAGTGAATAAGGGTGAATGTTCTGGATCTGTGGTTTTAATGATGGCAGTTGCTTCCTTTTAGGGCTCTTATCAACAAAGTATTGGCCAGCCTCAGTTGAAAACATTCTTATTTCTTCAACTAAACTGTGTGTAATAGACACATATCCTCACTTTTTCTTGTCTTTTTTTCTATATATTGATCATTTCTAAGGGGGTTGTAGTCTGGTGTTAACCCGGCAACATAAAGTTTGTAAGTTTTTCCTTCTAAATACCAACTATTTCTATATTTGTAGGTACTTTTCTGGGATCTATAAGTCAGTAAAGTAACAGCAGTGGTCAGTGAAGATTAATGTTTACCAGACTGTGTTTATCCCAAATTCGGTGAGACTGTGGAGACAAATAAGCTGCTGTGGGGAAGTGTGTGCAGCCAGTTTAATATGAATCACACATCTACAGTCGACCACACCATGAGCAGTGTCGCTGATGTCATTGCACCAGTGATTTTCTGGGTGAGACATACTAAGGCTGGAGAGAATGCAGATGTTTCTGTCAAGTTAGAGACTGTTGGAAATTTCTTTGAGCAATACTTGATGATTAGTCACGGATAATTCATCTCATATCAATACTCCCGCAGCCTATGTTGTGTAATAATTTATATGTTAGATATTTCATGAGTGTCTGGAGAGGTTAGTGAACAACAAAACAGTTTTACAACAACACGCCTGACATTAACTGTCATTGTAACATTTACTCATGACAGTAAATTACATATCTGTAAAACCATTGATAGGATGTGATGATTTTTTTTGTTTTTTTTCTCCAAACCCCAGGAGGCTTTTGTGGGAGAGGGAGTGGTGCACAAACCAAACTCTTAGCTCCACAGGCTGAATTTTGTATCCTGAATTCTACAAGTTTGTAGGTTTTGGCTATTAAAAAATCACTTAATTTAGATTAATTATTGCATTTAATGGGTTTTTCCTGTATTAAACTAAATCCTGGCATCTTTCATTAAACTTAATTAAATTGTCAATGCCTAAACCTAACCATAAAATATCTAATAATTCTACATTTCCGAGACAGATATTATTATTATCATCATCATCATCATCATTATTATTATTATTATCATCATTATCATTATCATTATCATTATCATTATCATTATCATTATTATTATACTCTCATTCGATTCCCTCAAAGCTCTAAAAATGTCATGAGAAGTTAAAACACTAAGTGATTTAAATGTCCATAGAATGATTGATATGGCCCAGGAAATATGTGCCCTAAGCTGTCCTCATTTTTATCTGTACTTTAACTCACTTTTAGCCAGAGGTGGAAGTAACTACTTCCTTTACTGTACTTAAGTAATTTTTTTTAGGTATCTGTACTTTGAGTATTTATTTTTCTGGAAACTTTTTGCTTTTACTCCCTATATTTTTGTATACAGAGCTATCTGTACTTTATACTCTTTACATTCTCAGAATAAACACATTACTTTTTCAAACCAGACAAATGTGACAGAAAGAAAAATAAGTTGTAAATTAGTAAATCAGAAATTGTGCCTTACTATATCATAATTTGGACTTTTTAATCGAATAATTTTGACCTTTTATCTCATGATTTAGATATTTTTAATCACAAAATTATGCTTTTTTAAAAATATTTATTCATGAATTAGTATTTTTTCCTAAATATTCTGTCCATACCCACTAAACTGAGTACCATGACCCAATAAAACATATAATCTACACAGTAACTCACTTTTAAAGGCTTTATTTTTGGATATTTCTGACATATTTCTGTTTTTTTTCCTGTTTAAATAAGTATTATTTCATCCATAGCAATCGAAAATGTAGTTTTACTTTTTACTTCATTAGAATTTAAAAGTTGTACTTTTTTACTTTTACTTCAGTAATGGACTTGAATCAGTACTTCTACTTTTACCAGAGTAGCTGTACTTCTACTTAAGTAAAGAATCTGAATACTTTGAGCACCTCTGCTTTTAGCAATGTGTTTTATTTCTGATTTTAGGTTCCTCGTATGAGTTTGTCTGTTTGACTTCTTTATTATTCAATATTTATTTTAATACTTGCCTGAGGGAAAAAAAAAAATATCTTTCATTTTTTCTTTCTTTATTTTTTAACATGATGAATGACAAGAAAGTGAACCTTGAATACATTTTATGGTTAGAATATACAAACCTATATGAGTTTAGAAAACATATTTTTGCCAAAAAAGATGTATGTATGGTTTCCAGAAATATACAATAATGAGGTTTTATTCTGGTGGTTTTCAGTTGGGAAAAAATATCCAACATGTGTCACTGTGTGTTTATACGACTGGCACTCCACATCCAGGAACTGTGGCCTGAGGCTTTACAATTGTTTGTGTTACACTGTGTTACAGGCTTGAGGTACTGCACACACTTCTGGTTTGTTGAAAGATCATAAAATGTATTTTAAATGCCTTTGTGAAATCTGAGGAAGGCTGTTTCCCTTATGGATGGATGTCCTGTTAACGTTATGGCAATCAGTGAAAGCAGAACCTGAGTACAAATGCTGATTTCTTAACAGCTTGGATCCGAATATACTCCTCTGATTAGTACTGGAGCGCAACACACACCGTGCACTTTTAAGGAGCTTAGTTTGCTCGGCAATATGTCGACTGCAGCTGGGTCGACAGCTTACGGTACCTGGAATTTCTGGTATCTGTGTTTTAAACCCACAGTGATAAACAAAAGGCCAGTGCAGCATCTGTGCAAACGCAGCCAAAGAAAACATCAGTTACACTAAGACAGACGTAAAATATAAAATGGGGGATGGTTGTTTACATTTGCATTGGGTCTCTTGTTAAAAGAACACCCACCGTGTCTCCTAAAATACAGTAAATATTTAGTTTTGGGTGTTTTGTTTATGAAAATAGAATACAGATCTGATTACTTTAAGACTTAAATGAACATATAACGCATGATTTGTTCTATTTTAAATCAGCTTCATATTTGTATGTTTCTGCAAAACCTTAAATAAATTAGAATTTACTAGCTTAGCCATGGTAGACTCTTAGCAGCAGCATATGTAATGTGCTACAGTAGTAGTCAAGTTATGGTCAATTCAACTTTTGGCTAGATTTCCTTAATGGTACAGCGATACCGAACGCGAATTTTCACATTCACGCGTCAAAACTACATATAAAGTCAATGGAGGGACACGTTTGGATGCAGATTCACCCGGGGCGGTGCATTGGAAGCGTTCCTGCGGTGCGTTTAGAGCGTCTGGGCGTTGGAGCTACACGTCTTGCCGCAAGTCCGCGTAAACGCTGGAGTTGGAAAAGGCGAATTCACATGACGTCGTGCTGTGAAAGCCAATCAGCGTTGAGATGCTGCCAAATCGTGATGGAATGATGTACGACACTCGGACCGACCCGGAAGGAGGCAGAAAGAAAAACTGAGCCTGAAGTACTGTTGAAAATGGACTTCATCCAGATGGAGTTCCTGGAGGAGGTGGTGGAATTCCTCGTGCTGCAGGTACTTCTGCAGGATCAGGTGAACCCAAAAGGTACTGCGTCTGGCCCTCGGATGTATGGGACCTCCAGAGCAGATACAGAGCAGTGATCCAACTGATCTGAGCCATAGTTAAGGACAGGCTGAAAGGACGGGACAGATTTTGTTTATCTGCGTTTATCCAGCGTCCAGACTCAGGCCTTGCAAGTTTGAAGTGACCGCGAATTATCTAGCGTCCAAACTTGAGTGTTTAGGTGGCGCGTTACAAGCGTACACACGGAAATTTGCTTTTGGTGTGGCCGTAGCATAAAACCGACTGACCAATCACGGTGAAGTATAGAGTCAGAGGGCGGGTGTAACAAAGTGATGCTGCAATGATTCGGACTCTGAGCCAAAAAAGCAGAAACAACCACAGAAGAAGAACAACAACGGGTGCTTTTATCAAAGATGAGTGCTTGCTGTCTTTTTATTATCCTGTCCCATTAAAGGGGAGAAGGGTATTGTTGTTGGTTATTATTATTATTTTTAAATTATTTATTTTTTCTGTCTGTATGTTTCTTTTTTTGTCTGATTTTCAGCCACTTTACATAAAAACTACTGGACAAATTTCCACGAAATTTTCAGGAAAGGTGCGAAGTGGTCCAGAATAGATCCCATTAAATTTTGGGGAAAGTAGGTCAAAGGTCAAGGTCACAGTAATCAAATTTGTTTTTGCAATTATAAGAGATAGGGTAAATATCTGTGAGGAGGTGGTGTTTGTTGTGCCTGGAACTACTTGTTGATTATCTTATTTATGTGTCTGAATTAAAGATTTTTTGGTTTTTTTTAGCAATGACAAAATTTTCTGATCTGATCTAAGCAGAAAACAGCCACAATAAAAATACAAATGACCTCTGTTTTTGCAGGGTTTGTTTTGTCAATAGCTGCACTAAAGATCTGTTAGGAATCATCATAACAAGGTCAGAATTGGCACAGTTTAGACAGAACTGTGGATCAACTAATGGTAACTTAGCAAAGATAAAAACATCATTGATACATGCTGAAACATTTTAGACTATCAGAAATCTTCCAAAAATGGTTATGCAATCATGCACTAATTCCTGTGTGTATCCTGTGACTAAAACAGACTGAAAAAGAATAAAAGCACTGTTTTTCTCAGTACAATGCCTTACACATTAATGGAAAAACTGAAGTGATTCTGGTTATTATCAAGAAAACATGGAAAATTAACATGAAATCGAAAAAAACAAAACAAGAGTGGTCTAATATTTTTTTCCATGACTGTAACTTCATAATCATGGAAGCATTAAACTCCTTTGTCATTTTACTACTTTGTAATTATTTTTTGCTGTAAAAGGTGTTTCTTGAGGCTTCTCACCTGATCTCCTCACTTTTTTTTTAACACTTTGGTCAAACACCATGTTGTGTTCCTCATTATGAGAAACTCTCAAAACTCAGATTTTATAGAAATACCACATTCAGTCCCTTTAAAATAGATTTCCAGATCAATTGTTGCATTTGTATTATAGGCCCACACTGAAACCTTATTCCAACTGTAGTAAAGTGGTGGTGCTGTGGTTGCATCTTAGTTGCAAACCTTATTTTCTTTCTAATTTTTATATCTATAGTATCAACCAATCACTATGTAGACTACACCTATCATCCGTGCTCAAGTTATTTTGGTGTGATTTTTTTTTTTTTTTTTGCCCTGTGGTATAAAAAATGGCCCACCTACCGATGAAGATGAAGCTTATCTTGTGTAATTTCATGGAACACTGGCTAAAGCTTGTTTTTCCTGGATAAACATAAATATCCGGGACAGGAAAAAAAAAATAGCACTGCTTTGGAAACTACCATTCAGCATTTAATTAATTCGTATTAAGCATTTATGGTAATCTCATGCTTGTAGTTTGTATCAGATGAAAGACTGTCCATGATTAAAGTGAATTAATCCACATCTAACCTTTTCTTGTGGCCAGACTTTGGGTCGGTGTTAAAAGTACTCTTGCTGTGCTTGTTAAAGTTCTTTGGTTTGAGCTTAAATGCTGTGTTTATCAAATCCCTTCCCTTTTCCCCTCCCTGCTTTGCCTCAGACCACACCACCCATTAGATACCCTAAGGCCCCATAAGGGGGACAGACGTCGACAGAACTGGGCCAGGGATGACGCAGAGATGAGTTCAGAAGAAAAAGAGATTGCTGAGAGAGAAAGCAGCGCTGGCCCCTTCATTGATCTGGACTACTAATTAAACTCAGCGAGGAGTGATCAAAGCATTTAGGATAAAAATAAATTCCATTCTTTTACAGCAATGGTGCAATTGTGGCTTTCCTAGCAGGGTTAAGGGGACTGAGTGTCTAGGATATGTGACTCACCAGGGCAATTGCAAAACCATCCAGTTGTACCACCAATAGAGGGTTATGTCAAAAATAGAGTAGAAAGTAGAAAAAAAAACTAAGGTGTGTCCTAACCACTGACAGGTTATGTGATTTTGGCTGCGATATTACGTCCTCTGCATAGTTGAAATGACCAGCATGTTGTTTTTATATTACCTGACATCATTAAATGGAGTCATAAATGGATGAAAATAACACAATATTCCACTTCTACTTTCCCTTGCGTACCAGTTTTTAAAAGGTTGTTTTTTCCTCTGAGGATTTACTATTTCATGTTCAATACTGGGCATCATCTTTTACAGTCTGTTCCCAAATGAATCATCTGTTTCTTCTTTCAACTTGATTAAATTTAAACAGTGCCTGTAAACTCACTGTCTCCACATTTAATGGTGCCAAAAATAGAGGACAGTCTAGTGTCGTTAGGAAACTGCGATGCTGTTTAGTCTTCACTAATACAAGGACACCAAAGACTGGAGGCTTGTGTGTTTTATCTGGCATTGAAATAAACCAAAATTAAAAAGCAGACTGGAGAACACACCACCTGTGTTGCAGAAGACATCTTAACAGTCTGGATTTTCAGGTTGCTGAGCAGACAATGTTTAGCTTCAGTCAGTGTGTGTGTGTGTGTGTGTGTGTGTGTGTGTACAGTAGTCTGCTAGTGTCTTCAGATGCTGCTTTAGATACAAAGGGATGCTAATCACATGCAGGTGTGCCTCATTGTCATGATGACCTGCTGGTTCAGTACGTCACCACCTCACTACTTACCGCTCTCAGCTCATATATTCTGGATGTGCTCATTTTTGTGTAATTAAATGCAATTTACTCACCCACACCACATGCACGCCAGGGTAAAAACCTGTCATCAGCACCACGGTGACACCACTGTGCAACGGTCCTGAAAGGACCAGGAATGGCCTCATGAATAATAGAAAGTCTTCAGTATCTAGTGAGTACAGGCCTCTAGTGGGATCTCAAATAGCCTATTTAACTTCTGGACATTTTGTCAGGGTGTAATCAAAACCATAGGGTATTTTTCAAGCATTTCCAAATGTTTGGTGGGAGTTCAGTTCAGACATGAGCCACTGTATTGAAGCAAAACATAACTTATTCCCTATCGCATGCTGCCAAGATACAGCATGAGATTCAGTACCACAACCACTTATATTTTCCAGCTGTGGAGAGTTCCCTCACGAACCCACAGGGCAAAAATCCCTGTTAAATGTTTGTCAGCGAGCCATTAAATTACAAATTGTTTCACCCTTATATTGATTACAGATGATAGGATCAATATCAGCTTCTCATTTGCAAACCATGGGTAAACATTGTTTGCATGTTTCACAGAAATTACTAACCTTTCTGGGTTAAATGTGTTTCTATCAGAGACATTTGGACAGTGAGATTCAAAGCAGTAATTTTGTCATGACTCAATAATTTCCACAAATGTGCCTACCGAGCACTCGCTTTATTGTCAGTTGCTTTCTGAATTACAGTAAAAGAATGGCTGGAGTCCAAGTCAAGCACTCTATATTGAGTTTTATGGAACATTTCATTAGTTTGTAGGGTTATCAGACGTAGTATTGCTGGAAAAGAGTCCTATTTCTTATAAAAGAATAAAAAGAAGGAATAAAAAAGTTCAGCGTCTTCTCTCTCCGTGTTGAAAACCGTGGTATGGTGATGTCATTAAGTAAAATAATCTGGGCGCTGGCAGTAAGTACCATGCAAGCTGTTCTCCAAAAAATGATGGTTCTAGGCTAGGGGGCATGTATGTTCCTCCTAATAAGCACCAAGAGACACAAATAAGACAAAGCATTGGTTTGGGGGTTGAAAAAAAAAAAAAGCTAAATGATGGTAAATTTAATGTCCGGGTTCTACTTTTCCTGTAATTTGTCCCTCGTGTCTACAATGCTGAAGGGAAGATGGAACATCTGGAGGAACAGTTAAATTTTATGTCAGCTATTGTCATGAACCAGATGAGGTCATGAGGTTATCTGCTGAAAGGTAGAAAATAACTAAGCATGTTTAGTCAGACTTTAGTGATGCATTGCCAGACCTGTTCACACACTTCATTAGCATGGGGCCACTGTTGTGCATAGGTCTGATACGCTCTGCTATTTTTATAGAACTGAGGTAAAAGTGTTGGCTTATGATCTGAGTATATGAGTATATGCAACAGTACATTTGCACCTTATGTAGCTGGGCATCTGCAGTATTTAAATGATTCAATCCATTAAAAAAAAAAAATGAAATAAATAGCATTTCATAACTTGCAGCTTTCATAGAGCAAAAGTGTTAACAGTATTGGACAGAAGACTGACAATTCTGTTAATACACAAAGGAAATAAATAGTCTCTCTTTATTCCAACAGAATACTTCCATCAAGCCAGACTGGAAGGAGAAGAAAGAGGCAGTGGAATTATTAGTCCCTCATTGTGGGAAGTCATTTTACTCTCCACACTCTGTTGTTACTTGTACACACACAGAAGTCCAAATACACAAACAAGACCAACATACACACACTGACTGTGTATAGAGCGAGTGCGCTGACATATGGTACAGCACTCTGAGCATTTAAGGTTTGGTGTCTTGCTCAAGGTGCCCTAGCGGTGAATTGGCACCTGTCCAGACACCAGTCCACATGAACTGACTTGACTGGGATGGGACTCAAGCCAAATCCCTACCAGACAACTTATACAGCCTAACTTTCCAGTTTATATATTTACAAAACCTGCTATTTCAACAGCTAACAACTCAGTATGAACATAAGTCCATACAGTAGCTGTGTCTGAAATCACTCCCTAAAAACGCTATATAGTGACCACAGCATTTTGTAGGGGTGTCTGAATCTTTAGTGAATTAAAAAGAAAATAAGATATCAATAATAATACTTATATAAAATAATAAAACAATAAAACTACACTACAGATTCTGACACCCCTACAAAATGGCAAGGTCACTATATAGTAGTTAGGGAGTGAGTCAATGTGTTTTAAATACTGTAAAAATCACTGCATTAATACTTCCATGTGTCTGCTCCATTGGAATGAGCAATTGGCGATCAATCCACCAGAAGGCGCTGCTCTAAACAAATGCCACAACTAGTGTCATGGTGCCAACATGGGTGGGTTCTCCATAAGGGTGATTGGACGACACACTGCCACACCACAGCAAATATAAATAAAAATAAAAAAACCAACAAAAAAGCATCAAATGAACATCAGATGTGTTCTATTGAGGCATTTAAAGCAAGGATAAACACCCAGTTGTTTACAACTATATATAAGTCCTGATTTGTGTGTCATTGTTTTTGTCGTAACTATTTCTGTAAGCATACACCCCTGAAAACAGGAGGGATATGAACAACCTTCTGAATATTACTGAGAACCTCCTGGAGAAATGAAATAACAAACAAGAAAATAAGAAAATAAGAAATCCCCATTAGTGTTGTCTGTGTAAAAAATGTTTTCACCATAACTAAATATTCTAGAAGTGATTTGTAATGCCTACTCACCCTGTATTTATTGAACAGAACTTTTGACTTACTTTTTATTTATTTACTTACTTATCTGGTGTTTTATACCAGGTTTCATTCAATACAACAGATGTTTCTAACAGTTTGTGTTTCTTTTTGTCATGGGGTCAGGGCTCAGAGTGAATAGACACGCTCACCTTTAGAGCCTATTTTGTTTTTCTGTGTGTGTGCGAGTGTGTCTTTTAAAACGTGTGCACATAATTCCTATAGTTTTCATATTGTAGTTTAAGAAACAATGTGATATCATGAATGGTACCACTTTTAAATGCTGTGTTATCTGTACACATTAGAATATTTTCACATGTATGTTCATGATGCGTCATATACCACACATGTAGGGGTTATGGATATATAAAACTAAAGATCTTGGTGGTAATTGACATGCTATCAAATTGCATTGACTAACATGCGAAAGGATGAACATTTCTATTAAGAGGACCACAAATGCCATAAAAACTGCTGTGTCATATAATGTGATTTCATGCAATCAGTCTGTAAGAAAAAAAGAATGAAAAATAAATATCCATGCTTATTTCAACCCTGGAAAACAACAAACCTGCAGGTGACCAAAGACTTTTGCACAGTTCTGTACATAATGTATTTCAGTAGAACAGTGTTTTTCTATCCTGGGGTTGCTTGGAATTCAAATGAGTTCACCTTTCTTTACTTTATTTATTATTATTGTGACTTCCAATTCTATAATGTTATGTTCTGATCCAGGTTTTGTTTATTTTTAATATAATATAATAGAATAGAATAGAACATAATATAATATAATATAATATAATATAATATAATATAATATAATATAATATAATATAATATAATATAATATAATATAATATAATATAATATAATATAATATAATATAATATAATAGATTAAATACCTTCTAAAATTAATCTTTATTTGCATACATTGTTCAAAACAAATTAATTTCAGCAAAAAATAAAAAAGAGAACCACTTCAGTACAGTCTAAAATGTTCTACATCTGCACTGTTTTATAAACATTTTAAAAGAGGAAGTTTAGTAAAAAGGCTTTTATTTTGTAATACACATGAACATCCAGTATATGTCTTCTCTAACTGTCTTTTTTTTTTCTCCAGATGTCAGATCGTCCAATATCGGGCACCAACCAGGGGAAACCTTTAAAATTAAGTTGTGGGATAAAATCTTTAAATGTAATAACGTTGAATAAAGACTGTTGTTCTGTCCTTTTTCCACCCACTGTGCGCAGTTTGCATATGTGGGTTAGTGGAGTGTGGTGTACTTCTGGTTGGGCGCAGGGTGCACAGGGGGAGGGCACTTTCACAGTTTGAGGTGGAGTGGGGGTTCAAATACAGCTGTGCTTAGTCACACTTTCGAGCAGGACTGGCCTGTGTCAGGGGTAAACTACGTGATCTGCCCTCTTTGGGTTCAGTCTCCACGGGGATCCCACAGAGAGTGCACTGGCAATTAAGGAACCACGCCTGTTACGCACAAAAAGTCTCTGATTTTAAGTCCATAAAGGAGCATTCCCCCTGAACTGGAGAGCTTAAAACTTCAAATATAAATCGTCTGATCCCCCCCCCTCCCCTGCTACCCCTCTCTCTCTCTCTCTCTTCTCACTTCATTATTTTATTATCGCGAGAGCCCAGAGTCAGGACCCTCCAGGGCTTGACCACTGCAGGGAGGTGAGAGAGTCACTGCGTCCGGGAGCGCGCACCACAACAGTAATGGAGTACCTCAAGTTTTGTTTTGTGTTTTCATTCTGGATGAAGTTTGCACATTCAGTCTTTTCTACTGAATCATCTCAAACTCCTGCGCCTATTCCCAAAGGTAGGAAACCACAGTAAAACTTTTCATCTATTGTTTCCCGAACTCGGACGCATCCACTGTACTTTTACATCCGCTCGTTTTCACGCATCGATCTGCATCTTGAGTGGCCAAAGATGCACTTTAACATGATGTTACTTAACAACAGAGACAGGTTGGACGTTTAGTCTCCCGCGTGAGATTCTAGACAACTTTAATGTGTTATATGTTGGTGCGTAAAATTACATGATAGACTCGTCTGCGGTTTCTCACAATGTTGTTTTTATTGTATGTTGTTCGGCTGCGTGCAGCTCCTTCTTTTATGTGCATGGCTGTTAAGTGTCACTGCAAGAAATAACTCACCAAGAAGTGGAGGCAACGTTTTGATGGTTTTTCTACTTACTTTACATCAAATCAAGCAAATAAACACTAAAAAAAAAAACAAAACCCAGCATTGTTCACCAAATATTACCTAATATCACAATGAAGTGGTTGATAAACAGGGAGATGAAAACATGTTATAATTAAATCTTCATGGATTAGAGCCAACAACCTGCTCTTAAACTCAGCCTACAGTATACATATATACACACTATGTTACAGACTTCATACCAGACTAACTTCCATGCCACAACTTTATTGACTTGTTAGAAAAACTGCTCCTGTTAACATGTAACTCTGCTTAAATTGCTCTAAATTGTCCTAAAATCAGTTCAGTTAAAAACAGCTCTTTTTCACACTCACAAGGCGTCGTATAAAACTAGAACAGAACAAGATAAGTGGATGCATATGCTTTTCACGCCACTGTAATGTCATATGTGTGTAGTTTAAGTTTGGAGATCTAGGTGTTAATGTTGCATTTTACTGTCGTAAAACAATTAAAAGGACAATTAAGTGTCTATCACCTCATTTCATTTTCCTGACTGGATTTAGGTAGTTTTGGACAGAAATTGCATTCATTACTAAAACTTTAATGAGGAAAAAAACGATTATATGGGGGGAAAAAACTGTGATGCATAGTCATCATTTATAAAACAATGTTGAATTTAAAATGTAATTAGCAAACTGTTATCCATGTAATCTGTAAGAAAACGTGTAATAAATGCATTCCAAATCCCAGGAAATGTCTCCTCTATCAACAACCAACCATAAATCGTATAACATTATATTGTTTCTTCTTACTTTTCCAAGTACATAGTGTTACAAACATGTAAGAGCTTTTTTTATGACCTGTTTGTGTTATTAATTTGTATAAAAAAAGCAGACGAAAAGGCTGATATATGATGTGCTAATGCCGCAGAAACGACTGGAATCAGCCTGATGAGTCATTTGTTCCTCATTTATATCATTTATTCTCTTATTATTTCCCAGAAAACATTGCGATGACATGATGTGGAACAGTAAAACGGGAAACTAACCACCTCTGTTAGGTAACAGGCTGCATACATTTCCAAAACAACACAAAAGTGGATCATGTGTTGTTTACTGCATCAGATATATAGACTTTTTCAGACAGGTGGGGAAGATGCTGGTTGTCATAGCGATGGTGAATCACAGTATAGTAAAAACAAAGGTTAGAAACTATCCAGAGCAAAATCAGCACCTTTTTTTTTTAAAATTAGACTATCAATTAATAGTCCATCTGTAGAGTTAAACTGTAGTAGACTGTTGACTTCTTTTCTCTAGACTTTGTACAGATGTTACTCCATCCGTTCAAACAATCAGCAAAGAACAGCGACAGGAAAAGAAGCACTAATGTTGATAGAGCTCTGTGCACATTTCACACCTCAGCCCACCTGGTGCAGTTACTGTGGACAGCAGACGTGGCTGTTGGTTTGTCAGCTTTGGAAAGTTACAAAAATTGGGTGGGGTAGACCCCCACTGTCTGACTGTCTGAAAGGAGCCTTTCACTGATTCCTGAACGACTGTGAGAGCGACACTGCTGAAAGAGTAGAGACAGGATGGATTTTATAATATTACTGCTCTGATAAGTGCTTTCATCCTAAATATCAAACTGTGTTGTAACCAGAGGTGGTCAAAGTACTCACATTCTGTACTTAAGTACAAGTACAGTTACTTGAGTGGGAAAAAAATAGTCTGGTAAAAGTAGAAGTACTGATTCAACTCTTTTATTTAATTAAAAGTTAAAAAGTATAACTTCTCAATTGTAATAAAGTACAAATGTAAAATGTGAAACTGCATATTGTGTCATAAATTATACTTATTTAACCCCCTAACGCCTAAATTTAAATAAAAGAAAGAAAAAACCCACTAAATTATGTGGAAATAATTAATTTGACTATAGCACATGCAACAGATAGATTTAATTTGTTTATTTATTGGTATGTTGCATATTTGTAACAGTCGGCAGTAATGAGGAAAAATCTGAAATGTTTCAAAAGTATCCAAAAATTAAGCCCTTAAAAGTGAGTTACTGTGTTGATTTGCGTAACGGTTATTCAGTTTTGTGGATATGGGCAGGAAATTTTGGAAAAATTTAAAAATCATAAATAGGAGATTTAAAAAAAAAAAAAAAAAAAAAAAAAAGCATATTTATGAAATAAAAAGTCAAAATTGTGAGATAAAAACTGACAAATATGAGATGAGAACTGCATAGTTATGAGAAAAAGAGTTGAAACTTTGAGATGTGGTCAAAATTCTGACATAAAAAGTAAAATTTATGACAGAAAGTCACAATTTGCGACTTATTTTTCATACTGTCACATCTGTTTAGTATGAAAAAGTAAATGTGTCTATTATGAGAATCTAAAGACTATAAAGTACAGAGAGTTATACAAAAATGTAGGGAGTAAAAGTTTACAGAAAAATAAATATTCAAGTAAAGTACAGATACAAAAAAATCTACTTACGTACAGTAATAAAGTACTTTTATTGAGTTACTTCCCACCTCTGTCTATATATGCCCATTGTAGCTGGGTTAGACCCCCACAGACCCTCGTCAGTATGAGCTTTTCCAAAAAATTGCGATGAAAGTTGCGGTGCTTTTTAGGCTTTTGTTGTGGGAGGAAGTGAAAGTTGCGATAAATAGTTAGTATTGTCTTTACTTGAAATCAAAATTAAGCAATATTTTAAATAGTTAGTTACTGGAAAATTAATTGATGATATGGTGATATGGTCCTCAACATTACCTTATACTGAGATGGCAAATAAATGATTACCAGGATTACAAAAATACAACAAACTATTTTTTTTTTCCAAATGCACCTGTTGGTTCAAAGGTTAAAGTTCATATGACCTCACAACACTACATGACGTTATAAAACATAATATATATGTCTTAGCCAGTCAAAAAAAAACACTACTAGTACTGTGTACTGTGTAGTAGAGGCAGTTTCTGACAAAAATAGAACAAAGACAGTGAGATATTAAGACAACCTTTCAAATATGGAAAATAAAATATTACCTGGATGACAAAAATGCAGCAAAAAAAGTACTTTTCCAAATACACCTGTTGGTACTAGTACATCATTTTCGTCACCAAATGTGAACTTCTGGTCGCGCATATGTTGCTTCGTACTGTAAGGTAAACACGAAAAGGCTCAAGACGTCAGAAATGATTGGTCGCATTTTGTGGGAAAGTTGCGGTGATTAGTTAAAATTGCAACATTCACGGGGATTGGCTGAATTTGTTTTAAAGTTGAAAATCGCAACATTGCGAAATCCTGTAGGGTCTGATTAGTGAGGATAGAGTTTGTTCAGATGACGAGATAAAACAGCTTGTAGAAATACACTCATGTTTTTAGGTCAAAATGAACATAAATATAGCTTTGTAGCACTTGGAGTTTAAACTTTAAATTTAAACTTTATGAATTATTATCATCGAAATACTGAAAGAAATTAAGCAAAGAAGCGTTTAGTAAAATATAACCCCTGTAAGAAACTGTTATGGATTTAGGGTTTGGAAGGAGGTAAAATCAGGATCTGAATCACAACTTTCTCACCTTTTATAAAATACAAGCAACGTTTCCACTAGTTTTCTCTGTTTCCAGTGTTTTAAGTGTGTGACTTAAGCTTTAATCTGCCTACAAACTAATTTTCGATTGAATTTCTTAAAATATTTTGATAATATCTAGATGACAACTCCACATTTTTGTGTTGTAGTTTTTTTCCCTGTTCATTAGATTGTGAAGGATTATTTTGTACCCTTATTATTTTCTAACGAATCCCTAACATTTGGAGTTGAACCTAACTTGGAACCATCGGTGTAAATCAGATTTAATGCACCAGACCCACATCTGATGGACTTCCTGCAGTTCTTCATCATCATTCCTTCAGCTACACTTAAACATCATGTTACACAAACACGTTAATGTGACAGAAACAAACACTTTACTGTGGGCAAACCTTAAAGCATCATTATATCAACAGAAATTAACTCACTACCTTGTGACCTGTGATACCAAAAGTAATACTAGAAACCCCTGAGGTTAGGGCGTCAGTGTAAAATACAGTAATTACACTGATAAATGGGCCATTTAAAACAAATATTAGAAAGTTCTGGAAGTGCTGCTATTCATTTATTTTTAATGACATAACATGCCTGGACGTTGGAAATAGACCAGATGACAAATTGAAGTCAATTATGATCCCAGTTCATGAACATTAAACAATATAGTAGGACATACTTAAATATATTCATGTTTCTATTTAGTTTTGAGTCCTGTTTTAACACAAAAACACCCACAGCTACTTTTATGGCAGTTCTCCAATCAACTATTATTTGTATTTAACCTTTTTTTTTAAGTGATTTACAATCATTTATTATAATACTATTCTCTATATTTGAAATTTTTTCAGTGTAAATCAGGTATTTTCCAATTTTGAATTCACTAATAATGTAAATGTTCAGAAAAGCTCAGATTAAAATTGTGGGTTATTATAAAAAAAAAAAAACCTGAGAAAAATAAAGAAAATTTAGCTTTTTCAGTCAAATCTGTCATTAACTCAATATAAGTCATGTGTCTCCATCCACTGTCATTGATAAACTCCATGGGTTTTACTGGTGAATCAGTGTTATAGAAGATGACATGATTTCACGACCACGAAAAGATGACAAACTGCATTTTATTTTAAATATTTCAACATATTCACAGGATTAGTGAAGTTATTAATCATTTCAGACCAGTAGATGATTTTGGTCTTTATGGTTAATACTAGGGTTGGGACAATATGCTTTTATGCCGATTCGATTCTTTGACGATTTTTTGGGTGCCGATTCGACTTAAATTGCGATTCTTCGATATTCCCGATTTGTTGCTTGCCTTTTTAACACCAGACCACGTGAAAAAGCTGCATGATGATGCCTACAGATCATATCAGGAGCCATATTTGCCCCAAAAAATTCACATCATATGTGAGTCAGTTCAGATTTATTCAGCAGTAATATATTTGAAACTGACTTTAGGAAGTAAACTGCTACATTTATCTGCACACAACACAAATAGGAGCCTTTAAATGAACATAATAAAGTGTACTTTAAAGTGTACATGTCCAGCTCTGCTCTTCCCTTCTGTTAGAAAACCCACACAGTTTAATTGTTGTTGATTATTTAACTATATTTATTCAGGAACAGTCATTTTCTCTGAGTGTTGAATGCACCAGAGATGTTACGACGGCACTGAATGCACTACCTACGTGTTTAGAATTAGCCGCTGTGTTGTTGCTAAAATCACCATCTCACCCTATTTTTCCCATCTCTAATTCATATACTCCTGGTTTATTACTGTGTGTAAATGCCACAAGGTGAGATTAATAACACAAAACAGTTGGAATAGATATTAGCATAGTGTATTGTTTATGCTATTTAACGCTGGTGTTTTTTAAGCTAATACGATAATAAGCTAGCTGTCATCTGTGTGCCTTCCGTGAGGTGATTTCTGTGTATTCCATGATGCATATTATACATCTGAGTGACTCATACCATCATCTATGGTCTTTACAAGCTGTATTTTTTTTCCCCACCCGGCTTAAAATGAATCATTTAGATACGGGAAAATTCAATTTTTGAACCAAAAAATCTATTTAAAAATCGTAAAACAAAAAATCCCAATACATATGTGAATCGATTTTAGTTAATACCACTGTCTGGACTGGGGCTACAAACTCACACAGGTTGCACAGGTTTACTGCATTTGTAATATCAAAAACAACAGTCATTTTTGTTTTATAATTTTATTAAAGAAGGCTCCTCTCAGTACAGTCTGTACATGTCTGTGTAGCACTACTAGGGGGTTTAAAATGTCATAATCCTCCGGCTTTTGAGGCATTACAGCTGTTGTTTTAGCCATGGTACCACAGGAACTGTTGCTATCATACAGGAAATTAAAAGTGAATGCCAGTGTGTCCATCATTACCCGGCACTAACTGTACAAAAACAGTCAGCAGGCATAAACAGTGGTCTGAAGGAGGAATCCACTGCCATTTCAGGTTCGTATTTTTACAGCAACATGATTGAAAGCTGATTTGGAAATAATGTAAACTGGTCTGGAAGGCTGGGATGAAGCCAATTACTCACTATGGTCTGGTTTGCACAACTGTCCCATGCAATAGACTAGATGAACCCTATCCTAGTCATCACTAACATGTCAGCAGGCAGCATTTTATAGAGAAGCAAAGGAAACTCCACCTAAGCTGGTCCAAGCCTTATATACTGGATAATGGCACTCTCTATTGCCTGTAATTCTAGTCCAACAAACTAACAAACCCTGCTGGCACACCTAAGCTATAATCACGTCTTAGAACATTGTCACTATATCACCACAGGGTTGGTTCGGTGCCTCCTTTTTAGCCAAGTATGTGTTGTGTTGTCTTGTCTGCTTCTTTATGGCCTTTTTTTTTTTGTTTTGTTGTCTGACGTGTTTCCAAGCGTTACATCAGGCTAATGGTATCCCCACTACACAAACATGATTTCTAGAAAGCATCTCTGGAAAACAGATGTTAATTTTCGGGAATGTTATCAAGATTATAGAGTACAAATATCCTATTATTCCTCTTCACAAGTGATTAGAATAATGACGGAATAAATAAATAAATAAATAAATAAATAAAAGAATTACCCAGCTGTTCTTCCCTGGCAGGATGTATAGTCTGGATCATGTAGTAACATAGTTGACAGGGTGTGTAGAACACTTTGTACAAGACTGAATAATCAATTGTATTTCTTTTTTTACCCTTTTAACCCATAAAGACCCAGTGTTACCTTTGTGGTAGTTTCCAAAATAAATGTTCCTTTTCTTAAATGAGTGATATTTTAGATTTTTTCTTTTTAATGGAATTATGCTTAGATCTAAATTCTTCATTAATTAAACCCCACAGGTCCATATTCAACCTTATTTCTGAGTGCTGGCCCTTTAATTACACATGATCACAACACTTGTATGTTATTGTCTCTGTTGCTCTGTCCCCGTCAACCATCAAATGAACATTTTTGATAATCAGCTCAAAGTTTGGCCATATTTTCAGTTTTTACTCCAACCGCTGCTGCTGAGAAACAATTATGCCATAGTCAGAGAAGTGTTCGTTGGAAGTCTTGACCTTATATTTGTTAATGTCATGTCATAATTGGTTATTGGTCTAACGAATTAAGAAGGAATTGAAATAAATAAACAAGCTGTAGAAATACACTTGATTTTTGCAGCAGCTTAAAGTCTAACTTTTTGAACTATTAAGGTCCAAATATATAAAATTAAATAAACCAAAGACTAATTAAGGTAGGTTTAGTGGAATAAGTCTCCTTTAATTGATTTATCACCATTTTATCTCTTCCATTTTGCTGTTTTCCAATGCAAATCTTTTCTTTTTCCTGTGTTTATTTGGGTGATCATGTATTTTAATCATGGTGGATTATCATACAAATGAGAAAAGTGACTTTTTCAAGTAAAATCTATCATTAATGGAACATAAAACAAGTGTCACCACCCACTATCATTTACCAAACTTCATGGATTTTACTGGTCCACATGGGTCATATCTGATGACCATGAAAAGATGAAAAAAAAGTGCACGTTACACAAATTACCAATGGGTCAATAGGTATTAAACATTTTATATCAGTATATGTGTATATTTGGGTCTTTGCGGGTTAACTAATACCAAACATAATCATTCTCCAGTGATCATCAGTACTTATAAAAACACTACACGACTTATAATGTCATTGTTATCCCTTTTTATTTAAACTTTATGCGTAGTTGATTTTATGATAAAAGAAATAAACATTTCTTAAGTCAAAATGACGTGAAACGAGAATACAAAATTACTTCCTGGCTCAAAGCTGGTGACATCATACCACATCCTAAGCCTTTAGTGCCTGTGGTTTGACATGTGTAATTGAAAACACAGCCCTTTTCTCCATCTGCACTACATGGCTCATGTATTATGGACTCTGGTGTGTTTTATACATTATGGTCACATCGAAACGTCACTTGGAAATAAACCCTGTCGCACAGTGAGACACGGGGGTGGTGGTGGGGGATGGGGGGGGGGGGGGGGTTCTAGTCTCTAGACTCGTGCGTAGCCGTATCTTTTAATCTGGTCACTAAGGGTAATAACAAACACATGGAGCGCTCACCTAGGTAAGAACAATGGTATTTGGTAGCTCAACAGGAATGTCTGCGTGTCTAGAAGGCTATGGTTTTTAGGTATCAAAAGTGTGACTTATGTGCCAGGGCTCATTGTGGTTACATTAAAATTCTGATGCATTCTACAGCTGGAAAATGCTGGGCGGCAGAGTTCTATGTTTAGAGCTGGAGGCTGAGAAATGATTTACATACACAGATAGGCTTTGTGAAAATTCATTTCTTATGTACTTTACACTTATTGGTGTACAAAAAGGCATTAATCTCGTCTTGTGTCAACATTTAGAATTTACAGATGTGTAAATCTGTGGTCTTAAACTGTATTAAGGAATTGCCTTTCTGAAGCTTAACACTTAATCCAAGGAATTAACATCTTCTTTATTATAATGTCAGGAAAATGTAGCGTACCATGTGCTGTGAAAGCAACATCGTAAAATGAACTTTGGTTTATATAATGGATATGAAACACATTGATGAATATTACACGTTTTTTCTTCAATGCGGGACCATGTCTTTGTCTTTTTATTTGTTTAAGGAGTAGAAAGATGACATATTGATTTACAAAACAACTGGCTTTCTCATTCCTCCCTGCTTACATATTACCTAGAGTTAGCGAGCTGCTTTTTATAGGGGAGATATATTGAGAATTTCCACATTTTTTATTTGAGAATTTGATGTCGTATCAGTCCTGATTTAGCTCGCCCTGTATTTCTTAAGCAAATAGAGCAAACATAATCCCCCCAGGGTTTAATAAAGCTCTCTAAATCTTGAATTTCTTACAGATTCAGTCATCTTCCTCTGTTGTCTGTCTGCTATAAATTTTACCCTGTAACCTGCCTTAAAATATTTTTACAACCTTCACTTTTAGGGGAGGTTACAGCTGCACGGGAAGGCCGTATTTTACCGTGAGTAGGGGTTCTGCAGTGTAGTCAGACCAGGCAGCGCACATCACTGTTAAAGGTTTCACACAGCATTAGTGCCAAAGACCATCCATGAAAAGTAAATGCCCCGGAGTCTGTTAAACTAAGCACATGCTAACTGTTTTTTGTCGCTTTCCATGTACCCTGATATTGATGGCTCTTGTTATTATTACAGATGGAGGGTAAAGGGAGTGTTTAAAGTCAAATTCACTTTTTTGATGGACTTTTCAGGAAGGTGGTCCTACCAAAGCAAGTTTCCAGATCTGAAAAAATGCTCTTAAGAAGCGGAATTAGAGCATATAAGCCTTGAATGTACCCTATTAACTGAACACCATGGACTTTCCTTGGCCAGACACTTCCTTATGCTTTTTCTGAAGCTGGGGAAATAATGTTTCTTTATTTAGATGACCGAAATAGAAAGAAAAAGGGGTTTGGGTTCAGTGTCTTGTGAAAGAGGAAAGATCCTGTTATCCTTATGTTCAAGACCAGGCCACATTCCCATGATACCTCTCCCTATTCTGGAAAAAAAAATATGCTTACTTAAGCTTAGCCCCAGCCAGTAAGTCAGAACTTTTGCTCATCCAAGTGTGAAAGTTTACCTAGACGCCTGAGCCCCATGTGGCACAGAAAAGAGGGAGAGGGAAAAGACCACTGGGCGTCAATGTCTTTCTTGGACGTACTGTACCGGCCTGGATTCCTTTCTTCCTGTGGCCTGTTCGTACTGAGCTGACAAGAGAACATGTAATATTTGCACTGTGCAGAAACCCAACCACCAAAACCATAGCCCAATAAAAGCCTCCAGTTTTGTCATGTGCCTCAGATATGATTCATTATTAGTGTGAATGCTGTGAGCACATTAGAAATAAAACTAATCAAAGGTCTTGACAGTCGATCTAGAGTCCAACTTTGTCACCAGGCAGGAAGTTAGATGATGATGGAACATATTAGCCTTTTAATTTGAAATCCTTACAAAGGAGTACACTGATCCTTGTATTAAATGATCATACTTCTGAAGTGGGGCGATGGCTGTGAGGGAATTTACCCCGCAGTGATGTTGGGTAGTATTAGCATGGTGGATTTAACCACAGTCACAACTATTGCAATAATTCATCCCACCACAGTTTGATATTGACATTGATTGAAAGGACTTGGTGTTATATATGTAAGTCCCTGGTATTAGAACCATTATAACCAAACATACACTAAACTGTACAAAAAAAAAACAAACGATACAATGCACTAAAAATACAATAAAATGTGCTAAAATAAACCAAAATATGCATAAAAATACAATTAACTTCACTAAAAACAATAAAATGCACTAAAAATAAACCAAATTGCACTAAAATCCACTGAAACTGTACTTAAAAAAAACAATAAAATGCACTAAAAATCAAAATGCACATAAAATACACTACACTGCCTTAAAAAAAACTATAAAATGCACTTAAAAAAATAATAAATTGCACTAAAAATACAATAAAGTGTTCTAAAAATAAACCAAAATGCACATAAAAATACAATTAACTGCACTAAAAACAATGAAGTGTTCTAAAAATAAACCAAATTGCACTAAAAACACACTAAAACTGCACTAAAAAAACCCCAATAAAATGCACTAAAAATACAACAACATGCAGTACAAATGAACCAAAACGTCACCAGGCAGGAAGTTAGATGATGATGGAACATATTAGCCTTTTAATTTGAAATCCTTACAAAGGAGTACACTGTTACTTGTATTAAATGATCTCACTTCTGAAGTGGAGCTATGGCTGTGAAGGAATTTACCCCCACAGTGATGTTGGGTAGTATTAGCATGGTGCATGGCAATAATTCATCCCACCACAGTTTGATATCGAAATGAAAATATTTCCCTTATTGTCAGACTAACATATAAGGAATCGATTGTTGCGTTTGGCTCAGATACTTGTGTAAATCAAGGCTTCGAACATTGTTGGAGGTGAACTTGTTTTATGCTCTTGTACATTTTCATGCTGGTCTTAACTTTAACATGTTTCAAGGCCTCTTTGATCTGATGAAAGTATAGATGTAGTACTGAAGTTAAAAGCTCATAGAAACCAGGGAATGTTCAAGATCTTTTGTTGTTTCCTCAGTGCCAGGTATCAGCAGATGTAGTCAAAGTACTCATGTTCTGTACTTAAGTAGAAGTACAGCTACATGTGTGGAAAAAAATACTCTGGTAAAAGTAGAAATAATGATTCAACTCCTTTAGTTAAGTAAAAAAAAAGGAAAAATTTCTCAATAGTAATAAAGGGAAAAAAGTAAAACTGCATTTTTTTTGCCATTAGTAAAATAATACTTATGTAACCAGGAAAAATCATAAAGGTTTCAAATATATATTTAAAAAAAGTCCTTAAAAGTGAGTTACTGTGTAAACAAAGTGTTCACAGTACTCAGTTTTGTGGGTATGGACAGGAAATGATTGTAAAATTCAAAAGTCACAAATGGGAGATGGGAGAAAAAAATGCAGAGTTATGAGATAAACATTTCTAAATTGTGAGATAAAGTAAAAAAAAAAAAGAGATAAAATGTCAAAATCGTGTGATAAAAAGTTATAAATATGAGATATTTATCCCTGATGTGTCAGTGCTGACATGTTCTGAATGGATGGTTTAGTTTAAATATTCAGAAAAATTCAACAGTTTACCTTGATTTTGTTTTTATTTGTATTTAATTTTATTACTGTGTTTTTACTGAGGTGTCAAAATACAAAGGATTTAGAAAAAGACAAAGCGAAAACTACTTTATTTTTTTCTTTTTTAGTAACTTTTTTGGAATTTTTTCCATGTTATTTATTATTTTGTAAATATATATTGTTTTTGCTCTTTTTGTTGCTTATTTTATGACATTAATTTTTTATTTTGTTTTTTTGTTTTTTTACTTTGTTCATGTTAATTAGTATTTTATTCGTTTATTATTCATTTTTGTTCATTTTATTGATTACTTTGGCTGTTTTTTTTTTGGTTAATTTTGTCAGTTATTTTATTTATTCATTTTTTACTGTGGAACTGCTAACGTCTCAGGAGTTAAAGGGTTACATTCATTTTGGTAAAGAGTTTTAATGTTTGCAAAATTTAAACTAATTTTAGGATAAGAACAGTTTGTACCAATGAAGAATGTGCTTGAGATAGCATTACTAAATGATGTACAGGATGGAAAAACTAAGAAACCAGGAGTAACTTGGCGCAGATATTAATCTTTGGGAAGGCTAAACAATATGCCAAAAAAAGCTGTATCATTATGATTATTTTTGACAGCTTTTGTACGACTGATACGAGTCACGGTTTTCGGCAGATTAGTTATTTCATCTGATGGTGAGGTGTTTTTTACTTGGATTTGTATCAAAAAAATGTGTTCGCTAACATCTGGAGAATATGATTCATTAGCAGAGCGGCAATAGAAACACTGAATTCTTCATTTCTAATCAGATATCAGCTTTGCAGCATCCAAGTTGTAGGTTTGATCAAATGTCAGTCTGTTCAGTCCACCAGTAAAATATTAGCCATGTAACTGTGGGCAGTAGAACAGGCCTGAACCCTTTAACCCCTGATATGTCAGTGCTGAAGCGTTCTGAATGGATGGTTTTATTTAAAAAGTCAAGTTTTTTTTGTGTTATTTTACTGATAATTTTGTTCTTTCAACTGATGTTTAGGTGTAAAAAAAAAAAAAACTAAAGCAAAAAAGCAACTGAAACCAAATTACAGTACTAGTCATTCGTTTTTTTTTTGCATTTCATTTTCTTTTATTATTTTTCTTTAATTGCGTTCCGTTAGTGTCTTGCTTTGTTCATGTTTAATATAAATTTTTGTTCATTTTACTGATTTTAAAAAAATGTTTTGTTCATTTGTTGCTTATTTTATCTTATTTATTTATTTATTTATTTTTTTACTGTGGAATAGCTTAAGTCTCAGAAGTTGAAGGGTTTAATTCTAAAACTTCTTAGATGATCTGTAAATACTAGATGTTGACACCTCTTCGCTGACCTGGAACACTATCTTTATGTTTACATGATGTTTTTTAATTCAGAATTATTTATTCCGAATAAAGTAAATCAGAATTAAAGCTATTCCCTTCATGTTTACACGGACATGTTAATTCCCAATTAGCATTTACTTTATTCCACTGTAGTTAATTCAGCTTTAAGAGCTGGGGGTACAAAGGGTTCTGATTGGACGGAACGCCCATGTGACATCTTGACGTCTACCGGAAGAAAACAATTGTGTTCACTTCTTGTTTTGTTGAGCTCTCTTTCCATAATTCTTCCAATTTTCCAATCAAATATTTAACTTCGCCGTGACTCCCACGCTTGCTTTGTACTGCCATCTTGGAAACTGTTCCTACACTAATGCTGGCAGTGCAGAATATATGCGTTATCAACGTGAAATATGTATGTCATGTGAAAGAGGAATTAACCGTTTACATGTGACAGGAATGATCTTATTCTGAATTAACATTGGAATAAACCAGTGACTTTATTTGGTATTATTCTACGGCCCTGTAGAACGTTGCGACAGCTCTCATTCACTTTGAATGGACGTTTCCAGCGTTCTGTGGCTAGAATTTTTTCCATAACCGCCCGCTGCCAATGACAACGAGTTTTGTCACTTCAGATTCACGGTACCATATCACTCCGCAGGTAGTTCGGCCACTTTGAAAGTAAATATTCGCTACGTTGTAACGGCTGTTTTATCCAATCTGTTAGAGTTTTCAGCAGATCAGAGGCCAGTGGAGTGTTACTTCGGAACAACAATAACGTTCCAACTGGACTACTTTTTCTCGACAGAAGCCATCGTCTATATGGATAAATTCTTCATCATTTGGGTGTTTTCTAAAAATAAGCAGAAATAAGCTGTAATAGCCCGTAGAATAAGCAGGATAATGTATTGCCCACGCGTGACTATCGAAAAATATTTCCCTTTGGGGCGGAACAATACTGTTCGCCCCCCGTTGGGAAATATTTTTCTGATAGTCACGTGTGGGCAATACATTATCCCTTACTTAATTGTAATTTAGAATGAACTGTAATTAGGCATTTACATGGTCACCTTAAAGTGGAATTCTATTCAGAATTAAACAGGAATAAAAACTCCAATGTAAACAGGCCTTTTCTGTTGGTTAGAAAACAATCTGATGAGCTGATTTCAAGAGGTTTCCCAGTAGGTAGTGGAGAGAGAGCTGCCAGAAACTTGTCGACAACCTGCGAATTTTGCTTGACTTCAGCGGACAAGCGGGTCTTTCTTAAATGTGAAAGGTCATAATTCTTCCCGTGACACTAAAGACAGTGCTGTAACATCCAGGTCAAGGTTAGCAGTCACAGTTCAAATGAGGCCACTCAAGACTCCTTAGGGAGTTGTTTCCAGCAGGAATGTTCTCTGGAAAAGTTTGAGAGAGACCTGCCGAAATGTGTAAAAGGAAAGTGCCTGTCTTGGTCTCTTTCAACGGGTTTGAGTCCAGAGGCGGTATTTTAATATGAGCTTTCTTGTTATGATGCACTTTTGTGGTCTGCATGTTTACGACGGGCAAGTGCATGTTTCAATAAGTTCAGGCCAAAGTCACAGAGGGAACAGTGAAGTTAGATGTCCGGCTATTTCTTCCTGACAGGAAATGCCTCTCTGACATCACAGCCTTATACAGCAAGACAATGAAAGCACATATCAGTGCACAGTGCACACGTCACATCTGTGTATTCAACTAAAATAGATCATAGGCATCTTATTATCCAGCCCAGATTTATTAACCTGACACTCTGAAGGAAAGACAACGGCTATTGTTTCTGGTTTGATTTGTTATTGTTAACACTCAGCTAACTAAAACATTGTTAATACCAAAGTTGGTTTAGACATTGTCAGTGATTAGTGAAGAGATGATATTATATTCTGGGAACAGTAGGTCAAAGTTCATGAATAGAAAAGATGAAAAGACGGATGGATGGATGGATAGATAGATAGATAGATAGATAGATAGATAGATAGATAGATAGATAGATAGATAGATAGATAGATAGATAGATAGATAGATAGATAGATAGATAGATAGATAGATAGATAGATAGATAGATAGATAGATAGATAGATAGATAGATAGATAGATAGATAGATAGATAGATAGATAGATAGATAGGTTGATTTGCATTTGTCTCTCTCTCTCTCTCTCTCTCTCTCTCTCTCTCTCTCTCTCTCTCTCTCTCTCTCTATATATATATATATATATATATATATATATATATATATATATGGTCATAAAATACCTAAAGAAATAGTAAATTAAAAACTAAAATATTGAGAAAAATACAGAACAACAATTAAAAATCATAAAACCAACATCCAACTTGGTGTTGAGAAGAAACTGAAAACATACAAACTAATCTATCAGTGTTGAATTCTCAGTTTTTATGAATGTTAATAGTGAATTTAGCCTATCATGAAAAGACACATGTGATGACAGTATTATTTAATACCATTCTGTATGAGGCTAAAACCTTCTGGACACAATATGTGATGTCCAATCCTTTGTGGAAGTGTCTTACCAGCTTTTCCTTGTAAAAATTGATTCCTCGTAGTAAAATAAGTGATTTATAACCTGTGTTATTTCATGAACACAGGGTTTTGCATTCTGCTTAACTAATTGTTTTGACCCAGACTTAAACTCTGCCACTGTGATAGTCACGTTCAGATGTAGGAAGCATGTAAAGCCCTGTTGCTATAAAAAAAAAATCACTTGTTTTACAGATCGACATGGAAAATATGTTTCCCAGATGTGGGAGACACCATTCCCTCCATGCACATGCACCATCTATCTTTCAGCCAAGCAAGAACAGGGACACACCTGTGCTCAGAATGGGTTCCCCTGTCCTCCATGCACTGCATATTTGTTCCGAAGCCCAGTTTTTTCTTTTTTTTTTCTCTCTCAGCACGTCATGTAATGCTGTTCAGTCAGAGGCAGACAGAGAACCATTTCCAACCTGTTAAAGAGACTCTTTGTCATAGAACTGGAACTGCTATTGACAAGGCTGCAGACAAGTGTTAGGATGAGAGAATGGCTGTCACAGTGACAGGAAATGGAAGAATAAGGGCAGCGAGGAGTTTATTTACAGATGGCAGACTGGCGATATGGATTACTAACAAATAATAAGTCCAAGAGGGATCAAGGCTATTATGTTTCTTCAGGCTTAGCTCAGTTTATCCAGTATTCCAGAGAGGTTCAAGTACACACAAGTACCACTCCAGTACATTCACTGAACAAAAAATAAATGTTATCAAGTGTGTTTTTGTCATTTCTAGTTTACACTTAAAATAAGACCTCATCACATCAAGAGTAACTGTTCAGTAACTGATTCATAGACAATAGTTAATTAAAATCTTATTTGAAGTATTTTTCGCTTGTTCCACTGGTAGGTATTTTTGGCTTAATTACAGTAAATATATCTTGTATAACTTTTTTTGTACTTGCTTTTGGGGGGATTTTGCTTTAAAAAGACTTAAAAAGGTATTTGATATGGTAGGTCTTCAGTTGTATGGCTATAAACCTGTTTTCTGTGTTGTGTTTAAGTGTACCTGGGAAATGTCTACTGAGTAGAGCTGCACAATATATTACTTGAGCATCGACATTGCAATGTACATGTACACAATAGTCAGAGCCTGCAATTATTTAATTTTTTTTTTATTTATTTGTAGATATTTTTTAATATGTGTTTATTTTATTTATTTTAAATGAATGAATGAATGTATTTATTTTATTAATTTATTTGTCTTTTTTATTTATTTATTCATTAATTTTTTAATTATATATATATATATATATATATATATATATATATATATATATATATATATATATATATATATATATATATATATATATATATATATATATATATAATTTGTTATTATTCATTTTATGTAATTATTTCGGCTACAAGAATGACGATACATTTGTGTCGGCACCACACAGCTGTTATATACTCCTTAGTAGTTTTTCATATCGCAGGGTTAAAAAAAAAAATCACCATGTCAACTTTTTCTAATATCGTGCAGCCCTACTACTCAGTTCCACCCATTCTAACCTGACAATTTATATTGAAATTAGGAACCGATTACGGGTAACTCTGCAGCCCCTGGTGAGGAAGGACTTGGTATGGTATATCTCCATGACACAGGCTGTTAAATAGGGATTCAAGTCTGTCTTAAAAAGGCTTAAATGTACCTTAAACCTGTAGGAACCCTTCAAAATAAAAGTTTTCTTTTAGCATCATTGGGCAAAAATTCCATAATGACTTCTCCACAGTTTTCCATACTAGGTCTTGGGGTCATGAACTTCCACAGGCTGTAGAAAGTCTACCCACAACACCGAAATTTGGCTTTTTTCGACAGCTAGAGGTCGAACTTTTTGCAAGAAGAATGAGGATTTGATTAAACCACTAGCATTAGTTAGACGCCTGACAATCACTGATGTATGATGTGTATAAAAATGAAGCACTTCTGGGATAGAAAGAGGATACATATAATTTTGGTTTTGGATTTTGATTCAACATTCCCCCTTTATGCATCCGTGGTGAATTTTCTGTTACCACTTCATAAACACATTATTGGTACCTGAAATGTGATACTTTAAGCTTTAATCTTTACATGCACGGTGAGGTTTGACAAGAGAAATAGGGAACGGAGTTCAGTGTAAAAGCAGATTTGCATAAAAATAAAACTATATAAATGATGGTGGGCTTTGTTCTCCTATGATGGAACAGTCAGCTGTTTAATTTAGTTGTGAAGCTCATATGTGGTCTTTCAAAGTGCACTTGCCAATGTCTAATAAATAATTTACAAGTGTCTAGTGGAACATAAGTGTTGAATATTAAATGTAAAGCAGATTGGTCGCCAAAACATTAAAAGCAGGATTAATACTAAAGTGGTCATATAAAACAATATTAAAGTATTATTAGATTTTTTTGTTGGCATGTTTGTCTATTGGGGCAGAACATAGTTGGACAAACTCCAAACACTATCTGTCAGAGACACTGGATTTTTGTTTTTAAATCAAATATAAACTAAAACTAAACTAAATATCTTGTCACACTTACAATAAGGCAACATCACCTAAAGAGTAACTTTTCAATAAAATATAAGAAGTAATTATTAGACAATAGATCTGGTCAATCTGTCTGTTTGTCTGTCAGCAGGATTACGCAAAAAGTTCTCAACTGATTTTAATGAAACTTTCAGGAATGATAGATAATGGGTCAAGGAAGAACCCATTAGATTTTGAGCAATGAAGGTCAAAGGTCAAGGTCGCACTAAAGGTCAACAGCTAAAACATCAGTAGTAATATCTCAGGATTAAGACAAGATAGAATCTGGTGTTTTTTTGCATTCACATCATCTCACCTTCGGACATCAGGTGGGTCAACACCAATGGCTCAATTATGTCATGTTTTGATGTCATGTGATGCCATATCAAGCCTTGGCGGAGGTCTGCTGTGTCTGACTGCCTTGTTATCTCCGCCAAAGAGGTTATGTTTTTGCAGGCGTCGGTTGGTTTGTTTGATTGTGTATGAGATAACTGAAAAACTTATGGACAAATTTGGATGAAAATTTCAGGGTAGGTTGGTAATGGGGAGATCTGGAAATGATTTGATTTTGGTGGTGATCCAGGTTGGGGGGGGTGGGGGGGGGGGTATTTCCATGAAAAGTTCAGGAAAGGTGCAAGGTGGTTCAGAATAGATCCCTTTAAATGTTGGTGAATGTAGGTCAATGGTTAGAGTCACAGTCACCAAAAGTATGTTTTTGCAATGAAAAGAGAAAGGGTAAATCAGGTAAAATGTGTAGAAAGGGGGACGGGGTTTGTTGTGCCTGACACCACTTGTTTTCGCTTGTTCAATTTGCGTGATTAAAGATATTTTTGCTTAATTCAAGATTGTTTCCTTAATTCAAGACTTTTTTGCTTAATTCAAGCAAAAACATGGTCTTTAAAATCTTATTTTGAGAAATCTTACCAAGATAATGTTCACTTGTTCCATTGGTAGATTTTTTGTTATTTTTTTTTGCTTAAGTCAAGCAGAAAATATCTATATTAATTTTTTATTTACTTGTTTTTCAGACGGGCATTTTTTTAATCTAGTGTCTGTTGAGCCAAAGCTAAACATCCAGGCTACATACTTCTTTAACATCACAATCACAAACTGCAGTCTTTCTAACCAAGGATTTCCACTGCCGGTTTGATTAAAATAAAAATAATAATAATAATAAAAAAAAAAAAGCTCAAGTGGAAACTCGCTCAGAGGGTGTAGTCCACCTCCACGGAACATCATGAGGCAGGAGTGCTAATTTGTATTTGGTCTAACCCTTTCTCGACCTCAGCCTTCAGCGCTCATGGCCACTGGAAATGTCCTGGAGTTATGTGGGAGATTTTTTAACCCCGAAAACCTTCTAAAAAAATATGCTTCTGTTTTTGCATCAAATTAAAACTCGAGTAAATGTGGCTATTTAAGACGCAGGTTTAAGCCAACCCAAATAGTCATAGCTTAAATTTCTGAGCTGCAAATTTAGAGTTTAAGTATATTTTCTTCAGTTACAAGACCATATCCATACATCCCTATAATTTGTCCGCTGAGCAGATATGTGATGACTCCATGGGGATTCTGTTTTTCTTTTTTTTTGCAGAAAAACTGCTCGTCTTAACTGTTGCAACAGCGGAGACAGATGGCTTCCGTCGCTTTATGCAGTCTGCAAAACATTTTAACTACAATGTGAAGGTAAGATTGTCCTTTAATACACTGCAGCACACATACACACAACAGCCAAGTGCTTACACATATGTTCTAAGATGGATTAGACTAGTTAAAGTAAATTAAGTGCAGAGAGTTGGGAATTCATCCATCTTATTGGGACACTCCTCAGTCTGGGTTCAGAGTATTTCTACATTATATTTTGAGCCAATAGTAAAAAAGAAAGAAAAAGAAAATGTTGGCATGATTGCTTTATTTTTTTTCTCCAAAGTTTGTGCCCCCTCTCACATATGTGTTCTTCTCTGGTTGTCTATTTGATCTGACTGCACTAGTCTGATTCATTTTTCCAAACTACTCTGTTAGCCTTCACTGGGCTTTACTCCAAAATTCCCAGCAAGAAATCTTTTAAAATTATGTGCAAGGATTAACAATTTTAACACACATTTATACAACATAGAAATTTATGTCTTTGACCTCAAGACATCACATCAAGGAAGAACAAAATACATTAATGTTAAAATCTGGTCAGTCACTATATTCAGGTTCAATTATGATCAGTTCATGGACACATAACACTGCCCCCATAGGTTTGTTGGCAACAAATTCACCACTTCCATCATTGGGTCTAGACTCTAGAGCGTGTTAGTACTGAGGCCTGCCCGCACACTGTGCAGCGTAACAAAGGAAAACACAGACAAGCACTGTCTGGCTTCAGATGTTGGGCAGCTCCATTTGGATGAAATACAATGTGTCATTTATGGAACAAAACTTAAATATAATGGCCAAAAATGAAGGAGAACAATGGCCAAAATCCCATGACTCACTACATTTCAGGCAAACAGGGCAGCTGTGGCCATAATGTAAACTTAGCTTAAGATAGCATACGTGTTGTGATTACTTTAGCCTGCTAGCTACTTGTTAGACACTATTGCCGTAAATATGCTGTTTTCATTCATCTTTTCTATAGCCTATAGCTAACTGGAACTAATGCATACAAGTATAATTTGATAGCCTATAACTGGAGCTGGTTGAAGACTTTTTCTTGCTAGTCTTTAGCCATAACAAGTCTCATTAACAGGCTAGTCTAGCCATTGTAAGGATGTCATCATTAGTGAGTTTTCTGCAGCTTATATTGCTTTGGGTTAAATACCAGTCTTTGAAAATGTAGTCTTTTGTGTTTATCAAATGAATGAATTAGTTATCAAAATAATCTAAATATTAATGAATTCATAAAAGCATCATTAGTTATTGCCTCTCTTCTTACGCTAATGAATTCATCACTCTGGAACAGGGTCCATCTGAACTGATCAGACCACATGACCTTTTTCAATTGAAACAGTCCAATCTTCACGCTCTTTATCAAACTGAAGCTTTTCTTGCTTATTAACTTCTTTAAATTGTTCTCCAAAGGTCACATGGTTGTTTAGTCCCAATCCATTGAGTTCTGTTCTGGTTGTACATGCAGAACTATGCTCTTACTTTCACTACTAAACATAGATTTGCAATGGTATTTTTGGGGGATTTGATTTCATTAAATGTTTAACATTTTTTTCCAACCACATGTTCTCCGCAAGGATGATTCACGACTATCCTTCCAAGTTTTAACCCATTTTTTCAGCAATAAGCTTATTTTTTGCTTTCTTCTTCTGCTTCATGCAGGCCAAGAATTTGACTGTTTAAAAAAAAAAAAAAAGAGCAATATCTTCCCCACAACCATGTGATATGTCTTCTGACATGGTTGTTAAATGAATGAGGAGCTTCTCAGTTCGGGCTTAAGAACTTTTCAGCTGAAGCATATTCATCACTGCAGTAATTATCCAATGGAATCCTCCTACCTATTTGCTTAGTTAAACCCAGGTTTTTTTTGGCGAGGCTGTACATGTTCAGAGTTTAGTCAGGACATCTGGGAATGTGGCCCTTGTTGACCAAAATGAAAGAAGTCAGATGCTCTACCTTACAAAGCTTTATATGATGGTACATGTAGTAATGCCTTTGGAATTTGGTGGAAAACAACAATTCAAGAGTTCAAATGTGTCTAAAAGTGTCTTTGATTTCACTATCTTTTGGTAAATTTTGATGCCATGCCTGTTAATTTTCCCTTCATGTTTTCTGTCTCAGGTGTTGGGGATGGGAGAACCATGGAGAGGCGGAGATGTGGGTCGGTCCATTGGTGGGGGACAAAAAGTCAGACTACTGAAGGAAGCCATGGAAGGTCTGGCTGATCAGGAGGATCTTGTTGTCCTGTCTGTGGATAGGTATGTGTCTAAAAATGCTTCAAAAGCATCATGAAAATATTAAAAAAATAGATAAAGGTATCAGTCTCAATATAGACTACACATGTATTACCTTAATGGATGTGGTTTCTTTTCTTGATGCCTTCTTATATCCAAAATCTCACTTTGATGATTTGGTTTTGACATGAATTATAGCAAATTTTTTCACGACAAGAAAGGGATGCAAACAGCCTTTAATTGCTACGTAGATGAAAGAATTAGAAATGAAACTAATTGTCACAAACACAGCCTGTAATAAGTGCTGTGAAAGTTCTGCCTCCTCAGAGAGAGGTGTTCCTGCACTTTTATGTAGCGCCGAACCGCCCCTCGTGCATGCATCAAAAGGAGTTATTACAGAGCATTGCCAAATACATGAGGGACATTCTCACTTGCAGGTAGCTGAAATACAACCTTTCAGGGCCAATGGAAAGTTTCAGCGAGGTAATGTGAATGGTTTAGAGTAATGACAGGATTGGAAGCCATATTTCCTTAAATAGAGCATGAGATGATAATACTTAACCTACTTTGTCATATGACGGATGAGTGCTATAATTGCTCTGTAAAGTCGTCACACCCTTGAAAAAGGTAATTGGGCTGTATTTTCTTCTTTTAGAGGAAGTGACTGTCATATAATAACCCGCATAGGTGATTGCAATTTAAGGACATTTTTTATGATAATAATATAGTCCTGCAGGACCACCTCAGTGTCCAAAGTAGGCCTGGATAATGAGTCTTTGAAGTCTTTGAAAAGTGCACATTCTTAAGCATCTGTCTGCAATCAAGTGCTCAGTTTTTGACTGTCATCACCTGACAGTGTTTGTGTAACCATTTGTTTTTCTACTGTTGAAGAAATAATGTCATAACGACTGAAGACCGTCAGGAGTTCATGTCCCAATGTGAACTGAATAAGATTTATACAGATGCTTTAGAAATGACGTAACAGTGTAAACAGATGTCTGACTCCTTATACATGTCTTGACAAATTAGTCAGTCTGTGCAATTAATGGAAACACTGCAGCTGTTTTTGATGTACGTACAGTTCAAATGTAGACAAGTCTACTTCACAAAAGTATTGTTAAAATATTGGAATAATTTGTTCAAAATTGAGTATTTGTTATCAGATAATAATGACAAAACCACAGCCTAAACCTCCAGAAATAAATAAAACAAACTACGAAATGTGACAAGACTGTGATTGAGGACTGGAAATATTGTCACATGATCTTTTGGCCAGACCATCCAGCACTGGCTACCCCATATTCAATCACTGAAATGTGAGTAAAATGACATGAAAAATGAAACTAAAAACTGTGCTGTGTCTGTGTCACAGACAGTAAGCAAGATCCAGGAAAAGAGACAGAGCACGGTATTTTGTTATCGTTTCTAAATGTTGCTTATGCCTTAAGCAGAGATCACAACTGATTATTATTGGAATCAAAATACTATTTTATTTTGAGCAAAACAACCCACAGTATTTCAGACACAGCATTGCATTCATCCCTTGGCCAATGATCAGGGACGTTTGGCCATGGTGTGTCATTTTATACAGCAGCAGTAACTATAATTGATGACTACACAGAGGACCAGAGGTTCATGTATGAACATGTGTTGGTCATATGTGGATACATTAGAACAGGCTGCTTCATCTACAGACTTCCCTCCCCCTTACTTTGTCTATAAACTGATGTACTGACATTACAACATTTTCTTTGGATTTGTCTATTTTAGGGGAGTGTCTACATTTTACCCAGACACGCACACAAACTCGCTACTGGAAGAGGCATATTTTTAGTTTTTATAGACTGTGGGGAAACGGTGTCACCAACACAAATGAGCTGCTCCACTGTAAAAACTTCACACCTCAAAGTGGCAAAATCCCCAAAAACATTAGGACTTTCCACATCCTAAAATATCTGTCCCTTGAATAACACCATGCTCTTCCACTTGTCACCACAATACCTACAGTGTGTCAGCGGTTAGGCAATTTCCCCTGTCACACACATCTCTATGTATTATGTTTGCATCAACAGCACATGCGCTTAAGCTTCTAACGCTTGTCTAAGCTCAGCCCTGAAGAATGTCCATTGTATATTTTAGATATCTATCTGTGTGAAGCAAGTACAAGCAGAATGTGTCAAATGTGCACTTGTGTGAGAACAAGTCAGAAGGATGGCTCCTAAAGAGCTGCTACTGCCGATAATGATCTCATATTTACTTTTTTTTCTCTTTTAGCTATGATCTCATCTTTGCTGGAGGACCTGAAGAAATACTCAGGAAGTTCCAACAAGCAAATAACAAAGTCATTTTTGCTGCAGAAGGGTTGATATGGCCTGATAAGCGACTAGCTGACAAGTACCCCTCAATCCGCAGCGGCAAGCGCTACCTCAACTCTGGAGGTGGGTTCTCAAAATGCAAACGCAATGAGTTAAATCTCTTCAGATAAAATGTTGTTAAATCTCGACTGGTGCACAAAAGTAGAAACAATTCACTGATAAATCAGATTAATTTATAGTATGTTGAAAAAGAAATTGGCATTCCTGTCTTTTTACTTAATTTCTGTAAAATACCATTGAGAAATATTTGATTTGATTTGATAAGATAAGATAAGATAAGATAAGATAAGATAAGATAAGATAAGATAAGATAAGATAAGATAAGATAATCCTTTATTAGTCTCACAGTGGTTAAACTCCCATGGTTACAGCAGCAAAGGACAATAAGAATAAAAGTTTAATTTACAGTAAAGAACAATATACAATATATACAAGGAATATAATTACAAGAAATGGAATCTGTACAATGTCAAAAATTACTAATGTGCAATGAGGTAAGTGGCATCCTGTACAGTGTGCAATGACTTAAAGTGGCCAGTGTATGCAATAGAGTGCAGTCCTGGGCGTGTTAATTTTTGTTTGGATAGATGTAGTACTCGGGAAACCTGGGTGTAAATCCATAGCTTCATTGGTATGTATGCGTTTACACATTCCACCATCAGCTGTCAGATTGTGATGACTTGCAGGTCTTTCTCAGGGTGTTAGCAACTCTGCAGTCTTCCTGTTAAAGAGGTGGACCACCGTTAATGAACAGCAACATGCTGGTTCAGCTTTGACAAAGAAATCCAAAGGAGTTCTATTATTTATTTATTTTTAATTATTTTTTTTTTTATTGTCTCCCAGTGTAAACTTGCTCTCAGTGGTATTTCCTGTCCAAAGGAAAAGGAGGGGTGAACCTATTATTGGAAATTTCACCGCAGACCATGTTCCTTTTCAACCTTTTCTACATTTTTCTCTCTGTCCTTTTAAGGATCTGACAAGTCTGACAAATCTTTTCATTTTTACTGAACTATATATTAATTCAAGACTTCACTTGGTATTTCAAAGAAAATACCTCATGAATGACAACAAGATGACATGTTTTTGTGGAAGAAGAATTGAAAAAGTGGGGTAATTTGTTCAAAAAAGAGACAGTGTCTTGTGATCAAACTCCAAACTGTATGGCCAGCTGCATCCTACCATTCCTTCAGGACACTGAATTACTGCTTTCCTTGTGGTCATCAGCTTGGTCTGACCTCCCATATAGGAACTGAGCCTTCTTGGACTGATTAGAGACTGTTTTTAGCATTCATTGTCATTGACATGACATGTGGATTTGTCTTGGCCCCCCGAATGTGCCGCAGTTTGTGTCAAATTGTAGGTTTTGTTTGTGCTCATTCAACGGCCGCCCAGAGTAACCATTGAGAAATGTTTTATAGCAACTGGACACATGCTGCGTCTCAGAGGATACTGGGTCCAGGAATGAAATCAAGACAGAGGATGTCTGTATTTTGTATTGTTGAGGGTGTTTATTATAGTCCACACACAAAAGGTCACTCACTAACCAACATAAGTATGATTGGTATGTTAGAAGAAAAGATTCCTGGAGGTTGAGAAAGGTTTGCATTATCCTTCCAACTTGTATTGTTTCATGCTTTATGTCTTAATACATTGTCAACAGTATATTGTTTACTATATCCTGCAGAAGAACAGTGGCAAATAGTATTTTTCCCAAGACGACTTGGTCAGAAAGACCATTTTGGCATTTGTTGATTTCAAAGCCATGATTTTGTGGAGAAGCTACCATCAATATGATTTGCATATAATGCTATGATATTCTTTGAACGTTTTCTCATCCTGCCATTTAGATTATGTCATGTCTATCCAGTGACTTGTTTACAGTGTCTGAGGCTTTTCTGTAAATGATGGGATGCAAAAGAGCACACACCAACAACATAGCCAAACCCTGCAATCTGCCACTGTGGTCAGAATTTCAGCAAGAGAAGAAAAAAGGGGAGACAGGAATACTGGAGTCCATGTCATGAGAATATACATTTGGAGGGAGTTGGAGTTTTTTTGTTGTTTTTTTTTTTTTTTACCTCAGTACTACAAAAGTTCAGCTAATACTGAGCTGCAGCACATTCCCATCCTTCAGATTACAGACTTTTCACTGCCCATTATTACTCTCCTGTCTTTCTGTAAATGGTAAACTACGTCCCACCCCTCTACTTGTGTGCTCAGGATCATTGCCAAAAATCACACTTTTAGACTGAGGAGCCCAGAGACGTAATTGACACCAACAGTCAGCCAGCCGTATATTACCTTGTAAATGTCTAGTCTGTACTTTACTGTGAGAAGTGTGTTTCACACTTTTTTTCCCCCTCCACATGTAGGTATTATCGGCTACGCCCCATACATTAACAGAATTGTTTCACAGTGGAACCTCCATGACAACGACGATGATCAGCTGTTCTACACCAAAATATACCTGGATCCACTACAGCGAGTAAGTATCTATAACATACTAAACTACAGGTCAGTGTGGACTACTGTATTACTGCTATGTTCTGGTGAAATTCTTCTTAAAATTAGCAAAAGAAAACATATATTGGATGACTAATAATTTTTTTCCATGTTTCGTAGCAAACTCTCAACATGACTTTGGACCACAAGTGCCAGATTTTCCAGAACCTGAACGGAGCTGTTGGTAAGAAATCAGATATTAGATTTCAGAAATCCATGTCCTGTTCATCTGTCTTCTATTTTAGAAATATTCATTTTAACACAGTGTTGTCCTCGGCCATTCAGCAACAGAGAGCAAATTCCATTTGATAGATTATAAGAAACATGTGATTGCATGCTTTAGGATTAGAAATTTACTCTAAGCATGAAACAAATAAACCACCTGATGTGGCAATGAACCATCATAACTAACAATAGGTTGACATATCAGCCAGCCAATTATATTGCGTGATTTTTTTTTTTTCTTGTATCGGTATTGGCCAGTCGAGTCGGCCCATGCCACCATTTACTGACAGGCAAAGTCCACAGCACCTCCATTTTCTTTGAGATACTATGTCTACACTGAAAAAAAAAACCTTGGTGTAATAATATTTATTAGGTTAACTGTCAAAATTTTGGTTTTCTAAAGAAGTAAAGAAGATTTTTTGGTAGTTATTATCAATTGACAGAGAAAATAAATCACTATTTGCTCCAAATATCTGCAGCTGTATTGATCATTGGTTAAGGTTGGTGTGAAAAAAAAATTGCTAATGGCCGAAATAAAAATACATATTGTTGGGCCACTAATTATGACCTCATCTAAAATGTCTTTATTTTCTATCTTGGCAGATGAGGTGCTTCTCAAGTTCGGAACAGAAAGAGTAAGAGTTAGAAACACTGCCTATGACTCTCTGCCGGTGGTTGTCCATGGCAATGGAAACACCAAAGTGAGTATGAAATGAAGCCCTCAGGCATGTAATATTTTTATAGCTTACTTATAGTACAGTGGAGATTCCTCTGAAATAATCACCTTCATCTACAATACTTGTCTCGGTCTGAATTATTGACCTCCTGTACAAAGACATCCCTTAGGCATATGGCTTTGAGATTCAGTACCCACTAAGGTCACTAAAGACTGTTTTGTGGTGATTAAAGCTACACACACTCACACAGGATTTTGAGGAAAACATATGGAGGAGAGTTTGCAAAACGAAAGCTGTAATCCTGGTGTCCATTGTTCCTTGCCAGTAAACCAGGTCGGCTCATTATTCAATGGGTGAGAGGAGTCTCGCCAAAATTAATCTAGAATTTTCCTGTGTCTTTCATTGTCTCTAAATCTCTGTCGATTAGAATGACAGACTCAGCAAACAGGTTATCCGTATGATACTATAGTCATTATCTGGACTTATTTCCTGGTATTTTCCTTCCCTTACCCCTTCAGCCTCGCTCTGCCACCAGCCGCCTGTCTCTGGTCTTACTTGGTATTGAACCAAACCAAACTGTTGAGTCAATCCTCCCAAAAGCTTCGACACAGGAGAAGCTCTAAGTGTGGATCACTGAAAATAGGTCCATAGCAGTGGTTTCTACTGTTGGAGCTTCCCAAATGGATATCTGAATAGAAATGTAGAATTTTTTCCAGCTATCACTGCAAACTTAATTTGAAGGCCTGATCTTAATGTTAATATTTGCAATAGGCTTTGCTTTTTTTGGGTTCAGTCTGAGCTCAGAGCCTTATGATTTTTTTTTCTTATCCTGATATTAATTTTCTGCACCACACATAATTCTCACTATTCTTACAGATGTACTTGAATTACTTGGCCAACTATGTCCCCAATGCGTGGAACTATGAACATGGCTGCAGTCACTGTGATGATGACCTTGTGGACCTATCTCAGTTAAAAGTAAGTGCTTCAGATTGAGTCATTTTATTCTACTTTTAAAATTCTTATACTATGTGGAAAGTTCTCCTTTAACCACGTCCCTGTGGATATAGGAAAAGATCAAGTGTAGTCAAGTCAAAACCATCCATATATCAATGCTTGTCTAGACAGTAGGAGTGGTACCCAGCTTGTCCAGTTTCACCAGATAAGCAAGACTGCTGGTAGCGTGGACACTCCCTTTCCAACAATAACAGATTTCGGGCCCGCTGGTCCTTTTGGACCCTTTTGAAAGAGCACAAGTGCCAGGGAAACTACTTGGGGAAGAGGAAGCACTGCACTGCTGTGGTGCAGGATATGGCTTCTGGGGTTTTTAGAAGGGCTCATTTAAAGGGGTGTCACTGTCGACCAGGCTGCCTTTTAGTGGGCTCCTCAGTATGGTTTTATCCACAACAGTAAGTTAGAGTGGTTACGCTGAAAATTTGTCACAGAGTTCAGCCAAAGCTTGGGATGTATAGACAACGAGAATGGCAGGCGATGGGAAATACCTCAGGCTGTGTGGCTACGTCTGTCAACAAATTCAACAGACTTTGTTTCTCTGACAAAACTAAAGCCTCAGTAAATAATCAGATTGTTTTTTGGTTTTTTTTATGTGTTGCATCCGTTTTATGTAAAAACATTTTTCAGTTAGTTTAGTTAGTAAATCAACTTAAAGTGGAAAGTCACTGACAGGGTTCTAATGTTACATGTCAGTGTTTCTCAACCTTTTTTTTTTTTTTTTTTTTTTAAAAAAGGCTCACTGAGAACCTATTCCCGAAAAAAAGGAGAAAAAAAAGGGCCCAGGGGTGTACTGTATGGAGTTGGGGTGGATTACTTTAAAAGTAACGTGACGAACCTGTAGGTGGAAGTATGTGTTAAATAGCTCTGTAGATAAATAGCTAGTGAGTCTGTGATTCCTGCTCCCATATTCTCTTGTCCTGCCCCCCCCCACCCCCACACACACACACACAAGAGTGTCCACCAGTCAGAACCACTGCTATATGTCATTATAGTGTCACAGTGTTTAATCCCTAAAGAGTTACTCTGATCCCAGAGGTTCCATAAATAAATTAGCTTCAATAGTTCAATAGTTGGAGTTGATACAATACAAACCCAGCTGCATGAAAGACACTTCTGAAAGCAGTTTGTACTGACCTTCTACAGAATACAGAAAAACACAGCCTTTGAAAACATTTCATTCCTCTGTGCCACTCTATGTGTTTTTTTTTTTTTGGGGGGGGTCTAAAGATCAGGTCATTTGGAAACACTGGTCATGCTGTGTCCTGGCTTTTCTTGTGGGTATCAACCTCAGCCTTTGACAGTTCTGCTTTTCTTTATTCTTTGTGTATTTTGGTTTCATGCTTTCACAGTTTGTTGATATTAACGACCAGACACAATCAAGTTCCTACTGTGTTTTGCTCTCGTGTGCTTCAGTAAATGCTTTGATTTTACCTTTCTCTGTCCTTTTTGACATTCCTCTGCAGTGTCTGAAACAATTTAAGTTCATTGGCAAAATGCATGAGATGGGCTCCCCTTCTGGTGCCAAAAACACAGTCATTACAGAACTTGCAAATTAGACGGTTCTGCTCAGATCCTTTTTCATCCTTGGCCCAGACCTTTTCTGTGAACTGGTCAGAAGGATCACAAATCCAGACTGAAATGTGTGGGCTGGAGCTGAGAGTCATGGGAAAAAACTTTCCTTCTTGGTTCTTCATTTTTTCTTTATTCTCTGCTTTTCCCGTAGTGTCTGAGTAATCAGCTTGTATACTGTCTTCTCAAGAGTGATACGTGGCTCTGTGGTATAGTTGAAAAGCAGTACACGTATGCAATACTTCTTAATGTGCTTTTGTACTGGGACTCTATTTCAATCCGCTGGCCTGCTCTGGTTTTTGTTTTGTTTTTTCAGCACTTGGACTATAAAACAAAAATGTAACACTATGGAGAGAAAAAAATAACAGCACATTTATTAATAAAAACAACCTCCCAGCAAAGAAAATTCTGTCATCTTCAAGAATGTCTGAAACAGCTATAGTGTTTGCTTATGTCTGACGTGAAATGTCAAGACGTCCATGATGTATTTTAAACAGTTTTCCATTAGTTGACTCCATTGTTTGACACACTTCTAATTTGTGTTTCCTCTGATCTAAACAGGAATACCCAAATGTGTTAGTTGGACTGTTCATTGAGCAGCCAACTCCTTTTCTTCCCGAATTCTTCCAGCGACTTCTGACCCTGGATTATCCAAAGGATAAACTCAAAGTTTTTGTACACAACAATGTGAGTGTATACAGCTGTTACTGCAGCTGCAACTGGGACATTAATATACCTTCATCATACACAGCTACTTATTTGTGGTTTAATTAATGATGAGTCTTTTATCAGGAGGTTTACCACGAGAAGCACATCCAGAAATTTTGGGAGGAGAACAGGAATGTGTTCAACAGTTTCAAGGTTGTGGGACCAGAGGAAAATCTGAGCCAGGGAGAAGCCAGGAACATGGGCATGTATGTATGTCTGGTGTGAATAGATCTCTCACAGAACAGAAATGATTAGAGTATTCGTCAGGAGCAATTGAAAGCAAATGTATATGTGAAGTTTGACTACAGATCAATTGAAAGGCTTCTGTTTCATAGGACAGTCTTACTGATGCAGGTTGGATGAGACTGTTTCCTAGGCAACTGTGATAGACCCTCCTGGTCTGTTTACCTCAAATATATTAATATTCTTTTAATATATGCACTATGGTTGGAGTATTGTCAGTTTAATAGAACATTATTAATATTAATAATAATATTAATTCATATTCTTTTAATATATGCACTATGGTTGGAGTATTGTCAGTTTAATAGAACATTATTGATATTAATAATAATATTACTTAATATTCTTTTAATATATGCACTATGGTTGGAGTATTGTCAGTTTAATAGAACATTATTAATATTAATAATAATATTAATTCATATTCTTTTAATATATGCACTATGGTTGGAGTATTGTCAGTTTAATAGAACATTATTAATATTAATATTAATATTAATTCATATTCTTTTAATATATGCACTATGGTTGGTGTATTGTCAGTTTAATAGAACATTCTCCAGCTATACCACACAGGTGCTGGACGTCTCCTTCATTATTCCTACAGAGACTCTTTCCTCTTATTGCTTAGTGTTCAGCCACGCGGCTGTTCTGTTGTCACAGCACTAATTCAATCTGTGAGCCCCCATTATAGAGATCCTATCAAAAGTACATCATGCCTAAAAGCATTGGTCAAGACCCGCCCTATAATGAAGAAGTCTAAGGTTTATTAGCAGCCTCTAATCTTCTTAAAATCATTTTATCTACTTGAAGCTTAAAGACAGTCAGTGAGAGCCTGACTCTGCAATTTAGACTGACATCTTATATTTAGGAGCTGATAAATTCTAACTCATGACTGTGATTGCGTCCAAGTACTTCATTGACTATAATCGCCTCTAGATTGACTGATCACCACTTTCTCTGCCTTGTCTGTGTTTGGGACCGTATTAGGGATCTTTGCCGCAAGGATGTCATGTGCGACTACTACTTCAGCATAGACCCAGATGTGATGCTCACCAACAGGCAGACGCTGAAGCTCCTCATTGAACAGAACAGGTAATCTTTCAAAAGCAGGAACAGTAGCAATGATGGAAGATGTTGCAAACCTACTAAATTTATTTCTCAAGTGGCAAAACCACAAGAACTTTACAGCAGTGAATGAAAGTTTAAAAATAAGCTGCTCTGGTTTTCCTGTTTTTGCTTGGCCACATGGAAACACTGAATGGCCTATTGAAGCAACTCTGAAATGCCACTTTGCATTATCCAAAAAACCAACATGCCAACCCTTTTATTCTCAACAGCAGCTCATGATTGGGAAGAAATGGTCCTATAACTAGTTGTCAGTGTGGCTGTGGCATCGCATTGTGACCTGTCAGTGGCACGCAAAGCAAAACCCTTCTGGGATATTTAAAGACATCATGGGAATTCTCTGTTTGCATTGAAGCTGTGGGAACAAAACGCCTGTGTTTTAACCAAAAAAACATTGCATCATGGTATATAGCATCCATTTGTATTTACATAAACCAACTTTTGGATTTATGTCTTTATTATTTCCGGGCTGCCTGACTAATTTATGTATAAAAACACATCAACAATCCCTTTCATTGTGGTTTTGGGGTTGTAAGACTAAACACCAGCTGGAAGAAAGACATTTTTCACTTGCATTGAGAGAAAATTACCACACAAGGTTAAAGTAAAAACGTGCTACTTTAACTTGTAGTTATTCGCCTTCAGTCCAGTATGATGTATGGGTATGATTCGTGTTATGCACTTCAAATATCTGTTACTTACTTGGCAGTGAAATATCTTTCCACAGAGAGGTTGATCTTTTAGATGCAGCAAGCTGGTTCTACAGCGAATCGCCTCAGTACATGAGGTGGTTCGCTGTCTGTGAGATGTCACTGAGTTTTATCTACTCTGACAGAATTACCGTCTTTCCACTCTGCCTTCTGCTTCTCTACAGAAAAATAATTGGTCCCCTTGTCACTCGTCACAGCAAGCTGTGGTCCAACTTCTGGGGAGCCTTAAGTCTGGACGGTTATTACGCTCGCTCAGAAGATTATGTCGACATTGTACAGAGGAAACGTGTGTAAGTCACCAAGCTCGATGTAGGTCAATGGTTTTGCATTTTCATTTGCACGTCTATATTTCAACATTGCATCTCTGAGTGTTCATGTGCACAAATGAATCCTGATACAGTTCACATCTATGTTTAACTAAGGGACTACTTTATATGGAGCTCCATTCTAAATGAACACGTCTTTAAACCACAATCCGAGCTGACCAGATTTCAAAAAAAGCATCGAAGCCTGAGGCGTTTAAAAAAAAAAAAAAAAAACCTTTAGATGAATATAAACAACACCTTTTTGACTGACTGTTTAAAAATAAATTGAAATAGCCCCCAGATGGCACAGAGGGATAAACACTCACTCGCCACAGGAGAAACCTAGATTTTAATCTCCCATGAATCAGTGGGTGGAAGGGAGTGAGAGATCCACTCCCTCGGTGCTGGTCAGGCTGTTTAGTTGGAAAAGGATATGATTTGGGAAATGCATGAAACTATGGTCCAGCTGAAGGAAATGACAGAGATGAAGATCAGACTGTGAGCAGGATTAGTCAGTGAAAATTAACTCATCAAGGCCCAGTGCCTTTTTTTTTGGCAGATCCTAAATGACTTTATCTCTCTAATGAACCTTTCTTAACTGATTTATCACCATTTATTCTGATATTATCCAGTGTATTTTGCATTTTTCCCCTGTGAAAATCAAGTATTTACCTATATTTAATTGACTGATCATGTAGATGTTTATAAAAAATCAGATTAAAGTTGTAGGTTATTATTACCCAGAAAGTGACTTTTTTCAGCAAATATATCAATAACTGAAGATCAAAAAAGTGTGTCCACCCACTGTCATTTATTAAACTCCATGGGTTTTACTGGTGAATCATTAAGTGGGTTTCCATTATCCTTAGAAATATGTAAAATGTAATGGAAACACCAAAATGTCACAAAAACTCACAAAAAGATTTTTATATTCTCAATGATGTGTTTTTTTTTTAGACGTTTCGATATAGAAGTATAGCACAAAAATGTAATGGAAATACATTTTGTGCATTTTCACATATTATTGAACGGTTGTTTTGCTCAGACCAAATGTTTCACCTATTACCCTGCACTCAGAACAGGTGTTAGGTTGTGCAGGGCGATAGACTCTCACTTTTGTGTAGGAACTGCTTCCTGAGGCCAACCCTGGAGCCATGAGACGTTCAGTAACATCACACAGTTCATTAAACTATGTCTGGGTCATTTGGAAATCCTGGATTTATAACTGGTTGGTAAATGTACAATTCTCTCCCACAAATCCATTCTCTGTGGCCCCTTCCATAAATAAGGACGTTGCCTTGGGATGATTATACATTCCCTTCTTCTTCAGTTTAAGACAGTCATTGCAACAGTGATGAACCGACACTACTAAGCCAACACCATGGAGGTTTAGAAGGAAACACACTGCATCCATCTTCCTTAAATGAGCGCCTTGCGAGAACTATACAGTATTTAGTGAGAATTACGATGCGACTTTACTAGAATCATGCATCAGAAGCCAAATACTCTTCAATGGAAACACGTAGAAGTAGCACTTCATTAAAATTGTCGAAACATCACCTTTACTTTATGGAAAACTGTAATGGAAACTCAGGTAATATTGCAGATGATGACAGTGTTATCTTCACTATGGAGTCTCTTAAAAATCCAAATTAATCAAATCTGATGACCATGAAAAGATGACAAACTGTATTTTATTCCAATTATTTACATGGATTGATAGGATTAATGGGTCAACAGGTATAACACATTTTAGATTTTGGTTACTGGCGGTGGTTTGGGTCTTAAGACCAACAAAGAAAAAAAAAAAAAAAGCTACTTTTTAAAGTTACTTTCACATATTCAGCGTAAATGTAGTATTTTACACATCCAACATAATGCTGACTTGCAGCATACAGTTCCCTAGTAGTCCCTAGAACATGCCTTTACCCATGAATGACCTGTGAAAGAAAAACTTCCACGCTCATTCCAAGGCAGCACATTTTAATGAGTCCTGCAAAATGAGAATGTATGTTTTTTTTTTCTCTCGTGTTGTTTCTAGGGGTGTGTGGAACATTCCTTATATGGCACATATATACCTCGTCAAGGGCAGTGCCTTGAGGAATGAACTGAAAGAGAGGAACTACTTTGTTCTGGAGAAACTGGACCCAGACATGGCTTTGTGTAGCAAAGCCAGAGAAATGGTAAGAAGGATAAAGTTCAAACATGTTCTGAAATATGTAGAAATATATGAAAAAGTTGTCTCTGTTAATAACTTTTGCAACAAGATGAGGAGAAGTTTATACTTTGCCAATGAAGTGTACATATTGAAAAGAATGGTAGGTATTGGTAGTTATATCCCCGAAGCGTGGAGCGTTGGGGATGTAATGGTTATGCGTGCGCCGCCGCCGAGTAATGTCTTTCCTTTTAATGCGATAATTTTTCAATGGCTGGATGGATTGCCACCAAATTCAGTGTGTGCTAATGCTCTAGGATAGGTACATGAACTGATTAGATTTAGGAGGTCAAAACTTTCAAGATGGCTGACTTTCAAGATAGCCGAATTTTGTTTGGCCCATAACCTTTGACCGGGTGTACGGATTGCCACCAAATTCAGTGTCGTCATGCTGTAGGTCAAACACATGAACTCATTCTTTCATATTTTATATTTAATATATAAGTTTATGAATGGTTGAATGGGAGTGGTGAAAATGATGGGTGACTGGAAGCATCGCGTTTCGGGGATATACTTTTAGCAGTCAGAGACAACTGCATAGGCCTAGTTTAGAAATGCACTGAACTTTAACCCTGACAAGAGTTAACAAGTCAGATGAAACCAAAGAAAAATCGCAGGCAAGTATATATGGTTTGAAATGTTTTTGTCTGTCACCAAGGCATGACCTTCCTCTGTTTTTGATGGCCTCTGTGGTGCATTCAAGTTCTCTGCTCCACTTGTATTTCATCATTCATTGCTTTCCTCCAGTGATTATTGTCACATGACCACAGACAGTGCAACCAGTTGCAATGCCTGGCTTGCTAACAACACAAAAGTTGTCTCTTCTGTTTCATGTCTTTCCTTTTCACTTTGAGGCTTGTAAATATTTTGTCAAGCTGTGCTCACGTCACCTGCACTCAGCACTAAATAACCGCTCTGCCTGATCCAAACTTGGTGTACTTTTGGATTGTGTCCCTTCTACCCCAGCATGTGTTCGTCCCATGTTAACCCACAAAAAACATCAGCTTCAGAGGGAACTTTGCTTCTTTTTCATGCAGGCATATTTCATCTCCTCCCAAGTGGCTATGTATGTGACACATGCACTTCAACTGTCACCATGTCTCTTACTTTGAAACAGTGCATGTTATTATATTCATGTGATGCTTCTTCTTTATTTTAGACCAGTCACAGAGAAAAAGAGTCCCCTTCACCGGAATCATTCCATATGATCAGGCCCCCAAAGGTTTCCATTTATTTTGATTATTCTGCTTTGGAAAACATCTATTTCCAATAGGTTAGCTGTCAAAAGTTACTTATTTTATGGGTAGTGAAGTATTTCAGGTACAGAATGTTTGGAATCCACAAACGTTTGATTCATTGCATTAAGTTCTTTCAATCATTTGAGTTTTGGAATTATGACAAATCAAAAACATAACATTCTATTGTAAGTTGGTCTGAGCATAAATATAAATATTACGCATTGAATCATTCATTTTTTTATGGAAGAAAAAAAAAAAACACCAATTCAATATTGGATTCTTGTTCAAGCTACTGCCTGTATCTTCACAAAAGAAATCTGACTGTCTGGCAACTCTTTGGAAATTGATGTTGACTTGGTTTTTTTGTTTTGTTTTTTTTCTTTGTGATGAGTTTAGGCCCAAAAACAGTAGATATATAATATAATACATCATAGATATGTAATATAATAGATAATAATAGAGACAAACTTAGTGAGAAAAAGATATTTGTCTCTTATTCTGTTCTTTTTTTTTTGTTTCAATCCCATAAAGAGGAGTTAAAGGAGGAGAAATAAATCTTGTGATTCAATTCACATGCAAGTCCCCTGTCCTGATGCTTTATCCCTCAGCGAACACATGTAACCAGCTGCTTCCTCTGAACACACTGACTGATCTCAGACTAGGCTCAACACTCACATGGACCATCTGGTCCACAACACAATATTATTACAACATGTTTTCTAAATTAGCTCTTTGAATATGATACTCACAAAAATCATTCCTTCATCATATTTTGTCCTCTACAAAGCCTAGTCTGATACTGAGTCTATATCTACCCCCACACAGCACCACCCCAGCCCCCCACCCCAACACACGCTTATTCTAGAGGGAATATCATTCTATTATTCCTGGATTTGCTTCCCAGCTCCCTTCCTGTTTCCTAATCCCCCTCCTATCACCTCACTGTCCTGTTCCCACCAAAACCCTGCAGCCCTCCACTCCCACCACCCATAAATAATCTTAGATTATTTATCTGGCATCTATGTCTCTCTTGGTTCTATCTCCACAGTTTTTTTTTCCAGAAAGTAAAGCTGTTTAGTCGTCATTTTAGTCCTTTTTTTATGCAAGTGCAAAGCTTTAATGAGTGCTCAAGTCATAAACATGTAATTAGAACCTGCAGTGCACTTGTGCGCTGTAGATCTGCATATATTAAATTTATGTAGATATGAATCTATAATATATCTCAGACATTACAGTCTCCAGCTTTGTAATATCTTACAACTTCTGTGAAACTGACTGAACTTTCTCCTGTTTGCTGCAGGGAGTCTTCATGTACATAACAAACCGTCATGACTTTGGGAGGCTAATTTCCACAGCCAATTATAACATTTCTCATTATAACAATGACTTGTGGCAGATGTTTGAAAACCCTGTGGTAAGTCATTATATTCACTCATTATTCTGCACTTTTCTGAAATAAAAATAACATTTTTTTCTGAATAGCTGAAATAAAAAGCCACCACCTCTAAAGGTTATTAGCCATAATGGAAAGATTAAAGATAGAAGACAATTCTGAGATAATGACGTCGGAGTGATAAGACCCCAGGCTGATAAGGATTCGTGATTTACCTCTGTATTTGGCAGGCTGGGACCTGCCCTGTGGGAGAGGGATTAACACTTTTAGGTATACGGGTCAGCAAACAGTCCCAAAAAGTGGCGACTAATCTGAAATTCTTTCTCCTTTCAGGACTGGAAGGAAAAGTACATCCACCAGAACTACACACGGATTTTCACTGAGAACTACTTGGAGGAGGTTTGCATGTTGTGTCTGTATCTTAAAGGGTCAGAGAGAGCGAGAGAAAATGACATAATGTCCTTCATAAATCCCATTTTAAAAGATCTGGATATTACATTAGAGCCGCTGCAGCCCCAGGTCAATGCGTAACTCTATAAGTGTATTCTCAGTAGTGTCTTTGTGTGTGTGTGTGTCTATTGCAGCCTTGTCCAGATGTGTTCTGGTTCCCAGTTTTGACAGAGAAGGCCTGTGACGAAATTGTTGAGGAGATGGAGCACTACGGTTCATGGTCGGGAGGCAAACATGAGGTCAGTCCTGTTAGTTTGGTTTCACTGAAAACACTACTGTATTCAACATGGTGCAGGCAGGCATACCCTGCTACTAAGGATACGCTCACAGGTCTGTCTCATATCATTGATTATTACTATTTTATACATATTTTGATCTGGACAAAGTGGAATATGTTAGTGCTTATGGACACAACCTGCTTTACTCATTTGTTTCAAATTTAAAATCAAAAACAGCAAAGTAACTCTAAGTAAGTGGGGAAAAAACATATTCCAAAAGGAGTGGGATGAGTAGGGCTTTTTCTAGTCCCATAAAGTCCCATGCAAGTACCATGAAATAACTCCAAAATATTACACATATGAAAAATAAATTCTGTCCAAGATTATAAATATAGATATTATATACATGATATATATTGTATATCATAGTTTATTATTCCTAATCATATAACACACATTATATACATTGAATAATAATATATGCATGTATATAACATATAATAATATATTATTACATATCTATAAATATATTATAGATTACGTTGACATAACAGGACTAGTGTGTTGATCTGTGAGGAACAAGAGGTTCTAGATCTGCTGATCCAGTTCACTCCTTTACTTTTTTGTTCAATTCCACTGGTATTTGCAGTTGAACGACCTCTCAGCTGGCATGTCTGCACATGACATTTGACACGATGGCAACATGGCCCTCGTGTTTATCTGTTGCTAGGTAACACACTTTAATGCTGATTTTATGATACTGGACATAGCAACATTGTTAGCCATTGGGAAGCCATTGTATTCTAGAATTAGCAATATCTCACAAAATACTGGCCTTACCAACTTACCATTTGCTAGTCAATCTGCAGTAGTCAGCTCTTTCCACATTTTGTGTGACACCCGAGACAATTTCCCTAAAATACTTATGTTTACATGGTGAAATACACATTATAATACATGATTTATTATCATATAATACACATTAGATACATTGTATAATAGTATACTATATATGAATACATTATAAAATGCTATCTTGTCTCGTCATCTGAACCCACTTTATCCTCACTAGGGTCATGGGGGTCACTGGGGGCCTAATCCAGCTACAAAGGGTGAAGGCGGGGTACACCCTGTATGAGTCTCCAATTCATCGCATGTTTACATTGTATCAGCTAATGCACATTATAATACATTCTTTATAATTATATACATATTTTAAAATAACAGCCAAGGATCAGAAGAATCTTTTTTTTTTTTTTTAATCATTCATTCACTTAAATTCTCTTTTATGTTTTTCTCTGTTTATTAGTAGATGCACATCTGCCATACACAGGACTGGTGTAAAGGGGACTTGTACACACATGCTTAATTTTATTATCGTCTTCTGCAGGTCCATCATTTAAATATGGTGAAATAAAGGGTTATGATGTTGTGTTTTATGTTTATGGTGTCTAATTCATGCGGTCTGTTTTATGTAGTTTGAAATTGGTAATTAATGTGTCTTAAAGTTTGCCTGGGAGGCTAAATGCGTACCGAGACTCAGTATGTTTGGGGAAAGGCTGAGCTGGATGGGTCATTAAGCCTCTTGCAGTCAGACAACAGCACACCCTGCGGTTTTAACACACTCACACTCTCACACACACACACACACACACACACACACACACACACACACACAAACACATCATCATCATCACTTTGAAAAGTGTGGTCATACACAGGATGGTGGGTCATTCGTTCCATCGTCAATCACACTGTGTGCTTTATTTTCTGTCCTTTTTTTTCAGGACAAACGGATTTCTGGAGGCTATGAGACGGTGCCAACAGACGATATTCATATGAAGCAAATTGGCTACGATAAAGAGTGGCTACACTTCATCCGAGAGTTCATATCACCCGTCACATTAAAAGTTTTCTCTGGCTACTACACAAAGGTTAGTGTGGGACCAAAAAAAAAACAACAAAGTGAACCCAGCCTCTATTTGCTCAAAGACAAAAAAAAAAAGTGATGTTTTTTGGACCTGTTTTCACATGTATGTAACATACTTGGATGAAACATGAGCCTCTATGGGCTCTTCTCCATCAGCCTTTTCAAACCACCAGCTGTCAGTTTGATGAATTTTCCTTCCATCCTGACAGGGTTACGCTGTCATGAACTTTGTGGTAAAATACACACCTGAAAGGCAGGCATACCTGAGACCACACCATGACACCTCCACCTTCACCATCAACATTGCCCTCAATAACAAAGACAGAGACTTTCAGGTGAGAAAAAATGGCATTATGGGAGATGCAACATACTGGTGTTATAATAGATGTCATATAATGCTGATTTACTCATTTACTTCATTTCCTTCACTCGTATTCTTGGTAACTCTGAAATATGCTTTTGTACAATCACAACTGTCAATAGTTTCCACAGTTTCATATCATTTCAGTTGCTATACTGCAAGAATCTAATCTAATCTAGTGTATTTCTATTTAAAATATCTCACCACACTGAAAATAAGACATAATCACCTAAAGAGTGACTTTCCAGTGACATATACAAATGGATTCTTGTACAATAGAACAATAGATCTGGGAAATATTATTTGAAGATATCTTCCCAAAATAATTTAAACTTGTGTCATTGGTAGATTTTTTTATTTTTTTTTTGCTTAATTCAATATATATAGATATTTTTAATGTATTTCTTGCTTCACTCAAGCAAGAAATAAGAAACCTACAGTTGATAAGATTTAGATTTTTTCCAGTGTAGTGGTCACAAAACAAAATCAGATGAAGCATTTTACTAATTGGCCATATCATTTATAACACTCAAAATATTCCATCCATTCATCCATCCAGATTTGGTCTCATGAGGATTATTTGGATGGGGTGAGACTAATTCATTACACACACACACACACACACATATATATATATATATATACATATATATATATATATATATATATATATATATACATATATATATATATATATATATATATATATATATATATATATATATATATATAAACAACCATTCCCTCTCACACTTAAGGTCAACCAATCAACCTATTAATGTGTTTATCTGTGGCTACTTGCTAACCACAGCACCACCCATATTAGCATTAGCAAAGGTGATATGATGAGGCTGACACATGGCAAAATGAAAGACTGACACTGAATTAATTGATAGATTCTTTTGAATTTGAAATTTACCAAACTGTGCTAATGGGGGAATGTTCCATATTATAGATTTGACCTTTCGTTCATGGCTGTGTCCTCATTTTTCTTTCTGTGTCTAGGGTGGGGGTTGTCGTTTCCATAGGTACAACTGTTCCATCGAGTCGCCAAGGAAAGGCTGGAGCTTCATGCACCCAGGACGACTCACTCACCTTCACGAAGGCCTACCCACCACCAACGGCACCCGCTACATCGCAGTGTCCTTCATCGACCCCTGAACTTTCCGTTTATAAATGATTCTTTTTGACCGTGCTTTGCTTTCTCTGTCATGTTCTTGTTTTGCTGCCCAGGATGTTTTACTGATGCATTTTTTTTTAAAGCAACGGCTTTAAAAGAATAATTAACTATGTTGAGTGAATCTCTGTCAAACAGAGTGAAAATGAAAAGGGTTGTGACAAATGTTATTCATACCTTAGATACACAAAATAGAAGTAAAACATGCTAGTGGGGTACAAGAGGTGTCGAAACTGCTCAACTATTTATTTCTGGATTTAAAAACAATGTCTAAATAGGCTCTTTGATCTGGGTTTTTATCAGGCTTATTTAGAACAGCAATGTTAACTGTCATAAATACACACTGGTAGCTTTGCAGGGTAGCCATTTTGTGCTGGTGTGCACATGTCCTTTGTATATCTGATAGTTTTATTCAGGAAAATGTCACTGAACCTTTGATACTGTAAAATCTCATCTTTACAAGTTGCCACTGGTGCTAATTTTCATTCTGTGGTTCTGTGTTTAAGATTAAAGTTTTTTTTTTTGTTTTGTTTTTTTTTTTGCTAGAGTGAAAAGTGATGTTTTTCTACCACAAACAGACATGATTCAGTTTAATATGTTCCCAGAAATTTATTTTTGTAAATTATCACATGTTAAAAAGTAAACAGAGTTCAGTTCTGTTTCTTAATGAAGTTAAATTTTCTGTTTCGACTTAAAATTGGCAACACTTACAAAAAACACTTCTGCAGCTTTTCTTTCTTTTTTTTTTTTTTTTTTTAAGTGTGTGAAAAGATGTTGAAATTCAGCAAATGTTTAACTTATTCTCAAATTTGAATAAAAGCTAAATTAAAAAAAATACAGTGTTTTCACATTTAGTGTCTTATTGTCATTAAAACTAATGTGATGCAGTAAGTATGTGAATTCAAAAAACAATTCGGCTCAGTGTTCCTTCCTAAGAACAATCTAGTCTTCCTCAGAAATTCTCTTGGCAAAAGAATCACAGTGACTGGAACTGATCTCTCACTGCTGGAGACAGACTTCCATTGTGTCATCATTGCATCTACTTACTGTCCAAGTCTGTCAAGTTGTTCTCCACCAAACACATCACATGTAGAAACAATCAGACCCCAGCTGAAAAAGTATGTTTCTGCGAGCAACAGTTGTAAAGTGCTTAGGGTGTGGTGTGGTGTGATGATCTACATCAGTGCAAATGTAGTTCAGTTTACCTTAGGGGCTGAGGGTAAACATGTACATGTAACCTAAGGAAAGCTGTACAGATGGGGAATGTTAAAGGCTGATGAAATAACTTTGAGGGAAAGTACAGGAAGGTGAAGCTTGGCACTTACATATTTAGTTTGAATATGATTTATTGGGCCAGTTGGATGGGACACTGGGGAAATGACTAGACAATTTTAATCAGTGGCTGAATGTGAAGCAGACGTCGCACCTCTGTTTTATATCAGCTGTAATAAATGTGTACCATCTGGGAACGACATTGACCTAAACCTTAAATCAGTGCTTTCCTTAATAAATCCTTTTCTTACAGTAGGTCTCACCTCTCAAATCAAATCTCCTCCTTTTTTTACGCTCCCACAGCCTCAGGAGACTCCCCACCCCGAGGTCCATGAGTCCACCCTGCAGAGCTCGACTCCCTGACTAAGCGCACGTTTTCAGCTGCCTGTGAAGCCTGGATGAAGGCTGAATGTCTGAGTAGGAGGCAGGGAGGAGGCGGAGGAGGAGAGAGAGAGAGAGAGAGAGAGAGGGAGAATGAAGAGATTTAGGTCAGCATGGGGGAAAGGCTCTCTCCTGCTGAAAGAACCCTTTGTGGCCATCATTTCCCCTGGTCTGCCCTATGTCCAGACCCTCTGAAAGGTGACATTGATCTCAGCCAGGCATGCAGGAAAAGCGGCATACCTACTAAAGTAGCAGGTTCTCACAGAAATGACTTTATCAAGAGGGAGAAATGGTGAAAAAAAAAAAAAAAAAAAAAGCTTTCAGGTTTGATGTATCCTTAAATGGATATGAAGAAGAATAAACCAGACGAGGTATTTGAGATTCATAGACAGGCCGCAAGAGCTGTCGCCGGTTTACTTTATATAAGATCCAACTCTTGGTCTTTTGAGTGTGTTTTTAAACCTAAACCTGAATAACCGAGAGGCCACAGAGTCCCTGTTTAACCCAATGAATACCTCGGCTCAAGGTCAGTGACTGTATGGGAAACGTGATCTTATACCAAAGTGCATTTAAGTGTGCCACTAACTGCAGGGTGCCAGTTACAGACAGTGATTTTGCTATATACATTCTGGTCCTGACTAAATAAACCATTTAAATTAAGTGTTTACAATGATGAGAGAATGCAACTGCCTAAAGCCAGTCTTTGTGTGGGCATATCTGGGGTTTACGGTTTTGGAGGTCAGTCATGGTTTTGAGGTAGGCATGTACAGTTGACTCATTTAGCACTTAGGGTGCTAGTTTTGTGACTCTGTATGTGCCAAATAAAGCCCGTCTTTAAAATAAACATGGTCCAAATTTGGCACTGTTCTTAAATGGTCTTAAAAAGCCATTAAATGTAAAAAAAAATAAACAGAAAAGCATTAAGGTTTAGTGGTATCTGTAATACAACTGGGTTAATTAAACTGTTTTAAGTGGGTAATAAATGTGTTAATTCATGTGTATCAGGTGATGTTTGATTTTAAGCAGCACCAGATTTAACTTTCAAGTAGTTTATTGTGCGTTTCATGTTTATCCAGTATCAAGTGGAACAGAAACCATATGTTACATATATGACTGACTGACTTATTTGCTGTGTGGTTTATTTCCCTGCATTTGCAAGCTGTTAAAGACAGAAAAAAAAAAACAACAAAAAAAAACAGGAAGCAAACTGAATACATGTATATGATATAAACAATCCACTGTGCAGTTTAAGTCAATGTAAATTTCGGAGATTATGTTTGGATAAGGGGGCTGTGGGTAAGGGTATCCAGGTTCAGGCGCAGTGCAATTATGAGTCACACACTAGTGGAAAAGTACTGGGACAGGACACAAAAATGACGAGGAAACGTTTAATACGACAGATGTAGTTCTCTGTTTGTGGGTTCGTAGGCAGCTCAGTGTGTCTTCAAGCGTGTCGAGGGTTTTTACTCTGACTAATTGCATTTTTCTATTCGTACAAATGGGACTGAGGGGAACAAAGGTTTTTAGGACTATGTGTGTAAGTGAGATACATTAAGGATGTTTAAGTGTATGAAAAGGTTGGCTGTGTAATTTATGACTGTGCAATATGAGACACGGCGGGATAGCTGAATGTTCATCCTTTGAAAAATGGGAAAAGTGAATCACAGTTCAATAAGACTGGACCTGTATGTGATTAGGCCTGCTAGTACCAGTACGCTCTAACCTTATCTTTTACCCTTTATTGCAGACACTGACTATTTTTGGTAATTTATGCATACATTAAAATACAATGGCAGCAAGTTACAGTGATGATAATGAAGTAATAATCTGAAGTCTAATGTGGTTTCCAGGTTCTGCATGGTCCACCCCTGCATGCAAAGTGAGTGGACCTGCTTTATTCAGTAAAAGTAATGGTACTGTCAGAAAGGATGTTCAAAAGGATAATGTGGACACGGGTCTGGATCATCACTTATGTTGGTCTAATGTTCAAATATACATATTCTTCTTACATGTGTTTTGTTGGAATATTTTTGTCACTTATTGACAACAAACCAAACATGGTAACTAATGGTAATGGTAACTTCATTAATAACTTTGATTTTATATGAGTGTCTGTTTCAGCATTTACTTTGTTGTAATGTTCTAATGTTATAAAATACAACCACCTTTCACTAGTGTTCAAATTATCATTCCAGCTTCAGGGGGGGTCAGCATTTTGGGACCGATTGTGATGACGTCACATGTCAGATTTGTGCCCACATACCACAGACATTTTTCTAAAGTGGCTGTGCATGCTATCTAAGACTCTGGGGAAATTAGGATATACAAAGCTTCTATACATGATGTGACTAAAAAGAAAAGTCATTGCTAACACACGTATATGAATCAACAAACCAACAGAGTACGTTGTCTAACACTTGCATATCCAGCAGACAGTCCCCAAACCAAACTGTGCAGCGCATCCCATCGACTGTAGCATTAGCGTAGTGGGAGCTAAGCATGGTGTATAGACTGAAAATCTTCTTGTATTTAGTGTAGACCTTGCACGCCACAGACCAGTTGCATTGCGTGTAAAATTATATGTACAAGGAAGACACCCAAATGCCAGCGTGTACACACCAACCAACACATCCTGCACATCCATGGTTGGCACACAACTGAACTATGCTGTCCACCAAACATAAAGTTCAACTAAACACAATTAGGTGATGATCAATAACAAATGTTATAATAGGCTGTGGGTTAAATACGGTATTGGCATGCACTTAATAAACAACCCTGGTCAAGAAAAAACATTTTGACTGCTCCAAAGATGTATTTGAACTCCCATTATTTCATCAGTATATAAATACAAGGACGTATCACTACACATCTCTGACGAACCATGAATAATATCTGAGCTAGGCTACATAAATGTAAAATCAATTCTTACCGTAGCTAGTGTTAGCCTGAGCTGAAGTGCACTGAAAGCGTGAATCCAGATTGACTTTTCACCCCTTTTTCAAAGTATGCAATGATAAATAATAAATTAGATTTGTTTATTCTTAGTACACAGAGAGGAATAGTAGATAAGGACACATTTAATTAATCAATTATTTTTTAACCCCGTCAAAAATTATCATTGTCGTTCCATTTGGGAGGTACCAATTCTGTATCCCCCCATAATTCAAACTCAGCCTTTCACCTCACATGTGTTTTTCTTGTATATTTTTAGATGTTTTTTTTTTTTTTTACAGCAGAGGTTATGTTTGTCATTGGGGTTTGTTAAGTTTGTCTGACCGTCTGTCACTTAGCAACATAACTCAAAAAAGTATTGATGGATTTCAACAACATTTTCAGAATGACAAAAGTGATTAGATTTTGAGGGTGATCCGGATCACCTTTTGGATCCAGAATTTTTTCAGAAGAATTCTTTACTATTGGGAGATAGGGCCAGTTTTAACAGAAATGGTTCTAACTCAATATATAATAATGACAGAGGTCTGTGCATTTGTAGCTTTTTATTCATGTTTTTTTTTTTCAATTTACAGATAAAGAACCAAATATGATGACTTCATTGACCTTCATTTTCTACATTACAATCCAAATTATTTACTTTTTCACAAAAATAATAAAGCATTATTAAGTCCTCCAGTAACACACTAAGCGCCATATTGATTAAAATCCCATTTTGTGTGTGCAATCTAGAATTTTGCATTTAGGGTGGAAGTAAATTTTTACAGCTGATTTACTAAGATCGTATGAGCAAATAACAACAAGTGCAAAGTTGTGGAGAGAATTTTGTGTGTGTGCTAAACTGCTCTGGGATCTGCCAGCTGTAATGGGAACAGCGTACTGAATGATTCAGATGCACAGAAATGTAACATTGGAGGAGGTTCGTCATAGAAGGTTTTACATGACTCATTCATTCATTTATTTTTCATTTTAGAAGTGGGCGGGCTGTGGGGGATGTTGGATTGAATGACTGTCATTTTGTCACACTGCATATTTTTAATCACAATCATCAGGACTGGAATTTCATAAAACGTGTGTGTGTGTGTGTGTGTGTGTGTAGTGGTGGTCGTAGGATGGAGGAGCACATACATCTCAATTGTTTTTTCTTCTGTCATTCCAAACATATAAAATCTGTATTGTCTGCATCTTGTTTCATCAGTTCAATGTCTCCTTCTTACACAATGACCCCTTCCATGTGTGGGTAATTATAAAATATTTGAACCTCCCTATGAAATATGCTATAGTTGGGCTTCAATATAGATTATTGCAACATATTCCAAAAAACAATTAAGATATTAAACCATCTTCCACTTCTCAAATGTCCCAAAATGTCTTAACCCATGAGGACCTGGTGTGACTTTTGTGGCTGTTGTCAATGAATTTTTCTCTCTATCTAACCTTTCCTAAGTGATTTATCACCATTTATTATAATATCATCCTCTGAATTATATATTTTTTTCCCAGTAGAAATCCTCTATTTTCCTATTATTACTTGACTAATCATGTGGATGTTCATAAAACATCACAGTAAATTCAAAAGTGACTTTCAGTAAAATATATCATTAACTGAACCTGTCATTAATCCAACTCCATGGGTTTTAGTGGTGAATCAATGTTGTAGAAAATGATGGTGTTTATATGATAACTACAGAGTGTCTGAATGTCCAAATGGCTCATATCTGATGACTATGAAAAGATGATAAACTGCATTTTACACCAATTATTTACATGTATTGATAGGATTAGTAGATAAACAGGTATTAGACAGTAACATTAGTAGATGCTTTTGATTGATGGTGGATTTTTGGGTCTTTACGGGTTAAAATGTGTTAAAGGAACTGAAAACACCAAGTGATAAAGCACTTCAAGTGAAATTCGACTAATTGTTTTTTTCAGTGCTCGACCTCACACTGCCTGTTGTGGTAAAGTGTGGAGTACATGGACATCCCTGGAAAACCTTATCTTGAAGGCAGTGTGTGTTGCTCCGCAATCTCAAAAGTGCTTTTCAGTGTTAATGGTGCATCACAGAAAGCAATTGACCTTTGACCTTTAGACTGACACAGCCCCCAGACCATGACAGACCCTGGCTTTTTGACCTCTAGCTGATAACAGTTGAGATGGTCTTTTACAGCGTACGCCTGGAGGACAAAAGGTCGATTTCTTATCACAGATAAATCTAGAATACTGACGTGTCTGTGCACAACCCATGTTTGTCCAGACATAGTTAATCTTTAGGGTGAAGTGACTTAAAAGGATGGAACTCCATACTTCAGTGCTTTACAAAGGTTTGACATGTGGTTCTATTAGCGAAGGAATCAGAGATCACAGTGTTCAGCTTTGACACTTTACTCTCTGAAATACATTTGTTTTCAGAACATTATTCATTTTGTTCTTTTGTGCACAATAGAGGATGAAATCTCCAAATTACTTTCTCTCCAGGGACCATGTTTGATAAGGTGCTGATCTCCATCCCATCTATGGACTAGTCTAGCCCTATCCTGGATGCAGCTTTTGATTAGAAAACCTATTAACCCTTTGATGTATGAATTACAGTATGTGAACCTTAGTCAAGAAGTGTTTTTATTCCTCTTTAGAAATAATGAAGGCAGTGTGATTATTATCTTTTTAATGAACTTACGAAAATGTCCACTCAGCTGGACAACATGTGTTGATGCTTTGAACCAAAGAAACTCGTATTCAGAACGCAATATCAGAACACTGTGAAATAAAACTGTTTTAATGCAGTTTTTGTTTAAGAAGAGTCTAGTAATAAAAAAAACAACTAATTTACATGTAAACATGTTAGTGCAGATCAGGTATTAAGAACAGACCAGTTACAGTAATGATATGAACTAAAACAACAAAACCATGAATATATAAGAGAACAGCTGTAGAATAACTGTAAAGTGCCATCATAGAAAATCTGCTATGAAAATCCAAATCCAAATAAAAACAGCTTAAATAAAGTCCCTCACTCTCCTCTTTTCTGCAGATATCTTTGACTCCAGATCTGTCCATGTGTGGCTACTGGTCTGACACCAGTGACCACACTGTGTATTTTGTCCACTGTTTGTGTTGTTTGTTGCATTTCCTCTATGATTTTCTCTTCTCTACCCTCTTTTCTCTCTCTATCCCATCAAGGCAGATGGCTGCCTACCCAGAGGTCAGTTCTGTCTGAGGCTTTTAATTCTGTCAGTATACAAACCATAAGAGACATTTTCCCCAAGTTGTGTAAAGTGGATTCATAAACTGGTTACAAGAACAGACGTCACCGGCTGTGAATGCAGAATCTCATTGACAAAAACTATTTCTGTTTTCTCATGAGATCCCACACAGAATTTAGCTTCACAGGCTGTTTCTACAACACTGACTGTGATCAGCTAGTAGAACATTAGCTCTCACACAGCATTTCCAGATACAGCTCTGGAGACAACTGCAAAATTATCACTTTCCCTAATTTTATAATTTCTAGCTACAGTATGTGTTTTAGTGAAGATGAACATTTTTGTTTTATTCTCTAAACTACCAACAACATTTCTCCAAAATTTTTAATAAAAATTGTATTATTTAGAGTGACACAGTGGCTCGTGCCTCACAGTTAGAAGGATGCTTGTTCGATTACAGGACCAGACCTTTCTGTGTGGAGTTTGCATGTTCTCCAGGTACTCCAGTTTCCTCCCACCATCCAAACACATGCACTCATAGGTTAATTAGTTAATCTAAATTGTCCATAGGTGTGAATGTGAGAGTGAATGTTTGTCTATATATGTTCAGTCCAGCCCCCGCCTTCACCCATTGTAGCTGGATTAGGTCCCCACAGACCCCTGTGACCCTAGTGAGGATAAAGTGGGTTCAGATGATGAGAGCATGTATTTGCAGAACACGACACATAGCCGAAATAAGAAAAAAAAACAAAAAAAACCCAGATGTTTTCAGACCTGAAATAATGGCAAGAAAACCAGTTCATATGGATTTATAAACAACAAAACACAAATGTTGTAACTTGGAAAAAGTTCAGAAATCAATATTTGGTGGAATAACCCTGATGTGCAACAGGTTTTGTGTGTCTCGTCTCTCCTCCTGCTGTTTGATGATATAATGCAGCTCCTGGCACAGACATTCAAATGCTCAGAAATGTTGGATGGCTTGTGACCATCCATCCATTCATCCGAAGAAATGGGTTCATTCACACCTTTATTTATCTTTAATTATCTATCTTAAAGTTTGGGAACATGATCAGAGCAGAAGTTTAGCTGTTTTCAATAGTTATTTTTGGATTCTAATTAGTTTTATGACACTAATAGCACTGTTTTAGCCTATTGTAAGAATATAGTAATGGTCACAATAGTGTTTTTTATACTTCTCCTTCATAAATAAATATGGACCAGGTCATTATTCAGTAGAATAAGATGTGCTAGTGTTGGAATTCAACAGATACAGGAATGGAATGGCTGCCATACATACAGACATGCTGAATTCAGAGAGAATTGCAGTGGTCTCTCTTTTTTTCCCACAGCTGTATGGGTTTCATTTTTTATTCTGCTTTAATGCAAACTCTTCCAAATCCAAAGTATGTGAACTGATTTTATTTCCAGCTGTAAAAGTATTTCAGTTTTGGTTTATTGTTGGCTGAGGGGGCACAGTGGCTTTTATGGGTGTATATATACATATGCAGTCCAAACAAACATCTGTACAGGATGCATGGCCAAGTTTTGGAAATGACATAAACTGATGTAATGTGATTACATCAAACTGACTTAAATGGTATTATTACTCATAACATTTATTTGAAACCAATATACTTCTTCTAATTTTTTCTGTATATTCATTATTGAGGCTCCTCATTAGCTGATGCATAAATGTCAAACTCATAATACTGTACACTAGGGCATTAACGACTTCAGTTTTGTTCAACTCGACTTATCTGTCAATAAAGTTGAAGTCAAGTCGATGGATCGTGATGGCGTCATCACATTGTCAGTGGAGGAACAACACGGAGACACTGCTGTCCAGCAATGAACAACTTGTATTAAAGTTCACTGCAACGTAACAATGTCCACTGACAAGACACAAGCATTAGCATTTTAACCTGAACAAAACAACAGGCTAACGTTAGCAAATAGTTTTCTTTTACATTTAACTGCACAACATCAGTAGGGTGAACATATGTCTGGATTTTGTCTGGACCAATGTGTCTAAAATCGGACACGGATTAATGCGTGACAGACAGTCCAGACAGTCCGGGTTCGGTTTTAGAGCTGTCGGTTCAGACAAAATCCGGACATATGGTCACCCTACATAAAGCGCAAAAAGTTTAAGTCAGTGGTCGCCAAGACGAACACCACACTGTCCACATCATGTTTGGAAAAAAACAGTGTGTTGTCTTAATACGCTGCTCATATGACTCAGGTTAGCTAGCACATGCCTCTTCAGATGCTGTTTATGATGCTTGTGTTTTTTATTTTTTTTATTGTATTTTAAAATAGACTTGAACAATATGTGCAGGTCACTGTGCCATTTTATTTTGTCAGACCCACCAACCCGTTGTACCTGCAGCAGCCATGTCTCCTGACTGACTGGTCTGTGTTTATGCACCGAGGGAGAGAATATATAACATGCTACTTTTTCGACTCTTCCACATTTAAGTCGACTTGTGATACGGGGGTCGACGTTTCTGTTAATGCCCTACAATACACAGAACTAAAAACAGAAAAAGATTCAGGCACAAGAAACCCCATCCCCCTCACACACATTTTACCCTATCTCATATAATTAAGAAAACATATTTTTTTCTGACTGTGGTTGTGACCTTTGACCTACATTCACCAAACCTTAATATGGTCTATTCTGAACCACCTTGCACTTTTCTTGAAAATTTCATGGGAATTGGTCCAGTAGTTTTTGTGTAATGTTGCTGACAAACAGACAAACAAACAAACAGATCACCTAAAAACATTTACCCCTCTCCCCATTTGGGTGTCTGGGATAAAAAGGACAAAGAAAAGAAGAAGACAAAAAAAAAAAAAAATCCCAAAATGGTAACAATAAAAAGACTAGATCCTCTCAAGGTTGAATATTGACTTTACATGTTTTTTTCAAATGCTTTGTTACTTGAAATTTTTGTAATAAATAAAATAACTCTACAGTATATACAACAAAACTTTTTATTTAATTAGTTTTTGAATAATGAGTTGAGTTGAGGCTCTGGTACCATAGTGATTAGATTAGCAAGAGCTGTAGGATATGTAGTGTAAATAATGTGTGAATAAATAACAATAATCTAGTGTAGATAATGTACGATTCTAATTATTTTTCAATGTTCTTCAGAATTACATGGAAAAACAGAACTTGTGTCATTCCCAAATCTTTTACCTACACCTCTAGACAAGAAAATACATTACTTTAATTTATTCTGTTCTTTTCTTTTTTCTAGAACTTCATTTTCACAACCAATACAATTTATATAAAGTTGAATTTACTTCTGCAAAAATACATGATAGTGGGCTTTACAGAGGTCATGTGTGTATGCAAAGTCTCCATTAATGTTGGTGTTTTGAGTGCAGTCAGTCATCCCGATAAACGCTCATGATTATACCGTGGGTAATTCCAAAGGATTCAGACATGTCAGGTAAATCCTGATGAAGTGAACATGATCTTTATTGTATAATTTAACTAAAATAAGACTTATAATTATAAGCCTTCTATCACGCCTATCTCCCAGGTAAGTAATCAAGTGCGTCCGCAGTCCACAATACCAATTACAGCTGATTGTATGCTTTTAGGCTATCAGCACACTCCCTTTTACCAGCCAGACTGTTTACCATCTCAGAGTAAACTGGGTGCAAGTGCCATTTAACCAAATTACACAGCAACGCTCTGTAAAAACAATCAGCAGCCCCACACTCCCCGACAGATATTGATTTATGGAAAAGACAAAAGTGTAATGGAGATGGGTGGAGGACAGGGGAAGCCACAGAAGCTCCATTTATATTAAGCACAGAAAAGTAAAAGTGGCACAAACTGCCTTTTATGAGTTATTTTGGGGTCTTCTGAATGATCCTTCAGGGTGTTTAGTCTGGTTTTGCTCTTTCAATCGGTACTTTAAACTGTGCCGTACAGATGAAAGAATGGGGAGTGTAGAGTATTACGATGTCAGGGTGAGGGTGTGTGTGTGTGTGTGTGTGTGCTTTGTGGCAGCGACGTGTCTTAGGTCAATATGGGTACAGAGGAGAAAGCAACAGGAGGCCACTGTTCAGAACCCCAGAGCCCCCATGTGGGTACAGACTGTCTTTGCTGTTTCTAAATATTACATCAAACATGTTGAAATCAATGGGTTGGATCCAACACCACACCCTAGATACATACAATATGTATCACATAAGAATCTGTAATATGGAAAGTGGAAGCTATCATTAAACACAGATATGAGTGGAGAGGAATAAATGCTACATCTGCACCTAAAATATATAAAATATATCCCTTCATTAAGTATATACCACATGGGTAATTCATGTGGAGAGAATTAAAATCAAATGACTTGTGGACTTTTATTGGATTTTAATGGATGATGTTTAACACAAATATTTTGTCTGAAAGGATGTGACAGACAGACAGACAGACAGACAGACAGACAGACAGACAGACAGACAGACAGACAGACAGACAGACAGACAGACAGACAGACAGACAGACAGACAGACAGACAGACAGACAGACAGACAGACAGACAGACAGACAGACAGATAGATAGATAGATAGATAGATAGATAGATAGATAGATAGATAGATAGATAGATAAAGCAGCACATATTGGCCAGTTACTCCAGTAGTCACCCCTGTGCACGCGTAAGTGAGCAGTTGATCCAGTAGTGACAGTCAGCAGAACCAACCCAGTAAGACAGAAGACATTAAACAGCACACTGACTCTGGATGGAAATATGAGGACAAAAAAAAAATGGAATGATTGATATAAAGTATTACACACACTTTGCAGGAAGGAGTTTCTTTTCACCACTTCTAGGTTCAAATACTAAAATAACATGAAGCATATATTAGGCAGGCATTCTGCTAGCACTTCCACTAACGCGTCACCCAGTTTGCAATAAACACATTAAATGCGTATATAGAGTTGCATTTTACATGTAAAAGGCCTGATTCATTCCAAGGCTCCAAATACTACCCCTTCAACCATTTAACAATTGTCAAATTTTTAGTAATTTTGTATGAAATATGTGTTAAAAGTAAAAGAAAATAATTTTAGATATAACTTATTGGTCTCACTGGGTAAATGTGTCTTGACTGACTCAACATTAAACCATTAAAATTAACCAGACATGCAAATCATTTCCATATCATTGTGATTGTTTTAATTGTAACTTGCACCTTCAACAATATTTGTTGACCACCCACGCGATCCTTTAAAGTTTGGGGGTCCTTGCTCTTCTGAAGACCCATCCCCCTGCCCCCCCCCCCTCCATCAATATGTCACTAAATAATGTCGGATGCTTTTTCTGAAACAATCGCCTCAGTCACTGCATCTCCTGCAATTTCTTTCCCCTTAATCCATTTCGTTGTTCAGTGATGACCTCTTTTTCTATATCACAGAGATGCCTTTCGAAGGGGTCGCTGCTTTTAATGTTTCCTTCTGCTTCAATATCGTACAGGTTTCTGCCATATTCCTCTGTCATATCACTCAACCACTTTCACTGTGAATCACCTTCTTTGGGCTCATGATGAATAATGAATACGTACTTTAATTAAGTTTCAATGAGGACACTCAGAAAAACTCACCAAACAACAGTAACTCTGTGACAAATGACGTTCAAAGGGTAGCGAAAAGCATCATGGGTAGCTCCCTCATAGGCAATGGGATGCTATTTATGAGTTAAAGGTTTTTCGTTACTTGGATCATTCGTTAGCTGGGTCTTTCATACTGTAAGTAGAGGTACCACTGTATATAACAAATATTGGCAGTGATCTCATTCTGTCTTTAAGTCTAATCTCAAAGGTAAAAGCACAGCTCATTCAACACGAAATGCATCAACCGCATTCATTTTTTCCCCTCTGCCCGAGTCTATATTTATGCCACCTATAAACTCAATTGTGGATGAACAGTTGCAGCAGTACAGACTGTGCTCTATCTACTGTGAAAGAGAAAAGAGAAAGGGTTTTAGTAGTGATCGTAACAGCGTGTTCCCACCGTCAATCCTGACCTCATGCCACAGAAAGCTTTCTCCTAGATCCTGTCCATTGGTACAGAATAATTGCATGTTGCTGTTGTGCGGCTTGTTGAATTTGTAGTTAGCACTTCTTCTTCTATCAGATACTGAAGAATCACTCAATGGGGCGTGTTTACTCAGAGCCCTCCATGTGAACTTGCTGCCCTCTGAGGAGCCAGAAGCAATACAGCAGCAGCAACACACTGGCAATCTGGTGACCACAGCACATCAAGACAAAACCAGTGGTGATCCACCCTAATCCTTCTAATTGCCTCCTTGGCTTCAAGTTAAAAGACCAACCACAAGTGGGGGATTTTTTTTTTTTTTTTTTCACTTGGATACCTCTGTTGCGTGTACAAAAGGAATCTTCCACACTGGACACTGTGGTTTGCAGCTCAGTGTTGTGGCTTTGTGCCTCCGTCTCGGCACTCAGCCATAATTGTCTCTTTTATTTTGACTTTCACAAGTTTACGCAGAGGGATAATTCATGATGTGGGTAAAGTGCAACTAGCCATGCAACACTTTAATATCACATTTCATGGGGAGGATTACCCACAAAAGCACACCCTAAGCATGCAAAGACTATATTTGTGTGAAAACGTGACTTGGTTGTCAGGGAAAAAATGTTGCCATTGAAGTTCAAAGCAAGGTGATATAAATAAAAAATGTGTGTCATAATATTTGCTTCCACGGTAGCTACAGCTACATAATATTTGCACATATTTTTCAGTTTCTTTGATAAGATGAAGTGGTTTGGTTGGATATGTAAAATGCAGAATTTTGCCATAAGAAACTAGGATTTGTATCCGTTTATTGGATTTTGGGTTAGGACGATACAGAGGTTTGGAAAGAAGTCTGAAAGTCTGGCATGTGTGCTGTAATATTTGGGCGGGAGATTAATTCCATGATTTATTTGAACACGTTGTTGAATTTAGGTAAGAATATTTTGTCAAAATACTGTCTGCAGCATCCATCAACGTATAAAACTATATATATATATATATATATATATATATATATATATATATATATAAAATGGTATAATGACAAATAAAGTACTTTCCTCTTTTCTTCATGCTTCTTCAGTCTGAACAACTAAAGAGAACTCTCAAAAGGCTTTTATCTCTTTTTCAGTGAATGTGGTCATTGTTGAATGTATGTGTATTTTTCCTGTTATGACACCTTCACCAAGTACTGCCAGTGTGCTTAATCCGAGCCATAAAAATGTATATATATATATATATATATATATATATATATATATATTTTATTATTTTATTATTTTAGATTTTTTAGGGGTGGGAGAAAAAGGTATGGATCGAGATGTTTTTGTTTGACGATTTTTTAAATCTATTTTTTTGTTCAAAAATCAACCCCCCCCCCCCATATTTAAATGATTAATTTTAAGCCAGGTGGGAAAGATTACTGCTTGTAAAGACCGTAGATGACTGTATGAGTCACTCAGTCGACAGCTAGCTTATTATTGTATTAGCTTCAACAACACACTAGCGTTAAACAGAATTAACTTATGCACAGATAAACAATACACTATGCTAATATCTGTATTGTGTTATTAATCTCACCTTGCGTCATTTACACACAGTAATAAACCATGAATATATGAGTTAGAGTTAGGAAAAAGAAGGTGAGATGGCAACACAGCAGCTAATGCTAAACACGGACTTTGGTGTGTTCAGGACGGTGGTAACATCTCTGGTGCGTTCAACAGCGTGGGATATCTGAAAATTTAGAGTTGTTCCTGAATAAATATAGTTAAACAATCAACAACAATTAAACTGAAGGGAAGAACAGAGCTGGACATGAACACTTTAAAGTACATTTTATTATGAAGTATGTTAATTCAAAGGCTCCTATTTGTGTTGTGTGTAGATATATGTAGCAGTTTACTTCCTAAAGTCTGGTTCAAATATATTACTGCTGAATAAATCTGAACTGACTCACACATGATGCACATTTTTTGGGGGGAAATATGGCTCCTGATATGATCTGTAGGCATCATCATTCAGCTATGGAATATTTAAGAATTGCAATTTAAATTGAATCTGCACCCAGAAAATCGTAAAAGAATCAAATTGCCATAAAAGCATATTGTCCCAGCCCTAATTTTTATTCTGTTGACTGAACTGTGATACCATCATCTACTCATGTTACAAAACCTTTGAGAAAAAAATTAATTAAAAAAACAAAAACAAAAAAAAAGCAAAAGAATCTAGACATAATTACAAGTGTTTGGAGCAAAAGGAGAAACCTGAGCAGATTGTAATTGCAATAATCTGATTCTGTTTCCAAAGCTGATAGATTAAAAATGAAAAACTAACACACAACAACAAGCCTGTTTAAAGAATTGGTATATTTTATATAAAAAAAAAAAACAACAACAAAAAAACAAAAAACAACAAGATATCAAAAACCAGTGTGACTCAAAGCAAACACGAGTGCAGAATAAATGAAAAACACAAATTAAATGACTGGAGTAATACTTTCCAGGTCTTCATTACGCAACATCAGCTGAAATCAAGGAAAATATTTTCTGTTAAACTAAGCATTTCCATCTCAAAGTGAAACCTTCCACTAAAATAACATTATAAAGAACGGTTTCCATATTAATAATGAGTTAATAGTTATTTAGTTATTTTCAATGCTACTGTGCAGGTTATGTCAGGTGCTACTGGGTGATATTAGGGTTGGTTTAGTTCAATTACAGTGTGAACCAAACCTTAGCAGTGGGTCCTTTTGGTAAATATAGTCCCAGATGGTTAGACATTGGTTGGGAAACAAGTGTACTGCACAAAGCCAAAGTCAAGCGCTGGTCATTATAGAGTACATGTGGGAGCTGCAACCCCTCCCCCACCCCCAGCCTCCATAGTCCCTCATGGACACATAAAAAGCAAGGTCAGAAACTAAAGGGAGTTGTGAAAGCTTGAAATCACACAGCCTTTCTGCAGCAACGCAGCCTCCCAGGAATGCAAAGCCTGAGCCCAGTTCATAAGGTCAACTTTGCTTTTTTTCTCCTACAGTTCGTTCATACGGGCTCGATGTCATCATCTTTTCATAACCTACAAATGTAGATGTGGCTACTGATAATAAAAATGTGGGAGATAATCATAACTTGTTTGATATTTTATGCTGTATGGCTTGGGAGTAGTCAGCGAGTCCACAATATCTATGATTTATTGCACACGATACATTTACCGTACACATGCTTCCATTTTAAGTACATACTATCACCCTTATGCAAGCCACGTTATATCTGGTTTTCTTGTGCAATATACCGCGCAACAAGCTGGAGTTACTCTATTTAACTTTGCCAAAATATGTCGCAGAAGTAATCCATCACCTGCCAAAGATGCAGATTATCACCTCAGGCTCTTATGACTTTTTTTCTTCAGAGCTGCAGACAGGACTGAGGTCGACAAGACTGCTTTTAAAATCATAAAAAAAAGAGTGTAGGGATCATAGGTGAATTAACTCACTCACTTAAAGACAGTAAATTTAGCAAAAAAAAAAATTTAAACGTTGCCACAAGTGTAAATCTAAATATGGTAGAGGTCAGCACCATTAAAGGGATTTTTTTGTTAATTGTTCATTTGTTTGTGATTTTATTTTTTTTTTTGTGTCCATGGAGTCATTTAACCCTTTAACTCCTGAGACTTTAGCAGTTCCACAGTAACAACAAAATGAACAAAAACAGCCAAAGTGATCAATAAAAATCAACAAAAAATGAGTAAACCAACAAAAGTAATAAGTAACATGAACAACTAAAGACACAAATGGAACAAAATGTAAGAAAAATGCTAAAAGTTAAAAAAATAAATGTAGAAAAATAAACAAAATAAGCAATGAAATGAACAACCCCCCCCCCCCTAATAAATACTTGCAAAATAACAAATAGTATGAAACAATTTGCAGTAAAAACAATTAAAAAGAAAGAACTTATATTGTACAGTAATTTGATTCCAATAGTTTTAGTTTTTTTCTAAATGAGTTGTTTTTTGACATCTGTTTATCTCTATAGATCAGTTCCATGGACAAAACTCAGTAAAAAAAAAAAAAAAAAATTAAATTAGAATTTTTCTGAATATTTAATCTAAAGAACCCACTCAGAATGCATCAACGCTGACGCATCAGGGGTTAAAGGCTTTATATCCCAGACTATAAAGAATCAGATGTGACTGTGACATTACCACTTGATTTTCTGAGCTGTCGTTATGAACCCTCGGTCTACATTTTGACCATAAACAAACCTGGCTTTATGTTTGTATTTTAAAGTGGACAAACTTCATGTGTGTATTTCCAGTCGTCTTACCGTAACTTCTTCACCACAACTGTTTAAGAGTACAGGAAAAAAAAAAAACTGCTTGTTGTGTAAGTAGAAGCCCTGAACGTCCAACTTAGTGGGCGAGCGAACCGTCAACCACACATGTCAATCAAAACCCACACGGCAGACATCTAAAGCCCGTACACTTATATAAAATAAAAGAAAGAAACCACAATGACTTCTAGGAAAAGATAAAAAAAATATATGTATATATGGTGAGACAATCAAAGCAGCCAGTCGTGGTCATCAGTGTAGGAAATAAACATGTATGTACAGTAAATAAATATTATATTAACTCATTCACTCCCATTGATGTGTGTTTTGGTGTCAATTCAAATCCAAATGAACACACTACACTTTATTTTGCTGGGTGCCATACTTTTATTCTTTTACTATAGTATAATATAACATCATATAAAGTATAATATATATGATATTATATAAGAATGACAATATTCTGAGTCAATATTCTCTTCTCATTCACCTGGTAGTGAATGAGTTAAATATGGACGACTCTTCTCCTCTGAGATTGAACAAAAAAACCTGCTGCATCATGGTGTTCTTAAACACCCCCCCCTCCATAATACACACACACACACTCATAAAAGGGAGGCAAGGTGTATTGTTTTGGTCAAATTCATACCAAATTGGGTTTATAGATTGGCAGTGACCCAGGATAAACATCATTACATTGTGAAAAAAGGAGGTCAAAGTTCACATTTTTAGGATTTTTAGGATTTTTTCCCCTCATTTACTTATAATGGGTAGAATTTTACATGTCTATAAAAACATGACTTCAACAGTTTCAATTCACCTCAAACTTGACACACATATAGAAGCACTTTATATGTTGACATTAGCACATGCATGGATTGTACATGATAACATCAGCTGGTTTGATGCAAATACTTTACTAGAATATTTATTTTTCTGGCGACTTTTTATTTTTACTGCCTACATTTTTGCATAAATATCTGTATTTTTTACTCATTACATTGTCAGAATAGACTTGTTACTTTTTCAAACTAAACAGATGTGATAGTACGAAAAATAAGTTACTTCAGAGAGAAAATGTTTCTTTATATATTATAATTATATGACTATTATCCCACAATTTTGACATTTTATATCATAATTTTTGACGTTTTCTCTTAAAATTCTGTATTTTTATCTCATATTTACTGTATAATGTTTTTTTGGGGGTTGATGATGATGACTTTTTATCTCAATTTAGACTCCGCCCACCATTTTTCTGACATTTCTCGTCCGTATCCACAAAACTGCACAGTAACTCACTTTTAAAGGATTTTTTTTTTTTTATACTTTTGAAACTTCTTTGATTTTTTTTATTGTGTTCATAGCAAAAAAAAAACTACTTTTGTACTTTATTACAATTGGGGAAATTATACTTTTTTTGTTTTTTCTTTTACTTAAGTGGATGAGTTGAATCAGTCCTTCTACTTTTACCAGAGTATTGTTTTCACCTAAGTACCCTAGCAGTACTTCTATTTAAGTACAGAATGTGAGTACTTTTACCACCTCTGTGCAAACATGTGTAAGTGGAGTTTGTTGTACCTGGCAACACTTGTTTCAGATTAACCTGATGTCGTTTTATAGAAACACACAACTGTGCTGGGCTTTTAGGTACACATTAAATCAGCTGGTATTGGTGGTGTATTCATAACTCTTTTGGAAAGAATATAATTATTTCTCCATATTATACCTGATTTTCCTGCAGAAAAATGAACAAAGGATCATATATGATTTATATCTGTTTTCCTCAGATGTATGAGCTACCTGTGAAATGATGATCTTTTAATCCACACACTACAGAACAAAGAAATTCCAAATATAAAGCAGCTCGTTTGATTTACTGTTTGTGTATAAGCAGTGCAATCTCAAATTAGTTGACTTTCTATGGGGAAGGAAAGAAACACTGGAACGTACACAGTTTACTTCTTTTGAACTAATCATTTGATCACATATACAAGTAGCTGCATTCATGCATAATATTTTATCCACAGTGTCTGTGTGGATACCCTGATGGTTAATCTCCCCACATCAGATATGCATGTGATTATTTACAGGCACGACAGGCAGTTTGATGCAGCACCCACCCACATGCTCACGCACACACACACACACACACTCTTTGGAGGTACTTATTGGAGCTAGACAGTAGGTTGAGATAACTAGGGTCAATCAGTGGTTGGGAATAACTTTGCCTACGTGCACATTTACACAATTTACTATAATTTTCACTACCACAGGAAGCCTCTTAAATGAACGCATATGGCCACCCAACAATGTATAGTTAATCACTGGGTGTGCTATTTATTCTCCTTGTGTCACACCCTCCATTATTTATGTCCTACTGAAGCCGCTTCTTATTGTCATGTCTCACTTCAGTGGTTTATGGTGTCATCTTATTTAGTGTTGCGCTGCACTGCGTAAAAAATAAAATCTTCATTAACCCATAAAGACCCGAACAGCTACCGTCGACCAAAACCATTTACTGCTGTTAAAAGTTTAATATCTGTCAATCCACTAATCCTAATCCATGTAAATAGTTGGTGTAAAATGTAGTTTGTTGCCTTTTCATGGTCGTCAGATATGACCCATTTGGACGTTCAGAGGCTCTATAGCTACTGCAGAAACACCATCATCTTCTACAATATCGTTTCACCTGTAAAATTCATGGAATTTGTAAATAACAGCAGTTTATGCTCAGTTATTGACATGTTTTGATAAAAAATTGCTAGTTTTCTCTGTTCTTGGTATAATAATGTTTGGCTTTAATCTGAGTTTTTCTGAATATATACATGATCAGCAAATCAAAAAATAGGAAAATGCCTGAGTTTGACTTAATAAATGCAAAATACAGAGGATACTATTAGAACAAATGGTGATAAATCACAGAGTAAAGGTTAAACAGAGTGATGAAGTTATGTTCAGATCAGGTTTTGATGCACAATATGGATTTTTGTGTGTGTGTGTGTGTGTGTGCTCATTCCTATCGCTACACATTAAATGCCACTTCTATCACTTCTGATCAGTTATGAACTGGATGCGACCCTGAAGTGACCCATATGTACAAAAGATGTCCTGATGCAATACGTGACCATGAAGACACGCACTGTATTTACAGAAGTAAATATGTTTTTGCCGCCACTTCTCCTCCTGGGATCCAGAATTGCGACATTTGTTGCATTTCATTGACATAAAGGTTAGAAAAATCTGACCTGGATGTTCAGAAAGAAGTCACATTGCAAAATAGCAGATATACTGCTAACATCTAAATGTGACCAAGTGTATTTTTGCCATTTCTTGTCCAAATATCTCATCACACTAAAATAAGACAATAAAAATCAAGAGGAACTTTTCAGTCAGATATAAAGAAGGTATTTTTAGACAATAGATCTTGAAAATCTTATTTCAAGAAATCCTACCAAGATCATTTTCACTTGTTTCATTGGCAGATGTTTTTCTCCCTTAATTCAAGTTAGTTTTTGTTGCTTTATTCAGGCAAAAAAAAAAAGAAATCTGACAATGGAGCAAGTGAAAAGGATATTGTTTATATAATTGATTTGTAGTGAAAGTAAATGTACTTTCACTACAAACTAGTGCTTTAGTTGATCATATCAGATTGTCTGAGGTGAATTATAAATAATGTGTATGAAAATGGTTATGGATGTTTGGTGGTAATGATATAAAGGACATAAAAAAGTATATTGTGTATTAATGCAGTATCTATTTGGATTTTAGTTTGTAAAATGGGGTGGGAGTTTATACAGTAAGTGTCATTTCTTCCCAGTCCTTTTCGAGTACAAGGGGGAAAAAAAGATTTGACCATTTTCAATGATGTTTTGATGATTATTATATGCTCGAAATAAAACTGAACTGAAAATTATCTAAGTAAGTTTTCTTGAAATAATGTTTTCAAGATGTACTCTAAAAATAAGTTCTTTAAACCTCACTGAAAAGTTATTATTCAATTGATTCTGTCTTATTTTAAGTGTGATGAGATATTTTGACTAGAAATGAGAAAAAATATAGTTGAGAAGATTTAGATTTTTTTCCAGTGTAAGTGTCAAATTTAGGAATACATATCGTGCTGTTCAAATAGTCATTAACATATCGGATACAGGTCACATATTGGCCAAAAAAATTATTGCATTAGAGCCAAATTTACCTGTCGTTAGAATGTAGCCTAATCAATTTGGGAATTGACACAAAAGTCTTTCTGTGTTAAATCCAGATTTTTGTATAGATCACCTGGTTCTGTCACTGTAAAAACCAAAGCTACATGAATCACAATGTAAATATCTAGAGATTCTGCCAGAAAAATTATACCTACATTAGCGATAATGATCTCAAATGACTCTCAAGTGAGCCATGATGGAATGAAAAACATTTAGCTTGCAGGAATGCTGCCTGTGCCACTACTGAAACCATCAATCCTGTATATTGCACAGAACACATCACGGCTGAAGACAGGAACGTATTGCATGATGTAAAAAATTACAGCTCTCTAACTAGGTACTAAAATGTGTGGGAGCTTTCAGTTCAGAGCGTCTTAGCTGAGTAAGATCAAACGCTTGGCTCGGTTTTTGTGCAGAAACAACATGGAAATGGGTGTTTTTTGAGAGAAATGTAATGGTCCAGGTGTTTTTCCTCACAGTGACACTAGCAAGACAGTGTGATCTGCCAAACACAGTACAGCCCGAAACTAATGAGTCATGGTAGTCTGGGTAAGGGTGACATCATTTCCTTTTAGCTTCAGTAGGTCTGGAATGTGGCCCTCTCATAACCCACTTCCACAGCCCCCACTGATGCTATGTCTGGACAGGACAAAGCTGTGAATTTCATCTACATGAAGACACATGGGGCAGTAAAAACACCCACATCTACCAGTGAAAGTCAAAATTTAAACCAACAGCAATCTCATAAGTGACAAGGATCCACATAAAGAAGTGTTCCCATAATATAATTTTAGTCAGGGTACTTTAAGGAGCATAAAGAAAATAATAAGAGTCCTAAAAAGCACAACGTGATTTTGGTATTTTCTGAAATGCTATTTACAGAGATGCGCTGTAATCCAGCCTTGTCAAATTGCAGGGTTGTGCCACAAAAAATAGGCATTAAGTGAATTTTTCTTCCATTATGTTCCGGGCATAGATGGAACATTAAGTTAAATGCCAAATTGAATGGTGTTATTACTGCGATCTGATGAAATACTGTGGAATTTAAATGGGACCATCTTGCGGATGCAGAACTGATTATGAATACCAAGAGTGAAATACAATGAGAAGATTGGGAGGATATTCACACACATTTCACAAAGAATCCTGAGAATGACGTATTTTCCTGAGAGTTTCTTCCCCTGCACGGATTTTGTGCTTCACTACTGATAAAAGACTGATAAATGCTCTTATGGCTAGAAATTATGTGTGTGGGTCTATGAACAGTCATATATTATCTAAAGCTTCTCTGCTGCAGGGGACAACATCTGGTCAGTGAGGAGTGGGAGTTGAACCATGCAAATGTGTAACATGAAACCAGGACGTTTGGACAAGAACCTAAACAATAACCGATTTATGTTGAAATAAATTGATTCCTTATATCAGTCTTTCTCAAACAGGGTACTGCTAACCCCAGGGGTTGAGGTACTTTAAATGTTTTTTGGGGAAAATATTATAAATACTGTAAGTCATTATGTACTGAATAAAAAATGAATTAAATAATTTATATTGAAATATAAAACACAATAAATACATTCATGAATTAAAACTGACACTCCTAGCTTCATCAGTTATCTTGTTTAATCTTTTATGCATTTTTTTTTTTATTTCACATTATTTATTTCAGTAATTGAGTAATAATTTTATGATAATGGAAGGTTCCTTTATTAACTAATGACCAATTTATTTATTTTTCTTACTGAAAGACAGCAGTATTAATTGACCTTACACAAATTCACTTGTAAAAATCATAATTTTAATATTACAATTTAATATATATTGTTCATTTGCAAAGATTTGAACGTAAAAACAGACACCTTTGGCATGACAACACATGTGAGGGTACTTAAGTAAAAAAAAATTTATTTCAGGGGGTACTCCACTTAAAAAAAAACCCAAAACAAAACACTGTAACTGTAAGAAACGTACCAGCATCTTGGTATATGCAGGGTTTTTCCAATACACACCTCTAAAGACAGATCAACTTAGCTTTATATTTTGGGTCATTGTCATTTTGGAACATTCAAGACCATCCCATGAGCATTCAGTCATGGTATGTACATTTATGAGCACAGCTATAACGCCATGCGAAACAATCCTACATATATTATAGGTTCTTGGCTCAGTCCACATTTACTGTTTCTTTAGGAATTATTTTCAAGTCGTCTCATATTTCACTGTGTAAATATGACAAATACTGTTTATTTTCTGGGTAAAAAGTAGACACAGCCAAACAGAGTAAAAATACACAAACAATTGGCCATGAAGCTAAAAAACACAAACTGCATTCCTGTGTATGTGACTAAAACAAAATGCAATCCCAAAGTGTCTTGGGTTTGTTTGGGCTCTTCCCACTGCGGAGTGCACACAGCTGTCCAAACTAAATGAGAGAAAATGGTAAGAGGAAGCAGTGGCATACTTTCACATAAAATTTCTCACCTGGAAGCGTTACAGTAAGTTTAAAAAAAAAAAAAAAAAAAAAAAAAAGAGACAAGCGTCCACAAGGTGTCACTATGACTGTGACCTTCAGCAGATGTGCAGCAAGTTCACATTCCACTGTTCTGCTGCAGGATGATAAACACATTACAGGAAGAGATTTGAGAAATATGCTACTCAAATACCATTTGGATCAAAAAACAAATTAACATTTTCTCATTTGCATTTGTCATATGCTCACCCATCAGATTTATCAAAAAGTCGAGTGAAGTTGCTGTCAACATCATTAACAACAAAGCAGAATTTCAAATGAAAAAGAAATATTTGATCACTGAGATGAGAAGCTCTGTGCTTGCATCTGTTCCACTATTCTTCCCCCTTGTGGCTACAGATGGGACACAAAAATCAGCCCTAATGAAGGAGCCACTCTTAAATTCGCAGGCATGTATTCTTAACATTTTCATACTTCCCTCAGAATATTTAATATTCCATGAAAATTTCATTTCTTTTGCAATGAAATGCACATAAGTTATGTTTTCACTTTCTATATTGATTTGTTCTGCTAATATTAGTACTGAGCAATGACTGCAAGTGAAAATTTATCATGTTAATGCTTAATAATTTAATGTATTTCTGATTAGAAAGCATAAATTTAAGGAGAGTAAAAGGGAATGTGTTTGCCTTCAGACCACAAGGCAGCGCCAGTGAGCTGTGAATGGAAGATGTGATTTCCCACCTGCTTCTTGAAATCAGTTTAACTCCCCCAACTAAGTGCGTGCAGTAGCTGTGAGCTGCTAATTGATGATGTGGGTTTTGAGCTTCTGCGCCATTCAGTGGGAGCAATCTGGGTCATAATTTACAAACATCATTTAATAATAATGCCAATTCATTAGCACAAGACCCAAGCAATCTCTTTCATCAGCTGAATAAAAGAATGCCACTGGGGTTTGAAAAGGGGTCGGGGGTGGGGGTGGGGGTAACAGGAGGGTAAACAGCAGTGAACATTCGCTGGCTTTATGCAACTGCCTGGTGGGTTTCTGTGTCTTCAGTGAATTCCTGATCAGAAATGAGCTTCATCTGCAAAGTAAGTAAATGTTTTTTTATGAGGCACAGTGACATTTGGGGAATCACTGATATCGTTGACAAAAGTATAAAAAAAAAAAAGAAAAAAAAAAAGATGAGCCTTTACGCAGAGCTCTCTTTCAAAAACAAACAGAACAGCCCATATCTTTAAATCTGCTTAAAATTCAGAGTTGAGCCAGATTAAAGCAAAAAAACAAACAAAAACAAAACAACAACAAACAAACAAACAAAAACTGAATAAATAAGTGGAGAGACTTAAGAGATTCTTCTACACAGGTGCACGGCATAGTGGTGTAGAGCAGTCAACATCCAATCAAAACACAGAGCACGGCCATTTGAGTCTGAATTTGGACCGAGATGTGGAAAAATAAAAGATCTGAGTAGCTTTGCTTGGGAGTGGATGGTGAGAGCTTCAGTCACAGGCAGCTCAACTGGTTGGTATTGAAACAGGAACACTGACTATAGTGACATTTGCATTTAGATCTACGGGAAACACATCAGTAAATAGAAAGAAAGAGTGGCCGACGGCAGCTGATGAGCGTCGTGTGTGTGTGTGTATATATATATATATATATATATATATAAACGCATATATATATATGTAAGGGTAAAGAACCTGAAGGGTAACTCTTCTTCAAGTAACTGAAAATGTCAGCGCGGGACGTGATGAGACTGTCAGCGAGAGCAGTCTATCAACAAGTACGTACAGATGGATGCTATAGCAGTAGGGCTGCAGTATATAAAGCCTTCATTACAAAGAGAAATGCACTTGTAAAAGTTCAGCGCTGCAAAAACCATCTGCACTGCTCTAATGGGGGGTGTCTTTCTCCATATACTCAGCAAGTTCACATGAACCAGGCCTGAATGTTCTGTATGAACCATCTAAGAATACTGTTTATCAGCAGGTTTTTTTTTTTTTCCTTTTTTATAAAACAGAGCCATTTAAAACCTGATGAATGAACCCATGAAGAACCAGTTCTACTTTTACATCAGTTCGCAAATGTATTTTCCTCTGTATTTAACCTCTGTATTTACCTCTCATAATAACTGTATCTGCACTGGACTGTTGCTACTTGGCTTCAGTGCCTTCACTTATGTTATTTGTTTTACTGTAAATTTGTAAATTGGTAGATTTCTAATGTACTGTATATTTCCTTTTGACCTTCTGCAGACAGCAAAGTAAGAATTTCATTGTACCTGGAAACATGTTTCTATACTGTGCACATGGCAATAAACACTTTGAATCCTATATCTTAACTACTATTTATCACAATACTCTCTGTATTTGATATATATGTGTAACAGTGTCAGTTATTTTGCAGTAATGTGGGTATGTTGAGAACAACTGTTGTGATTATAATTTCACAAAATCTGTTATTTTTATTTTAGTTTGCTTTTAGTTAACACCTGACAGGTTGGGCCTCCGAGTCATTATGTGGAACCTCTTAGTTTTATTCTGTTTCCAACGTGCACTTTATAGTGCAACACCGCCCACTATATCTGGCATTTTCGCACCGTTACCTCTTCTCTATTGTTCCAGATCTTTATGGAGGAGGTAAGCAGCCGTGCAGTTGGGGAAAATTCCTGTTTTGGCTTCTATGCATCATATTTTGGGTGAATTGGTTACTTCAAAGTTTGGTGAATCATATTTATGTGCCATTAGGTCTGTGTAGGGACGGGCTCTGAGAGGGGTGCACTGACTGAGGAACTTATTTTCTGTCTGTCAGGAGCCAAGAATAAAAGGAGACTGGCCTTGACAGTGATTGTATGTCTGTACTATATATGTTCAGCCCTACGATGAACTGGAGACTCATACAGGGTGTACCCCGCCTTCAGCCATTATAGCTGGATTAGGTCCCAGTGACCCCCGTGACCCTAGTGAGAATGAAGTGGGGATCAGATGACAAGACGAGACAATTTAGATATTTTTTGCCCCCAGTGAAATATGATTTCTTTTGTACTTTTATGTCTGTGCATGTACAAACATGATTAAAAATAGTACAGAACAGAAGATAAGTAGTCGAATAGGAGCAAAAGACAACAGGAAGTTTAAGTCTAATATCACTACGGCTCTACTTAAGTATCCATTATCACATTTCTTAAGTGCATGTTAAGATTAGATGAGATTGTTACAATTATTCAATTATTCCCAGATATTATTTTATGGTCATGTTAATAGGGTCCATGTTGTAGACTCAATCCTGGTCCTTCAGAGCTACTATCCTGCATGTGTTAGATGAATTCCTTTTCCAACACACCTGATTCAAATAATAAACCTCTCATCAAGCTCTGCAGAAGACGGATAATGACCGTCTGATGTGTTGGAAGAGGGATACATCTAAAACATGCAGGATGCTAGCTCTCAAGGACCAGGATTGAGCACCCCTGTTGTTTCCACGGTAACTATGGAGCCTCTGAACACCCACATGGGTCATATATGATGACCATGAGAAGATGGCAAACTGTATTTTACACCAATTATTTACATGTATTCATAGGATTAATGGATTAACAAGTATTATACACTTCTATCAGTAGATGGTTTTGGTCGACGGTGGCTGTTTGAGTGTTTTAATCTAGACTCAATAATGGATGTATAGCAAGAACTGGATGACAATATAATCAAGAAAAACACAGACAACAAATAAAAATAATTATATTGTGTAGAAGTGTTATTTATTGAATGAATAAAATTAGTTGTATTCACTGGATTTTTCATTTATGGTGGAAGCAGGTGAAGGGAATAAAACCCCTTTGTTCATTGTAACACACTCATTGTGAAGAAACGCAGCGTGATATAAAGTCACCACCTGGATCTAACTATGTACATAATTCAGATCCATTACTGCTGTGTTTAATATGTTTGAGTGACATTTTCTTCAAGCATAACTGGTGCAATAACTTCTCATTTAAACAACCATCAGTTTGATACAGACCATAATGATCATGTGGTCTTTCTTCCATACTGTCCCTATTTTATACCCGGAATGCTTGACCTGTACAATGATATAATCTGTGGATAGAAGGTGGATGAAAACACCACGAAATAAACACCATCTATGATTATTTTTCCTTCAATTAAAAATAATCCGAATATACTGGAGAGGATAGATTCAAAACAAAAGGCATAAAAACACATCATTACATTAAAAACTGCACTATTTTCACAGTTTTGGTCTTTTAATGGTGATTAATTGAGTCTATTGGATCATTTTGACAGAATTAAATGGTAATGATGGGAGTATTTTTTTTCTGGAGGAGATCGAAAAACATTCATTTTTGAAATCCTGACATTTGTCCACTAATAATCTGTTAATACTTGGCAAACAGGCACGGCGGTATCAGAAAAAAAATATTTGTGGTTTGGCACATTTCTGTTGGCATTTTCTAATACATATTGCTTTAAACAGTGCCATGTCTGTGGATAAATGAAAAGTGAGTATTTTAGTTACCCCTCCTGCATGGGTTGCCTCAGTGGTCATACACATACGTAGATGACGCACAGAAATGACATGTTCTGGTCTCTAAGTGGGTGTCGTCAGATGGTTGGAGAACATCATGTGGAGGGAGACGATAAATTAATAAGGTCTAAGGTCTTAACAGTGCAAGAATGAAGGAGGAAAGTGACACTAGTGGTTTTAAGGAATAAGGACTAAAGGAGAATATTATGCATTTAATATATTTTTTTTGTTACTGTTGCTGTTATTATGATTATTGTTGTAGCATTAAATATGGTAATATTCTGCTTACAGTAGCACTGTTATTATTTCATTATTTAATATTATGATTAAATCACTGTTGGTCGACTGTTCTCTCTCTCTCTCTCTCTGTGTGTGGGTGTATGTGTGTGGAGGAGGGAGGGAAAAAATTATATATATACATATATGTGCTAAAATCCACTAAAATTCACACACAAAAAAGAGCTACAACAAAAAAGGATTCAAAAACTCTTCGAAAATTCAGGAAAAAAATACCAAAACATTTGGTAAAATATCTATAACATATACAGAAGGATGAATATATATGCAATTTTAACACCTTCAACAGTTTCAACAAAAGAACTTTAAACAAAACAACTGTTCTATTAAATGTCATTAAAATGTTTAATGTTTCCCTGTGGTCTCTATTAACTGTAAACACTATGATTGGGTCTGAATTCTTCATTAATTCAAATTCACAGGTCCATCTTCAACCCTAATGCTCATAGGTGGTTTATATGCAAATTAGCTACTTCATGCCCCGCCCCCTCCAGGTTGCTGCCTGTCCTGCTCTTTACTATTCAAATAGTAACTGAACATTTTAGGTAATTTTTTTGAACATTTAATTTTTCAGTATGGCCTACAACCACTGCTGCTGATAAACAATTATGTCGTACTCAGACAAATGTTCATTAGAAGTCTTGACCTTATGTGTGCAAATGTCATGTCAGAACTAGTTATAGATGTAACACATTAAGCAGGAATTAAAACTGATGGTATAAATCCATTCAATTTTTGCCAAAATGAATATAAAGATAGTTTTGGAGCACCTGGAAGGTTTAATGTCAGAAGATATTCACATCACATTCACATGATTACTATGATTCACTAAAATAACAAATGGTGAACATGCATAAAATGGACGGTGATGAAAGAGAGTGTTTTGCTGACATGGTTTGAGTTGACTTGTTCCTTCAGAGCAGGGATGTCAAACTCATTTCATTCAAGGCCACATACTGTTCAGCCCAAAGTGATCTCAAATGGACTGGACCAGGAAAATAAAATAGGAGAATAACCTATAAAGAAAACTCCAACACCTGATGTTTCTCCATGTGTTCGAGTGAAAAAGGAAAATGACATACTGAAAATATTTTCATCTACAAAATATCCTTTGAAAAATTGTGACAAAACATGAATAATCTGAAAATCTTAGGAAAAAATATGCGTCATTTTAATCATATTATGCCTACACATGTGGCTGCACGATATTAGAAAATAAAACTGACATTGTAATTTATATATCCGTTGTGTGGTCCTCCATACAAGGCGCACATGCGGTGTCCTACGATCAGGTCTTAAAGACCCAGATTCCAAAGTTCATCACCCCACCCCCCAAAGATATTTTACTGTTTTCACTAGTAAGCAACGGCACCATACAGTACGTATGAAAAGGCACATTTGTGGAACACTGACCTGGAGGACTGCACAAGGGATAAAAAAAATTTAAAAAAAGTTCCTCTCGCCCCACGTGGGCGGTGTCTCCTTCAGACTCGGGTCCTCTACCAGAGGCCTGGGAGCCTGAGGGTTCTGCACAGGATCTTAGCTGTTCCCAGCAATGCGCTCTTTTGTACAGAGATCTCTGATGTTGTTCCTGGTATCTGCTGGAGCCATTCTCCCAGCTTGGGGGTCACTGCCCCTAGTGTTCCCATCACTACTGGTACCACTGTTGCCTTCACACTCCACATTTTCTCTAACTCCTCTTTCAGCCCTTGGTATTTCTCAAGCTTCTCATGTTCTTTCTTTCTGATGTTGCTATCACTGGGGACTGCTACATCTATCACCACCACTGTCTTCTCATGTTTATCCACCACCACTATGTCAGGCTGATTGGCCATCACCATCTTGTCAGTCTGGATCTGGAAGTCCCACAGGATCTTGGCCTGTTTATTCTCTGTCACCTTTGGGGGGGTCTCCCATCTTGACCCTGGGACCTCCAGTCCATACTCTGTACAGACGTTCCTGTACAGTATGCCCGCTACCTGGTTATGCCTCTCCATGTATGCCTTGCCTGCCAGCATCTTACACCCTGCTGTGATGTGCTGGACTGTTTCAGGGGCTTCTGTACACAGCCTACACCTGGGGTCCTGTCTGATGTGGTAGACCCCGGCCTCTATTGCTCTGGTGTTCAGGGCTTGTTTTTGTGCAGCCATGAGTAGCGCCTCTGTGCTGTCCTTTAGTCCAGCCTTTTTCAGCCACTTCCTCAATTTGCCGATGGTACACGCCATGCAAGGGTTTGTCCTTCCATGATAGCCCCTCTGGTTCCTCGACCTTACTGGGTTTTTGTTGCCTGAGGCATTCACTTAGCAGTTGGTCATTGGGGGCCATTTTCTTGATGTATTCCTGGAGGTTCGCCGTTTCCTCCTGGACAGTAGTTCTGACACTTACTAGTCCTCGGCCCCCTTCCTATTGCTTAGTGTACAGCCTCAGGACACTGGACTTGGGGTGGAACCCTCCATGCATGGTAAGGAGTTTCCTTGTCTTGATATCAGTGGCTTGTATCTCTTCCAGTGGCCAGGATATTATCCCAGCTGGGTATCTGATTACTGGCAGGGCATAGGTGTTAATGGCCTGGATCTTATTTTTGCTGTTCAGCTGACTTTTCAGGACCTGTCTTACAGAGGGTAAGGCAGGTCTATATATATATATATATATATATATATATATATATATATATATATATATATATATATATATATATATATATATATATAGTATCATATGTAACAGTATCATGATATATCATAATTCAAGTATCATGATTTGTATTGTATCACCAGATTTTTGCCAATACACACCCCTATTATTTACATGTTATGATAGTGTTTTACTAGTCTGATCCATTTGACGTCATATTAGTTTGCTTGTGGAATTTTTTTTATCTATTCCACATATTCCTTCCATGGCTGCATTTGGCCCACAGGCTGCATGTTTGACACCAAATCAATACAAAGTTGTCTTGAGCGATTCCGTTTATTTTGTGATGAAATATTTCTTTCCAAATAGCGGTGGTCTCCAGGTGTTGGACCAGGTCGACACTAGCCTCATTCATATGTGACGGGGGTCTCACCAATGCTGCGGCCTTCACAGTGTCCACATCTGGACACCGATGCGGACACTTCTTGACAGCGTTCTCCACCGTGATCCAAACACCACATGAGTGAATATGTTTTGTGCAGGGCAGTTCACCGAAGCCGTCCTGGCAGCACACGGTCGTCTCAAACACCTCACTGAAATGATTTAGCTTCACTTCCCAGATTCATGCAGATTGGCACTAGTATATTCAAAAACACTGAGCAGGAAAAAGTGTAGTCAAACAGCATTGTTATTCAAGTCATCTTGCTTTATAGAAGATCAGAGGAGACTGCACAAATAGATGAAGGAATAAATGGACATGAAAGCATTTTGGTTTATCTTCTCTGTGTTTATGTCCAGGGAGACATGATGAATGTCTTTAGTAGCTGTGACTACGTGTTGTCAAGATGGCAGCGGCGTAATAGAATGTAAGGGATTTTTCTCTAGGTGGGTCCCATATCACCAGAGGATAAGGACACTTATCTACCAAAATTGCAGTCCCGAGAGACAACATCAGGTAACAAAGGATCAAAATTGGCTCTCATCCCACTCCTTGTGTCTGATAAATGACAGCACCATGAGAATGTTGCTTGCACACACGTTTCAAATCCCAGTGACTCGTATCAGAAAAAGAAAAAAAAGACTGAGCAGTCAATCTAAGTATGGACTGTGTAAGAATAGTGTTTATCAGCAGTGTTTCTAATAATATTCATGATTTATAGGTGAAATAATGGAAAATTAATCTGGAATCAATAATGGATGTTAGAACTAGAGGTGTGTGTCGACAATGGAGGCAAGATAAATACAAAATGTGTAGAGATATTATGTACAGTAATGAGTGAAAAGGTTAGTTATATCTGCCCAGGAGGTTATTATGTTTTTGCCAGAGTTTGTTTGTCTGTCTGTTAGTTAGCAAGATAATTCAAAAAGTTATGGACGGATCTTCATGAAATGTAGAGAGTAGGTTTATAATGGGGAGATCAGGAAATTATTAGATTTTGGTGGTGATCCGATGATAACTCCAAAACGTATGGATGGATTTTGATGAATTTTTGGTGGTAATCCGGAAGATTTTTTTTTTTTTACATTTTGCACTGCGGTAAATGGAGAATACATTTCAAAGTGATCCAGAATCTCTTTCAGATCACCAGCAAAATGCAATAATTTGTCCACTGTGACACTCCCAACACACCCTGAAAATGTCATCAAAATCCATCTGTACGTTTTTGAGTTATCTTGCTAACTAACAGACAGACAGACAGACAAAAACATAACCTCCTTGGTGGACCGGGTGAGGTCTGCCTTGGTGGAGGTTTGCGCTCTCAGACTGCTTTTCTAGTTATATGCGTTTTTTTTATTTTATTTTATTTAAGATTAAAGCAGATGAATGTAATGAAACCTGTTTGTGAATTAATTGTGAATAAACAAAACCCAACATTCAGTCCCCATTTGGATTTAACTCAGACAGGGTACACACCTACTGTACAACTTTTCCAAATCATAAATTAAACCTCATCATTAATACTAGATCTTGGCTCTGAAACGTAATGCAATGTTGTGACATTTCTTGTGACATTGGCACCATGTGGAATTAACAATAACATAAATATAATATATCCTATTCAAAGCTACTGACAAAGAGACTTGTTTTCTTTCATGGTTCAGCAATACATATTTTAATAGCTCATCTTGACACTTTTTTTTTTCTAAATACGCACCATATACAATAGTTTCAGTAAACAAAGCAATTTTTCAACCCTTTTTTTCTTCTCTTAATCTAAAATCGATTAAAATCACAAATCATCTATGACACTGGAAAAACAAAGTGACCTGATATTGTCTAATAAAATCATGTTATCAGTGTTTTTGTTTTAGTGCCGAGCCAAGCATTCAGATCATGAAAGTAAATGTTTACTTCTTATTTTATGTCACTGTACTGTAATTCATTTGTGCTTTCGTGTCAAACTGTTGATAAGGTAAGGAAACATCTACAGTATATTAAAATATACTCTCCCATTAGGAAACGGAGATGGGTCATTTTTACCGTATAAGTATGAACAGATTGATCTGAAATGAGAAAATGAATATGACATTGATGCAGATAAATATTCATTTTCATGTAAGTTTTATGAAACTGACTTCATTTTTGTACCTGGTACATTCCCAGCTTTTTAGCCGTAATAATAAAAGACACATTTTGACATATTTTCCCCCCAGGATGTACCTCATGATGACCTCAGATAAATGCCAAAAAATTCTACTCCTTGTCAAAGCCACCCAATCTTAACTAATTTTAATTAAAAAATATATATTGGGTGTAAATTAGGACAGGAAAGGCTACCTAGCTGTCAGTGCATTTGATCTGAAAACATGTCTGTAAATGCTCTTAAATATAAGTAAAGACACTGCATTACATTTGATGATCCTCGAGTTTCATTTCACATGTATCCCATCATGTCCACTCATGTTACATGCTGAACCTGCCTATTTAAATACATATAAATCACAAACAGCAGTCATTTTTTGTGAATGTTTAGTTCAAGAAAGGTATCGTGTTTGAGTCAGTTTGTTTGTTGGCAGGTTTACACAAAATCTACTGGACACATTTCCATAACATTTTCAGGAAAGGTGCGAGGTGGTCCAGAATAGATCCCACAAAATTTTGGTGAATGCAGGTCAAAGGTCAAAGTTACCAAAAATGTGTTTTCGCAATGATAAGAGAGAAGGGGGCAACGTTTTAATTTGAAAGTGCATCGGTGAATAGAAAACTCCTTCCTGCAGAGTGTGTCTAATATTTTCTGTTCCGTCTTGGTTTTGTTTGTTGTCATATTTCCATCTAAAGATCAAAGTGTTGTTTAGCGTCTTCCATCTTTATGGGTTAGTTCTGCTGTCTGTCACTAGCAGATCAACTGATAATTAGCACATGCACGACATGTGGATTCATTGCATTAAATGTTTAAAATCAGATTAACCATGATGATGAATTAATCTGTATTAATTCATGAATTTTGACAGCCCTAAAAAAAAAAAAAAAAAAAAAAAAACTTAAAAAAAAAAAATATAGTGACTCTTTGAATAGGTTAGAAAAGTGACGAGTTTCTGCCTTGGGGAAAAAAAAAAGTCCATGAGCATCAATTGTATTAAGACCGTGTCTATTAAACCATCTGGACCCAGCCTGTCCAATCACAGTTATGGACATTACGTCAGCACTTCAGTGCTATATAGCAAAGTGAATTCAGAGAGCATTTTAGATTGCCCATCTCCCGGGCCCCATCTCAAGAGCCACGGAGCAGGACAATGCACAAGGAGAATTAATTCAGCTGAGAATAAAAATGTATTCAGGACCAGAGACACCTTCCATTGTGCTGAATGAAGTCCCACATGTGGAAAAGACAGATGAATTATTAACAGTCAGTCGTACTCGTCCTCGGCCAATCTCAATTCCCAGCCTTCCATCAAAAATATCAGGTCAATGTCACAAATATGAGAAGCATATTTCCAACCTCTCAGCACTTACTGTACTTTAACATTGCAGTTAGTGCAAATATTTGTGCCTGAAATACAAAGCAGTAAAAGTCAACCAAGACAGCACAGCAACATATACTTTCTGTGGTAACACTGCCATTACTGTGTGTCTCTGGTTCCCTGGAGTAATACAGTCAGTGTACTTGCGTGGGTGACAAAGGCATCAGTAGTGGCAGCTAAGGGCAGCAGGTGGTATCTGAGTGATGAATTTAAGAAAAATGTATTTGAGGGATTATAAATTGAGACATCACCTCTGTTCCATTCCTGCAGCTGGTAGCCTGTAGTGCCATATCTACCATATTCCCATTACATGCTCTCTGTGTGTTTCCTTCAGTGAAACACAGCAAAGTGGTAAATAAGAGGAACAAAAAGAGACTAAAAAAAAAAATAAATAAAAAAATAAAAAAAAAAAAAGAGGGAGGGAGGTAGAAAGACCTGAAATACAGGCATCCCATATCCACCTCCTTCTGTAAACGCTGTTGTCAGTGTTGGGTAGAGAAGCAATTAATCTCAGCCAGGGGAGGCAAAAAAAAAAAAAGAAAAAAAAAGAAAGATGCACAAGCACAAAAGCTATCAAGATGACAAGACTTCGCTGTGCAATTTACTAGGTTTCTATTGCTGTGGAGGCTATATGATAAACTTATTATTGGAAGTCTGGTGTATATTACCAATGAGAGGCCTGTGCGATCATGGTGTAATTGAGATTCACAATTAGATCCATTTGGCAGCTAATGAAGAGATTATGGTTCGTGAGGGTACACACACACACACACACACACATATATACACACAACATTACAGGATATTATTAGTTAAAAAAAAAAACAACCAAAAAAAACCCAGGGGGAACATAAAAGCATATGCTGCCCTAAGAGAGTATTAACCATGAAAGGAACTGACGGACAATGAATTGGCATCAGGAGCTTTCAGTTTTTTTGTTGTTGTAATGAATGACAAGACATCAATAATTCAAGGAGAGCTGACATGACGTCATAAAGACAACCGAAATGAGCCTTCAAGTACTTGTCCTTCACAGAAAGCTTACTATTATAATGGCCAAAGGGTTGAGTGTCATCTCCATTTTACAACCGCAGCACTGTGTACAATGACAAATGAAAGAGCCCATACTAATTATGGGATATGGACACATCTAGAAGCAAACCCTTTCACACCACTGAGTACTTTTTTGTTTTTATGGTGCATTTCTAATGATGTATCGGCCATTTATGATGCAAACCCTCACGCCATTAAGATGATAAACAAGTAGCTACATGTTTCATTATAGTATTTACACCTCTTCTACACCTTAATGTGTTCGTATTAAATACGGTATTCTGTATATTTCACAGGCTGAATGAGGTAAAATTAGAATGATTTAAATGCACAGTACACAATTTCTGCTCCAAGGCATTACTCTGTAGCAAAAACTATTGAAGACTGCACAGATTGCAGATTCTGTTCACTATAAAAACCATCAACATACTGTACACTGCATGCATATATACAGTATTTAATTATTCACACTATTTCAATAAGAATGAACACAAATAATTCCCTCAGTTGCATAAATTTACATTAAATCAGTTAATTGAAAATGCTGCAAATGTTAGTGTTAAATTAGTCAAGGGGTGGTGTAGTGGCACATCAGATAGCACTTTTATTCGGTCACCCCCCATTAAATACAGTAGTGTATATATATATATATATATATATATGCTAATTCTCCAGTCAGTGTCCTTGATAAAAGTACTGATGAGGATCTGGACTTGGTCTCATATATTAAATGTGTTTAGAGCGACTATAATGCTAATCACTAACTCAAGTTACGATGTGTATCAGGACGATTAAATGCAGAGTAACTTTCCCTGCAGGGATAATAGTGGGTTAACCTTTAACCTTTGAATGGAATACAACAACATTCTCGAGGTTAACATTATTGAATTTTTAGAGGCTGATACAATAATGATATCTCTGACAGGAACCAGTCAATAGCTGACCGTGTCACCTCCTATGTACACATTTATACAAAAAAAAATTTTACTATTTTTTACCTTAATTTGAAACCAGGCAACTGTTGTAGGTATTTAAGTCAAAAGACAGTCAAACTTTAATATCAAATTTATTCTTAAAAATCTACAAGATTTTTTCTGAGTTAGCATATTATTTTATCTTTTTAAAATTATTTCCAGCCAGAATTGTGTGTAGCATGAACCACATGTTAATATGAGTCAACTATTATCTTATATTATTTGAGAGGCCTAATATTTGTCATCGGGTCAAAATCCAAATCCAAGATCTGCCAATGCTGATTATTTGTGAATTGATTAATAGACGACAACCATTCAAATTTATAAATTATGGATTTTTCTTAATTTGATCATACAGAGAGAGAGAGACAGACACAGAGAGAGACAGAGACAGACACAGAGAAAGAGAGACAGAGGTAGAGAGAGAGAGAGAGACAGAGACAGACACAGAGAGAGACAGAGAGAGAGAGAGACAGAGACAGACACAGAGAGAGACAGAGAGAGAGAGACAGAGACAGACACAGAGAGAGACAGAGAGAGAGAGACAGAGGTAGAGAGAGAGAGAGACAGAGACAGACACAGAGAGAGACAGAGAGAGAGAGAGACAGAGGTAGAGAGAGAGAGAGAGAGAGAGAGAGAGAGAGAGAGAGAGAGAAAGAGACAGACACAGAGAGTGAGAGAGAGAGACAGAGGTAGAGAGAGAGAGAGACAGACACAGAGAGAGACAGAGAGAGAGAGAGACAGAGGTAGAGAGAGAGAGAGAGAGAGAGAGAGAGAAAGAGACAGGCACACTCAGAGAAAAAAGACAGGAAAAGAGAGACAGACAGACAAACAGAGAGAGACAGGCAAGCAGATAAGACAGACAAACAGAGAGAGACAAGCAGACAGACAGACAGAGACAAATAGATTCTGAGTTGTAGAAATAACAGGCTGTAGAATATCAGCACTGACCAATCATAATCGGATATTCAACAAAGCCATGTAATAAAAAGAAATATCAGGCCCCTCGCTTTTGTTGAAATTGAGATTTTAACTCAAAACCAAGACTGTCCCTGTCATAAAACCTACCAGGACTCAGTGGGATTTAAGGATCTACAGTGGAACCCATCAAAGTATGGGAGCACAGTATGGTATATAGTGCAGTTCTGAAGCAGATGGCACCAGTCCTGTCAGTCGCTGTTAAAATATAATATGAATCATGGGCCAAAAATCCCTCTCATATCACTATGACAGATGGGTATGTTTTCGATATTATTCCAGGGACTTGCTGACGACTGTGACATTGATTGACTAATTTCACTGCAGGGCGAACGGGCCTTGAATTTGATGATACAAGCAAGAAAGAAGCAGAAGAGACAACGAGTAAATGCACCTAGTGATGCACACAGACAGGATACAGAAACGCCTGCAATGCTAAGAAAGAAAAATAAAAGGTTATTCATCCATGTGTATTATGTTGTTTCATAAATGCTTAATGATACAAAGAAGCAAACAGTATAATTCATGATTAAAGCGAATCCTTTATTGTAAAATGATGTGAATTATGTTGGCCTTATGTACAGAGGTAACCACAGCAGTAGTATATAATCATTGGCTTTTTATGCAGTTATGTAAAGTGTGTTTATCACTGACATTTATGAAAGGAGCACACTATAATTACTGAAAAACAGAAAAAGATTGGACACTTCAACATTCATTTCACTGCTTTTAACTGGTTTCTCTTCCTCCACAGATATCAGAATCATAAATCGGTAAAATTGCAGAACTATTAAAAAAAAAAAAAACCCAGAGTAGGCAAATACACCTGTATAATACACCCACTCACCTAACCTAACAGCCACAGTGGGAATATAGCACCAGACCTGTTACATAAAGATATGAAAATGTTACAATAGATCAGCTAATGGGAAAAAAGAGGAGGTTTTAGTAGAAGATAAAATAATAAAGTAGGATTAAATGAAATGGAAGAATTATTTATTTAAAGGGAAAAAGATAAATGCATACCAACACAGCTGTGCAACAGAGGTTAGAAACCCAGGTAGGTAAAAGAAGTAGGAGTCAAATAAACAAAAATGCAAGCAGAGCTGTACAGAATTTTCTAGAATGTGGATGGGAAGAGAACAGAACACAGCAGGGAAAAACTGAATAAATGTAGAAATACTGGTGTAGGAAAGTCCAGGGAAATGTAGGTTATATGGTATATGACTGTGAGCAGAGAAGCATAAAATATATACATATAAACATATAATAAAGACAGACAAGGTTCTTTGTTTACTGAATAGATGATTGAAAAAAAAAAAAAGGTTTTGGATAAGATATAAACAAATGATTATAGTTGTTTTAATTGACGCCAACAGAATATTTTACTATTCATTTTGGCAGGAATTGGCTGAAGGCAAACACTGCACGTCTCAAGTGGAATTACTGAAAATTAAATCAAATATGTAGAAAACAATGGAGGTGTTTACCAACTGCAGGCAATTTTTCAATATACAGTATTTTTAACTTTCATTTATACCATGACTACTCACACACTGAAAGCTATTTTTTTTTTCAGAATAAAGCACAATTCAGACTGTATTTTTATTATTTTCTTTGTATTACTCCATTGTATTATTTATTCATTTATGTTTTTGCCTGTGTGTGAGTGTGTGTGTGTTCGTTATTTAACAACATTACTAAAAAAGTTATGGATGGATTTGGCTGAAAATGTGATACTGGCACAAGGAACAAATGCTTAAAGTTTGGTGATTGGTGGATGTGTGTGTGTGTGTGTGTGTGTGTGTGTGTGCGTGTGCGTGTTTGAGTCATAGCAAGGTAACTGAAACAATTATGGCTGGATCTGGAAGAAATTTTCAGGAAATATTTATACTGCTACAAGGAACAAGTGATCAAAATTTGGAGGTGATCAGTCGGGGGGTGCACACATGGGGGGCTGATCTGCCCTGGTAGAATCTGTACGTGCATTTGTGGATCATTTTTTTTATTCTTTTTTTCTTTTATTTCAGTGGATTTTAACAAGTTTTCTATATTTTTTCACCTCAATACTGGAGGGTTAATAGATCTCACTAAGTGCTTTCACATAACACATGTTACAATTTAGAGAAATTTTGGGCTAAAAAATTTGCCCAAAATGTTTTTTTTTTTTTTCATTACATTTAACAAAACACACAGTGGACAGAAAAGACTTATTAGGACGGAAAAAAAAAATTCCACCATATGATTTTTCTTTCATTATTATATTTTTTCTTTTACATAAAATACACAAAACAATATAATACGACAAAACAAAAGAAGAAGAAGAAGAAGACTAAATAAACAAAAGATATAAGAATAAGAAAAAACAAACTGATCATATCAGACTGGAAATTTACGACTTTATCAAGATGCAGAAATTTGACATTGAGCCAAAAAGAATATTTTTATTGTGTGCTGTTTGAATGTGTGTGATGGCCTTAAGGTACCTCTGAATTCACGTCTTGAGCCCAGGCCACTCACAGGTGTTCAGTGGAAACAGAAGTGGTGAAGCAGTCAGCAAATCTTGAGATCAGATGTTTGGAACTGGGAGAAAGACATGTGTTTTCATAAAATTGATGGCGAGTTGGAATAGATTCAAACTGCGCAAATGTCTTTTTCACATAGTGTTGAAGTTGAAGGAAGAAAAAAGTGGGAGTTTGATATATTATACACAATTATCTGTTTAGTGTAATACAATAGATCACATTGTAACTCACTTTTTTGAGTAAATCAACCAAAAGCATATTTTTTCCCCTTGAATGTTAGATTTCTTTGTATAGTAAATGTATTCAGTAGTTTTGCATACATCCTATTAGAGATCCGCTGTCTTTCAAACCCATTAGATGTCAAGGTTATTCTCTCAGACTTCACAACCTAACCTTCACATGTGAAAACAGTGAAAGGTGTCTTTCAGGATTGACTTTTACAAAGTAAATTACAGGATGTATTAAATCACATATTTTACCTATTTTACATTAAAGGACAACATGCAGGTTAGACAGTACCATGAATCATAGTGTGTATATAAATGATAAAATATCAGGATGTCGAGAAAGAAACTGCAATTCAACACCGCAGTAAACACTCTTTAACTAAAAATGTGAAGAAACAGCGTCCCTGTTTAAAAATGAGGAGTGGATGGAAGTTACGTAGCAGGAGGCTGCCCTGCAAGATCAAGCTAACTATGGTGTATACTGACAACATGGAGGAGATAAGAGCAGATAGTATTTACGATAGACCCCAGCCCTATAATTCGAACGACAGAGGAGAGAGAGAGGCCAGGGCAATAGAGAGAGGGATATATACAGGAATGATGGGCAAAGGAGGGAGATAGAGCTTAATAATCAGTGGTGAATTGGCCAGAATATCTGGTGAATGCAGTAGTAGCATAGCGGCTAATGTTTACCTTCTAAGTGTTTTAAATGTACTGTCGTGGTTAATACTTTGGGGTTTGTTTTTTCAGTAAATACCTATGTAGCTGTTCTTTTTTAGGGACAACATTTTGTCTTACTAAATGCATACATCAATACATCATTGTATTGCTGTGACGCCCATACAGTTATGGTAGCACTTAGCCAGTTGCTAATGCGACTTCCAGACAGGGGCTTTGCAGTTTGTAGCCACCAGATTTACACAACGAAACACAGTTAATGTCTTCACACACTCAATAGCTTAACAGTCTATATCGCTCATACTATGCTGTAACAACCCTCATTACTTTACAGATACTTTGAACATAGTTAGGAGCTCTGTTACTATGGTGATAAGCTGTCACAGCAGCCATGACAGTGAAAAGAAATAATGGTGAATGTCTTGTACGTAGTCTACATCAAACCATTGGGCCAAACGGGTAAGTGCCCGAAAGTTCTTACTCTTCCTACTAGGAAAATGATGAACACGATGTCCTGACAGGCTGCAGTTCACACAACATCTTGACTCTTAAAATGCTCTCACTAGATGTCACTAACAACTACTTCAACTTCTACTCATACACCCACAACGTAGAATTCAGCGCACCCACGATTATATGCGTTTAACTCCCATGACGTACCCCTGCAGGAAAGGAATAACTCCATTTCCTGTAAAATCAGCACCTTTTAATTCAATTTTATGAAGATAGGGTTCATGGGTCATGGTCATTTTCACACAGGTGTTATAAAATTAATTTCTGAACAATAAATTTAAGGAAGAAAAAAAAAAAAACTTTCACGTTACACTTAAAAAAAATAAAATAATGAAAAATCAATGTCACGGTAGGCAGAGTCTAACCTCATAATACTTTCATATCTATGTATGATACTGTACAAACACACTACAACACACTATTTATGCAAATCTGAACTTAAAAGCAACATTAGATATTTATAGGTGAGGTGAACACAAAATGAAAGTGTTTTGTTTTTTAGGGATCTGGTCATCTGCATAAAACACACACATTACATTTACAGTTAACATAAATCGTTCTGTATTAAGTTGATGTTTATTTGATTGTCAGTGAATAATTAAAGGTTTGTCAAGGCTTACAGTATGGATTTCAGATTTAACAGCAGACATACAGCACTAAGGCTAGAATATGATCAGCTGATGGAACTTTAATTGAAGACCCAGTTTAATTTTCACCCCCCCCCCCCTCCCATATATACTATACTAGGTGTGCCAAGGCTGTGAGCAACGGTTGAAATGATGTTTACAGAAGCAACACAGTACCCTTCTCTCAGAGGTGCTCAACCACTTTACATTACAAAAGAGAAAAACAGCGACAGGGAAAGCTAATTATTCACCTGATATTTACCATTCAGTCAGACAAACTAACATAGCGACTTGTTTTCGTAATTTTTTGCTTCTGTATTTGATAAGATACGGAACGTAGAGACGACTTTTAATAAGGCGCGAGCACCACGAGCTGCCTCTCTGCTCCTAGAGAATCAACATTCCACCAGAGATGGAGAAAAATGCATACCAAAAGGGAAATCATTATTTCTGCCTTTCACAATGCGGAAAATGAGGGGCATAAGGTTTTCCTTTGGAAGCAGAGTAAATGGAAAAGATTTAATTTTATTTCCTTCTCCCTCCCCAACTTAAAGCTCAGCTCTCATATCAACTTACTCTATGCATCAGAAAGAGATGGTGGAGTAAGCATTCACAGTGCTTTCACTTTGCATTTCAGAAGCAGAGACCCATTATTAGCTATAACTGATTTTCATGGCATGCGACTAAAACCTCAAGCATAACCTCGAGTACAATCCTATTGCTTTCTAAACAGCAAACAGCGCTTGTTTCTCTGTATCCGCTTTTAACTAAAAGAAAAAAAGAAATAAATGCTAATTAATGGACCTTAAGGTTCATCCCATTGCCGTGTGAAAAGTTCCATTCCTCCGAGTGGAAAAGTAATGTGGTTTGAATCTAAACTGGACAGTTGACACTGACGCTCTTAAAGCCGCCGTATTAATCCCGATTTTCGCTTCATTATTTTCCATTATTTTGGAATAGAATAATGTTGCTTTTCCATATGTTTTGGGCCATGGCAGCTGTATGGGTTCATCTGAACAAAGCCTCCTCCAGGCTTTAATCCTGTGTTTGAGAGTTGTTTTCTGTAGATGGTCAGATGTGGTGGAGGTCTGGCTTCATCTGCACTGGGGGGCTGTGTGAGTCCTGAAGACATGGCCAATCAGCAGCAGTAATGGAATCGCTAATTACCCTGATTGTGTTCAGCTGTGCAGCTTCTGGTTTGTAATCAATATTCATGCAGCTGACCTCACTTTGGTCTATTGCGTAATTACGGTTCCTGATGCTGCAGGTTTTCCCGCTGTATTCTGGACCACTGAGGATATGTCGTTAGTCCTGATAAATAATTGCACTATTAACTTCCTATAGGTTGTGTTTACCATACATTTGTTTGCTCCTACTTTGTACTTTACATATAAATTAGGGCTGTCAAATGATTACATTTTTAAAATCAGATTAATAATAGGGTTGATTTGGATTCATTTTGATTAATCATAAGAACGGTCAACTGTGCTGTCTGAGGTTTTTCTAATTTCTCACAAAATACACAAAAATGGACTAAGAAACACAAAAAATGTGGAGGAAAAAAATGCTAAAATCCACCAAAAGACAACTAACAAAAATTGATAAACTAGAAAAGCAGATCAGCCCCCCCTTCCTGAAAGTTACATGTGTGCCCCTCTCTCCACTGATCACCACTAAAATTTAATTATTTGTTCCTTGTGCTTGTATTATCATGATGATTGATTAATCTGTGATAATTTTGACAACCCTAATCTAAATAATTTTAAAAGGTCACATCTGTCCATTTTGTGAACTGTTTATTCCATGTGTCAGGGATGATCCTGGTGTAAACAGGTTCAAGTATAGAATATACCTGGGTTTAAAGTGTCTTAGACCTGAATATACACCCCCAGTTTAATAAATTAGAATCAAAATCAGAATCCTTTTATTGTCATTGTCCCATTGAGCACAACGGAATTTAAAATAGAGCAACTCTCGTTAAAACAGTGCAACATTCAGAAAAAGAAAAAGAAATTAGTGCAAGAAACATAATTAAAAAAACAATGCAGAAAAAAAAAGTACAGTTAAGAGATAAAAATATAAATAAAATAAAACTGGATAAAACCTGTGTACACACACACATTATATATATATATATATATATATATATATATATATATATATATATATATATATATATAAACATACATATAAACAAACTAAAATATACTAAAATTTTGCACTTAAAATGATCTATGTCCTATAAAAATGTAATATTGGCTGTTTTTGTGACGTTCAGGGCAATGACAGAAGTATAAGAAGCTATAACTTCTTCCCATTAACTTTTACACTTAACTCAAGCTGAACTCCAATAAAATGTTGAAAAATGACATAATTCTTGTATCTATCAGTCAACACAACTGATATGATGGGGTATAATCTGGCCTTGGCTGCTTTAACCCCAGGTTTATCCCACTTGGGGGGGTGTTTTGGCCTGTTACACCAGCTACCAACAGATAAAGGCGTTTACACCCTGGACATGTTCCCAGTTCATCTCAGAACTGACATTTACAACTATTCACTCTCAAACTCACTCCCCTTTACTGATCATTTAACTCAGGGGTGTCAAACTCATTTTAGTACAGTGTAAAATAACAGTGGAAAAAAAGTGAAATTACATTAAAATAATGTATATATCTACAAACTGTCATTAAAAATGTGAACACCACCAACAATCTGAAATGTCTTAAGAGAAAGAATTGCACTTTTAACACCTCAATTTATCATTTATACATGTTTTACAATCATACAAGTGTGATTTTAACAATATTTTTCCTCTGTTCATCAATTACACATGCAAATTCACAGTGGATCACCAAATACACATTTACTAACAGGCAGAACATTGATAGAATTGCACTGACTTCTATAAAGACATTTCACTTCATACTTGTTCAGATTATTCAAATTTTTTGTGAAAGGATCATTTCTAAATGTAAATATTTCCATGTAATTTTAGTGTGATAAATGATTATGGATGTTTGTGTTGATGGAGGATAAGAGGTGTGTAGGGGCAAACAATAGGAAGCAGAATCTATTGGGAGTATTGGTTTGTAAAAGAGGGGTGGGTTTACCTCTTCCCACTCCTTTCCGAGTACATAATTAAAAAAAAAAAAATACTATGTTGATTGATGTATTGATGATTTTGTGTGCTCGAAATAAATTTAACTGAACAGAAGAACTGTTTTAAAAAAAAAAAAAAAAAATACTAAACCAAAAAAAAAACATTACAAATTGTCGTCATTTACAGGTTATTATGATAGTACTGTATGACCCTCTTTAGATCCAATTGGTCTGCATGTGGAATCAGAATTAAAAATATTTTGTTGTCCTTGATCCTTAATGTCATCAGTGTAATTTATGCATTTCATATATTCACTCCGCAGGCTAGTTTGCATCCTTAGGTGGTTTGCTTTTTGACACCTGTGATTTAATCTATTAATGTGCGTGTCTTTGCACAGTGGGAAAAGGCTTGAGTACCCACAGTGAATATGCACTGGAATCAAACCAAGGACCCTGTGACTGTAAAGTGTTAGTGCAAACCCATTTAGAGGGATTTTAGTAAACATAACTATTCATATCCCTGTTTCTTTTCTTCACCTGGATTATTCTACAAGCCTAAATGTTAATCAGACTTCTACTGCACATAAAGGTCAAGACTGTGTTTGGGTGCTTTTCAGCCTGTCAAGTCATCTGTCAGGTGTATTGTGCACATCCAAGTCCACTTTACATTTCAATAGTGAAGCCAAGTAGTCTATTATAGATACTCTTCAAGGCTGCTTCACAAAAAAAAAAAAAAAAAAAAAATCTACATTTTTGAAAATACTTAGCATTCACATTACATCGAGTCCACTGCCTTTCAAACATTCATAATAAGACTTTCTCTAGTGGTGAACGGTGGCAGCGTTGATCATAATAAATTATTAATTGTTGTTTTGCAGCAGATATTGTTCTCCATCGCAGACAAGGAAGATCAAATATGTAACATTCTTTATTTCTTTCCCTTCAGGAGGACAAAGCCAAGCAATAATGTAGGCAAAGACCATGAATTTCATTATTAAAAACATAATATGACATTGTGATTCTGTAAATGGAAAAATACTGAAGCATACCGTGTATCCTTGCCGTGAAAATGTGAATTACCAGGTCTAAATGTGCATTTAAAGGGGAAAAAAATGGGGCAAAAAAAAAAAAAAAAGGCATGTGCGAGCCTAATTTGCATTATTACTGCAGCCTCGACAAACATGTGAGGAAGGTTTATTTTTAGAGGGCCAAAGGCAAAGGGATTTACTGCTGGAGGTCTCGTCCACCAGCCTCTGTGGCTCGCTAACAGATGGTCACTCCATCAGACCTGGACCATGGGTTAACATTATTTGCATATCAAATCACTCTTTGAGCAGGAGTCGCTCAGCTTGTGTTCACCTGTTTCTTTCAGCCTTAAAGACCAGCTGATACATAAAATGCATACAGTGTGTGTGTGTGTGTGTGTGTGTGTAAAAATTTTCATCCCATTGTTAATTAAAAGATAAACTTTTGCTTTCAACAGTATGAAGGACACCATCTTCACCCCAGTGTTTTGCTATAGAAGCCTCAGTTCCTACAGTAACAGTATCAGTTCAAGTAACCGTGGTCTTTTCTAAATGTTATTCGAGCTGAAATCTCTACAAATAAAACAAATAAAAACAAACAAACAAACTGGTAGATGACACATCATTGATCTTTCCCAAAAGCATATTTTTTTCCAATGTCTCTGAAATGAGAAACGCAACTGATATCTTCCAAAAAAAAAAAAAAAAAAAAAGAGGTTTAGCAGAACAATTATTTGCTCTGAGAAGCAAGACATAGTTTTTTTTCCCAAGGAACTAGCTGGAGAAATTACGACTCTTCTGTCAGCATTTCCTCAAAACCGTTTCACTTCAACAACAACAAAAAAAAAAAAGCCCCGAGTCCTTTGACTGTGGACACCCGATGATGAAAGACACATTCTCTGGAAGGACAGAAGTGCAAGACATTCTTCTTTCTTAGACTAACTTTCCTTTTTTTTTTTTTTTTTTTGTCTGTGTTATGGCCGATGAGGTTTGTAATGAACTACCTTTACTTTTCCGTTTTGCAGATGACTGGAAATGGACGCTGCATCTGACTTGCCCCCCACCCCCCTCTACACACACCTCTTCCTGAGGTTTCTCTTCGTTGCTTCTTGCCACCGGTGTTTTGAAAGGATGGAATCTGCTTATACAACACCCACTCACCTCTATAAATTAAAGCAGGGAAATGTGATTTATCTTCTTCCTCATGTGGTTCCTTTCAGCTGACTCTCTGAAACATAAATAGGGGGTATAAAAAGGGGCTCTGAACGCTTGAGAGAGTGGATTACGCCATGAATCAGTTTATTAACGGTGGGCCACCGAGCAGTGTCGGCACGGGGGGAATTTATTCATTCATAAAGCAGTGTTTACAGCATTTATCTTCACCCTAGAGCAGAGCCCTAAAATGTAACAAAGCACCCTAAGACAAAGATATGGCATGATGGATCTAAGGCTTCCTGTGTCAAGGCCCACGGCAGACTCTGAGGTATTCGTCTGCTGGTGCAGGGTAGGCAACAATAATATAATCTTCAGCACAATAGAGCGCTGCAGACAATGCTACAATTGTTTCTGCATGCAGATTGGATCTGGTTTACACAACATAATCCTCAGCTGAATTGATTAAGATGAGAATGTATGTCACTGTAATAATGCACTGTATGTTGTGTTGAAAACACAGTTAATGAACAAAAATCAACTCATCCTTTTATTTTCCTCAAAAGAATGGGCAACATGACACATGTATGCGTGTACATTATGACGCTACTGTAGGCTTAAGCTTGAAATTGGATGTTTTCTTCACTCATTAGTCAGGTTCTGATGAAGCAGGATATGAGGATAGACTGTGATAACATTGATAGGACGCTGTATTTTTGCAATAATGTAAACAGCAATTAGTGTGAAAGCAGCTGGCAGGGTCTTCATCTCATTGGCCAAATTTCAGGCAATTTCTTGTACAAGTTTATTGAGCCTGTTCCCATCATGATGAGAATAAAGATCTAACAAAAATAGGAGTTAAGGGTCAAGACTAGTTTGGAGTTATATTACAGAGTTTTTACAAGTTTATATGAAGTAAAAAAAAAATTTAAAGACCTTAGAACATAATTTAATGGTCATTTCACGACCTATTTAAGGTCATACTGACAAAAAAATAAGGCCCTGTGCTCATAAACAGGTGTCAAATGAAACTATTTTAGAAAAAATAAAAAGCCAAAAGTAAAACTACTGAAACCAAATTACAATATTTATTTCTACTTCATTTTAGTTTATTTTAACTAAGTTAAGTTATTATTTTATTAGTTTTTGTTCATTTTGTTCCTTAATTTGTTTTAGATTTGTAACATTTAATATTGTATTTTAGTATTTTTCTTCACTTCTGTGCCATTTGTGTCTTATTTTGTTCATGTCACTTATTATTTTGTTGGTTTATTATACATTTTTGGTTGTTATTGACCATTTTGTTATGAATTTTTTTATACATTTTTGACTGGAACCGTTTGTTGCAGATTTAAAGTCTGATAGAAAGTGGCCTATTATTTATTATGATGACTTCCTAAAGTGCTAGGAAGTACATTTATACTTTTATTCCCTTACACCCAGAGCAACAGAATGGTACAATCCAACTGGCTCATCCACAAGTCCCATAAGTGTGCACCAAGCGAGCAGATAGATGGTAAAGGCGCTCGAAGATGAAATGTAGAGCAGATGGTGCTCGGCGGGAGGTATAGGCCATCTCTGATATGGGCAGTCATGCTGGGTGAGACAAAGTCCACGGCTGATTGGTGTCAATCTGACCCACTGGTTGGTTGATTACTCGCATCACACACGGCAGGATACAGGACTGGTGTTTGTGTGGCAACAGCACGGAGAAACAACCGTTATTACTGCGAATTGACTTCAGTCGTCATCAAGACACACTCTGCACACTTTGCAGTCTGGAATGACAAAGCTACATAAGAGCGGACGTACAAGTAGACAGCGTGTGTCCTTGTTTGTGCGTTGGCTACTAACTCAAATGCTAGTCATGAAAGGAGCTCAAGGCCAGTGAAATGGAGAAAAGTCTGTTACGTGGACATGTTTTCAAATGTCCTTTTCACAGACCAGTTGTAAAGTGTGGCTGTTGTTGCGGTCATATACATACAGACCCCTTCACTGTGTTCTACCATTAGATGCCATTTCAAAGTATGTGACCCTCTAATACTTTGCTGTTCTCCAGATAAAAGTAATAGAATATAAATGCTGTATGTCTAACAACATGTCAAGAGGATGCTAAGTGTGGCCAATTTACTGCTGTGTGAGCGCTGGACTTGGTCCCTCTGTGTACCAAATTACTGTCTGGAAAATGGTTGCTTTACACAAAATTGCTTGGTCTTTTGAGCTTGTGTCAGCTGTTGGCTGCAGGTCAAAAACACTGGCCTGCTGTGTATAGAATATTTAGAATTCAGATGTCTGATTTAGGAAACTGCTCGGCAAATTGGAACTCATTGTGAAGCAAATTTGAGCCACTTTAAATGTTACACTGTGATGTTCCACATTCAATTACTTAAACTATATAGACCTAGTGCTGTTTTTGTAACAGTTCCCAAATTATGTGTTATCTTTCTTCTCCTAATTGATTTATCACCATATATTTTAATATTATAATATAATATTATGCTCAGTATTTTGCATTCTTAAGTGAAAATCATGTATTTTCTTATATTTAATTGCATGTAGATCACAGGTGTCAAACATACAGCCTGCGGGACAAATCTATCCTGTCTAGAGTTCAATCTGGCCCCTGGGGTGAATTTGTGAAATGCAAAAATTACACTGAAGATTTGAACAGTCAAAGATTATTTTAGGTTAATTTAATCTAAAATGGATCAGCGCAGTAAAATATTATCATATTAACAACTAATGTAAACTGCAAGTTTTTCTCTTTGTTTTGTGTAAAAAAAAAAAAAAAAAAAAAGGTTAAATTACATGAAAATATTTACATTTACAGACTACTGTAGCCTTTTACAAAAAAATTTGATTAACCTGAAATGTCTGTGGAATTTTAATAATTTTCTCCCTATTACAGTTTTGTGAATTTGTAGATCTGATGTGATCTGTAAGTTGTGATTCTTATGTATAAATGATAAAAACTAAGGTGTAATATTGTTAACATTGCACTTATTTTTCTTAAGAATTTAGAGGTTGTTCATGTTATGTTCAAGAACAATTCAGATGTAAATTTTTATTATGGAATTTCACTTTTTTCGCCTCAAATATTCTTATCCTATTAATGTTATTTTACTGATCTGGCGCCTTTAAAATCTATTAGGGTTTATGTGGCCCCTGAACTAAAATGACTTTGACCCTGATGTACATGTTCATGAAAACTCACATTAATTGTGTGGTTCTCCGAGTCAAAGTGACCCAGTGGCCCACAAATCTGCCTTTTCATACATATGGTGTCATTGATTCCTACCTTTGTGATTCTGAAAACAGTAAGACATCCTAGGGGGTGAGGTGATGAGTCAATCTGGACTTTGGAATGTGGGTCTGTATGACCCGATCGTAGGACACGGCCTGTGCACTGTGTACAGGCAACAAAAAACAAGGGTTACAGTTGAGGATTATTATTTTAAAAAATGGGGGAAACTGATGAAAAAGGGATTTTTTTTTTCACTGAAAACTATTATTTTCTGACCATAAAAAACAAGTCTGCCCATTCACTGTTATTTATAAAAACCCAATACTACTGTGCTTTTGTGGCTGTTCCAAAACTATTTTTCTTTCTTTTTAACTTTTCTCAGATGATATATCACCATGTATCATAATAATATCCTCTGTATTTTGCATTTTACAGTGAAAAATCAGGTATTTCACAAATATTTAAATTATTTGTCATGTCCTTTAATTATTATTCGGAGATTATAATTAAGGATACTCATGCAAAAAAAAGAGAAAACTTAAGAAAAGGTCACTTTTTCAATAAAATCTATCATTAACTAAAGATAAAGCAAATGTCTCCATCTACTGCAATACATCAAACTACATGCATGTGTCGATAGGATTAGTCTTTATGAGTTAAACCATATTAACTTAAACATTAATGATTAAAACAGTTAAAACAGTTTCAGATGAACGTGGCCAGGTTTATAAAATTAAAACATCTTTTTACCCTCTGACATAAGTGAAAGTGTCAGTGAGACCAAAGACTATAAATTAGTTAACTACTGTCCTCTATGTAGCCATCAAAAACAGTTTTAATTATTTGTTTGCATAAGGAGTCAGTGAACCAAACCACTATGTCTCAATGCTCATTAAACGTAGAACAACTTCGCAGTTCAGTTTCAGAGTTCCACAAGTCTTTTCAGATTGCTCAGTCATATGATGGCAGGTATCGAAGCCAAGTGTGTTTTCCGCATTGAGTCATTCTACACCAATAATCAGCCAAATGAGGTTTTCAGTAATTGAGGCAAAAATAATTTATGTCTTTATTTCGGAGAGACTGCTTGTCAAGGACAAAACCACACTTGTCACGAGCGTGAAAATATTTAGTCCCTTTGTGTTTTAATACGACACTTTTCCAACTTCAATCTATAAATAAACAGGAATGTATTAAATAACGATCATGCTGTAGGTGAAACTGAAGAATGCCTTTTATATTAACCAAGTCATACACATGTTAAAAGTCTTGTGTTGGAGGAGTTGTTTTTTTGTGTGAAGGTTTTTCCTGCCATTTCTGTACCACCAAACAACAAGGCCCCCCTTGGCTCCTGGCAGCTCATTTTTCCTCCTTCGTTACTGAAGCATAGAATATTGATGCGTGTCAGAATCCACTACATTTTGTCAATATGAGACAGGGAAATGAAAAAAAATTATTAAATGAGAGCACAGAGGAAATATATAGTGATATGGTGGTTAAATCTGTCAATTATTAATACCATGAATAGCATGTGGACTACATACCATCCAACCACGGAGGGTAAACAAACTACAGAGGCATTTTGAACACAGCAGGATATTTGCATTTTCCTGAATCTGTCATTTAAAGTCACTGTGGTGCATATATGAAGCCAAGGCTATGCTGTTAGCATTAGGATAAGTCTGACGCATTCAACAAACACATACATGTTTGAATGATTGATTGAAATCTTTATTTCTAACATGTGGAGAATAAAATCAAAACAAAAACAACCAAAAAAATACCAGTAATGATATATAAAAGATTGATAAGTAAACAAAAGAGGGAAAGACTTTTTTTTTTGTATCTGGTATTCTCTTTTTTAACCCTCCCATGATTTATTGACAGGTGAAGTCCATGGTACCTCTGTGTTCTTGGAGATACCATTACCTGTTCTACTTCACCTTGATGTTTATTTTTTTTTTTACAAAGAACTAACTTGAAGAATTAAGTTCACTGAACACTGTTTAGTTTTTACCTGAATATAAGTTTTATTAGTTTGTGAAATGTTAATGTTACCTGTGCTGTGTTCCAATATCTGTACTTACTGCCCTTTTTACACTGTCTTTGGGCACGGAGGGTAAGTTAAGTGCTATGCAAGTATCCGGATGACCCCCTCGAAAGCCTCCATTTTTTAAGTGTGGAATTAGTGTACAGTTTTTGTACTCAATGCCCGCCATATTGTCTATGTGAAGATAAAAACATATACACATTATATATATAGTTTTTAAGTAGCTTGTCCAACACTGCTGGTTAGTCACTTGTTAATGTAGAAGGTAAACTTTACAGACAAACATTTGGCTACTTTGCAATAATGTGACATAAATGGTTCTACTCACCAGTGTATTTTCAGCCAAAAGAAGGACATGCTGACGGCATTGGTAACAACACATCCCCCCCAGAGGAACTGGAGTCACATTCATGAACACCACCATAAAAAATAACATCTATTTTGTTAAGATTTTTTTTTTTTTTTTCGCAGCTTCTTCTCAATTTCTGGTAAGTATGACAGGTAGAATCAGATCCAGTGTTGGATTTGGAACAGCACTTACTCTTACCCACTGAAAAATGTACTCTTAGTAAGTACAGAAAGTGTAGTGTATGTAAGGGTACTCATGATAGCATACATATTGGAACACAGCACTAGTCTAGCTTACCTTTCCTTTTTTACTAGTAATTCAATAAATGTTTCCTTTAAATAAAGAAGATTTTCTGACCAGTATTATCATTTGACAGAAAAAAAAAAATCACTATCAGCTCCAAATTTTGACTTACAAATATGGGCTTAGAAATATCAGCAGCCTGTATTGGTCATCTAGCCTAGCCGCTCTATCCTTATTCATGACATATAGGTCGAGGGACGCTTCATAGTCAGGGGAGGCGGGGCTAAAAGGTTGTCTTTCAAATCCTGTGAATGCAATAGGACGGTACTACAACCAATCAGTATAATCTTTAGGATGACGTAGTTAGACACTGGAAAGTTCATGGAGGAGTTACGAATGACTAAACAAAATGGTGGATTATGGAGTTTAACGACTGTTGTCGCTTGTGTAAAAATAATTTAAAGATTGCTCATGTTTCCTCACATTCTTCACTCATCTTTGATAAAAATAAATCACCACCCGTTGTCGTTCTTCTTCTATGGTTGCTTCCATTGCAGCGTCACTTTGTTATGCCCGCCCTCTGACTCTATACTTCACCGTGATTCGTCGGCCAGTTTCAGGGAAATCTACCCAAAAGTTGAAACACGTGTAACTAGAATACTACTGTAGCACATTTCACGTGCTGCCGCTAGGAGTCTAGTGTGGCTAGGCTATCGGTCATCAGCCAAGGAAGAAAATCAGTATTGATCCTAAAATCATCATTAATTGATCATTCATCCCTTGTAGAAGAGGTTCTTAATCTCAATGGGATATTTCCTGGTTAAATAAAGGTTTAATAAAAAATAGCAGTCATTAAAGTTTAATATTAAATGTTCCTCTACTTATATTGAAGAGCATTAGCAGGTGCAGTTTCATGTGCATGTGTACTTCAGTAGTGATCACATACCTATATGATTGACTAATGAGTGTATCTATAACATGGAGTTAATAAAAATGTGCCTGTTTATGTACATGTGTGTGCGTCTGTTGTGTGTCTCTGCCTCTGCTGGGTTTTTAGAAAACAGCTGGGGCTCAGACTAGCTGTTGATAGGAGTTGTGTCAGACAGCTGCATATGGCAGGAAATGGCACAAGCCAGCGGGTAGACAATGATCAGGCAGGGCAGCAGCAACATGGTGCCACACAAAACCAGGGGCAGCCTATGCACAGTTCCTGTTCAGTAGGCATCACTGCAAAACAGGGCATAAACAAGATTAGTGGCTGGAAAACACTGGCTGTGTGTGGGTGCCTCCACCTAGTCACTGTGCACTACAATATACTAGCAACCAGAAATGACTTAAACCTGTGTCTCAGTGTGATAATCCACATGCAAATTTCTCTGCATGACAACTATTCACACCAGGGCTGGTGCGAATTGCCCACATTATTGTGTTCTATTTTCATCCAAAAAAAAAAAAAAAAAAAGAAAAAAAAAAAAAAGAGAGTCCCTTTAGGCAATATATCTGGCTGACCACAGAACAGTTTCAAGAATAAATACAATTATCGCAAAAAAACAAAAAAACTGAACAACTGTGCATCACTCAAATATATACCAGTGATCATAATCATCTACTGCTGAAAACTGTTCATCCACTAACCCCATCTATACATGGAAAAAAGTGTTTAAGAATATTTCTGTATTGAATAAAGCAAAATATGCATTAGATGATAAAGCAATGAGAATGCTATATTGTTCATTTATTCTGCCCTATTTATGTTATTGTGTAGAAGTATGGGACAACACATATAGAAATAACACAAAGTCATTGTTTTTATTGCAGAAAAAGCAATAAGAATAATATACAATATTAATTTTAGGGAACATAAAAATGAATTATTTATTAAATCACTATTGTTTACATTTAAATAATTAGATGAATTGAGGACATTATTGGCTGTGTTTAGAGCTAGAAATGGACTTTTGCCTGTAAATATACAGATGTTATTTATTTTAGTATCACAGGATAAACAACATAGAAGAAGATTTCATTTTAAATATCAACAGGTGAAAACGACTGGAAAACAAATGTGTATTTCTGTGGTTGGTGTCAGAATGTGGAATTGTTTGGCAATTTTTCAGTTTAAGAGGATGTATAAAGAGAGAATGGAGAAATGGTATAAAAATATGTAATGATATGCTTTTACTTATGATTTTGGATTTATTTGTTTATTGACAGTTGTATAAAATGTTTTTGCTGTAATGGTGACTGTTGTAAATAAAAAAGGGCAGGTATTAGACATTTTCTTTATCTAGCTTCTTTCCAATCATGGATATTGGAATGAATAAATACATGAAATTAAATAATTGGTGTAAAATGCAGTTTGTCATCTTTTCATGGTCATCAGATATAACACATTTGGATCTTCAGGGGCTCCTCAGTTACCGTGGAAACATCGTCATCTTTTACATTAATTCACCAGTAAAACCCATGGGTCTGATCAATGACAGTGGATGGAGACACATGGTTGATGTTCAATTAAAAATACATTTTACTGAAAAGGTCACTATTTCTTGGGTTTTCTCTGTTTTTTAACGATAATACCAAAATATAATCTCAACATGAAGATTAACCCATGAATCTATTTGCATAGCACGTTTTATGTACAGGACAATTCAAGGTGCTTTACATAAAAAATACAAGAAAATTAAAATGAATAAAATGCAGGAGCAGAAGAACTGAATGATGCATCACTTTGTTTGGTTCTGATTTTGGGAACACACAGTAAACCTGTCCCTGATGACCTATGACCTCAGGGCTCTGGATGTGTCATAGGGAACCAGCAGGATGTATTTGGGTCCAAGGTCATTTAGTTCTTTATAGACCAGGAGTACGATTATGAATTCCTACCTTTGACCCACAGGAAGACAATGTAAGGATTTGAGGACCGGTGTGATGTGGTCCAGTTTCCTGGTACTGGTCAGGAGTGTTTTGGATCAGCTGTAGCTGCCTGAATGATTTTTTGTTTAAAGACCCAAACACCCACCATCGACCACAAGTGTCTACTGATCTAAACAATACATGTAAATAACTGTTGTAAAATACAATTTGTCATCCTTATCACATATAACCTGTTTGTGTTCAGAGGCTCCACGGTTACCATGGACACACCATCATCTTCTACAATATTGATTCAAGTAAAACTCAGAGTTGGATTAATGACGGTGGATGGCCACACTGACTTCAGTTAATGACAGATTGGCTTAAAAAAACGCAGTATTTCTAATTTTCTTCTGTTTTGATACAATGACCTTTGAAATTACTGTGAGGTTTTCTGAACATCTACATATTCAGTCAATTAAACAAAGGAAAATAGTTTTTTTTTCTTTCCCCACTGGGGAAAAAGGTTATATTCAAAGGATAAATATTAAAACAAAGGGTTATAAATCACTTAGGAAAGCTTATATAAAGAGAAAAATTAATTTGGTAACTTCAACAAAAGTCATACTGGGTCGTTATGAGTTCATGACCAGCAAATCCAATACAGAAAAATACGTGAAAAAAAGCAAAATGTAGAGGATATCATCATAAGAAATAATGCTAAATTAATTGTGAAAGGTAAAACAGAAAGAAAAAAATATTTCAGGACTGACGCAAAAGTAGCATTGGTTCTTTATGAGTTAATCCAGTTAGTTGTATTTGTTAATACATTAAGACTAGAAATTAACCACTATAGAACTTAATCGTAGTTATAATACATATATTATACACGTATTAAGGATCAATGACATTAAACATTATATTAATTCACAGTACCAAGAAAAATGACACATTTTACAATAATTTCAACAGTATATTAATATTGAAACATGAATAAATGTTAAATTTTGGTGTGTTAATAGGTTATTGCATGTGACATAGTGTTGTGAATGGGATATTTTTTATACCGAAGTATTAACGGTAACCACAAAGCAAAAGAGGTAACACATCAGAGTCAACATCGCACATATTTGAATTAATTTAGTGGATTGGAATATGGATTTAAAAGCAGTGAAACTCAATAAACAGAACAATGTGAATAGTATCTCCGATATTCTGTCATGGATGATAAACTTGAATAAATATATTGTTTTCTTTGTGGCGCTTGTGCAACAGATTTTCGACTCAAGGCCAAAGCTGAAGATAATACTGCACAGCCTTTTCATGTGGTCTAGTGATAGTACAACTGATGCCGTTGGTGCATTGGTACCAAGGACATTACTGAGCAGACAGACATGTGCTGCAACAAAAATAAAGGTCAGTCATCAGGCTAGTATTCACATAGACGCACAATTGGTGATAACACAAGCAAAAACCATATATATATATATATATATATATATATATATATATATATATATATATATATATATATATTTCTTTTGTAATTTGAGTTAAATTTTTTTTTGCAATATATTAACAATAGTAACAGTATAGACCACTACATAATTGGGTACTCGCAGAATAGGAATGAACCACCATTCTGCTTTGACAATTTAATTCTAACAAAACAAGTTATGAAGATATTAGCAGAGGAGGCAAAAGTACGAACATTCTGTACTTTAGTAGAAGTACAGCTACATATGTGAAAAAAATACATTAAAATACAAGTCAGCTCCTTTATTTGAATACAAGTTTTAAAAAAAAATACAACTTCTTAATAGGACTTGTCACAATTACGTTAAAATACTAAACATGTTCTTCTTTTTAAGTACTTCCAACAATTTTTTTTTTATTAAGGGGAACTATTGTGGATATAAGTGAACATACTGTAACTTAAAAACATAGATGAGGTATAACTGAGTGGAATTAAGTCATTGCAGTAAATGCTGAGAATGATATTGTGCTGTTATTTCTATTGTTTCAAATAAGGATGATTGAAAAAAAAAAATTCACTTAACCGATATCATTTCAGAGCACTCCAAATAATCACCAATATCTATCACACCAAAAAAATTACAATCACAAAACATTAATTTTATTCAGGGGCGGCTGTGGTTAAGTTGGTAGAGCGGGTCGTCCAATGACTTAAGGGTCAGCGGTTTATGTCCCGAATACTAAGTTAATAAGTAATGTTTGAATAAACTTCAAAATTGTAAGTTGTCGAAACTTGTATTTTAAAAATTTCATCAACTTAAAATAATTGAGACAATCAATTGCCTTACATTTTTTGAGTTCTGCTAACTTATTTGGGTTTACAGTGTACAGATACCGGAATACCGTAACTACTTTTAACTACTTTTGCTTTGTTACTTCCTACCTGTGGATATAAGTGGTCATATAATAGTTTCTTAAAAGAAGAAAAGTACACCATTACTTAAAATTGCTCAATTATGGCTTAGATTAAGTTATTCCCCATAGGGTTTAAGCGCTGTCAAGTCTGCAAGTAACAACAGGCAGTCTCATATTGCTATTCTAAAGGTCGTGAAGGCCACAAAAGCATGAGGTAAGTGTTAGTTCTCTCCTGCTGTGGTGCTCCGGATATGTCTATGGCTTGTGCACCAGTTCAGCATAAAGCAGTGTTGGGTTCTGTCGTCACTATGACAACACACTTGACAACCACCAGTTACAACACATCTAAAGTTCATTGAAATAAAGCAAATTATCTGGCAGTTTTACAGCTTGGGTCATCCATTTACAGATTTATATGAGTGATTCAGAGTCAAAAAGGGTAACAGAGTCCAGGCTTTAACTGTAGCTGAACAGAACATTTATTCCATTTGCAGATGCTGTGGTTAGAATCTAAGCACTCGGCATGAAGTTGTAGCTTCTTTGAGCTTTGCCTAGTGCTGTGAACATTAGAAGAAAGGAGACACGTTTATACAGGCGCCCATTAAATCAAAGTGCTTCATTGAAAATGCTGTATTAATTGGGTTTTGTTGCTTTATCGGTTACCATTTGCATTAGCTTGGAACTTTTATCACATCCGGTTAATGCCTCGCTGTGATTTAGTTTATGGTGATTATATTTACGCTTCTGCCAGAGACATAAAATGCATCACTTCCTGTGCACCAGAGGATTTAGGACATCAAAGGCTTTCCTGAGGGTCTTGGCAGGCTAGGTGAACAATTTCAGTCTGTATTTGAATTCTTGTTATTGAACCTGTTCTTAGGCTGTTTCTCAAGGCAAACACATAATGGTGCAGATGTTCCAAAGCAGATACCACAGCCTGAAAATGGCAATAACCTTTTTTTTTCTTTTTTGCAGACCCTTATAGTACAGATAGACAGTTGGTGTTTGGCAAATTTAAAAGTAAGAAAAGCCCATGTGTTGGTTTCCTTTATTTGTTACAAGAGGAAGAAGCAAAGCGATACACACATAGTGGTTCAGTAAATAGCTGTTTTGGTGAAATGGCAGAAACCTATTTCCACAGTTTTTGTCAATGCCCCTGCTGCAGCCTTGAATATACAGTTCTAATGTAACATGTTTTGCAAGCCAAGGTTCAGCTCAGCTAAGACTTCTGTACAAAAAGGCTGCAGCAGTGGTCAATGCACTTGCATATATTAGTTGCTTAGCATTCATACATAAATCCCTAATCCGTTCTGAAAGACATAGTGTTCACCATTTCTCTCCCCACAGTTATATTGTTGGCATGCTATAGTTCTACAACCTGATCTCAACCAAGGACCTTATTAACTACTTGAAGGGTCTTATGCTTGGGGTCTTTCCTCTAGAGACCTGATTAGGCTAATAAAGCATATCCACAGGCATGTGCCGCAAGTTGATTTGGCCAATTAGGAAGGTGACAAACCCTGGACGTATTCTTTATGCAGACACTCAGAATCTCATGTTATGATAATGACACAAGGGAGGAAGTGTGAAACTGTTCTTAAAAAAAAAAAAACAACATAGAAGGCAGTTATCAGTGCGTTGCCTTAGCATCTACAGATAAGGCTCCCAACACTTCTTCAAAGGTAGTTCTGCACGACCCAAATGCAAATGTTGATTAATTCATTTGACCTTTTTTTCACCTGCAAAAAAAACAAACAAACAAAAAAAAACAAACCTAAAAGGAATTCACACATTTGGGGGCTTCTGTGACAATGACCTGCCTATTCAAAAGTTTTAATGGGTGATTTGAAATGTATTCTCCATTTACTGCAATGTAAAATTTCAAAGTGATCCAAAACACAGGATCAATTCCAAGTCATCTCCAAAATGTAATCATTTCTTCCTTGTGACACTTCCAACAGATCCTGCAAATGTTATAAAAAAAACATTCAGAAATTTTTGCGTAATCCTGCTGACAGACAAACTGACTCGAATTTAATACATGCGTGGTGGACGTATTAATTAATCCAACTAAATATAAGTACAAACATTTAAGTTCACATTAGAGATCAATAAAATCTATCTCTCAGTCTCTGCTCAAGCACAGGCTCAGAACCACCTAAACAGGGACAGTGAAAGGAAATTCCTGATTTGCTGTATTCTATTATCATTGTGAAAAGACATTTTTGGTAACCTTGACCTTTGACCTATATTCACCAAAATTTAAATGGATCTATTCTGGACCACCTCACACTGTTTCTGAAAATGAACATGAACATTTGTGTAAAGCCAAACAAATAAACAAAAAAACTATACCCCTGTCCCCCCTTTTTTGGGGAGCGGGGTAAAAAAATTAACCAGAAACAATACCTTCATCTCTTATTTGACCCCTTGTCACCTCTTCAGGGGGTGGAATAGTAAATGACAGCCGTAGCCTATAAAAGTTAACTTGCTCATATTTAAGTCTATAAACCAGCTCAAAAAATAAATTCAAGGACAGAAAATAAAATTCAATACTTGTCCAGCGTTCCTGGAATTGTAATATAGGCCTCCTACTGCTAAATCCACTTAGGCTCCGTGACAGGATAATCAAGAAATGACTAGTTTGCATAGAGTATTAGTTTCCCCTCTTCTCTCTAACAGGTTTTACATCATCCAGTGTGTTTTTGTGAGGGGCCTCCACTAATCATGGTTGGTTAAGTTATTGCACATGCTTGACTTCTTGCCTCCTTGTATGTAACTTGTGTCTCTGTCACATGGTCACAGTGTCAGACATGAGCAGTGACCCAAAAAAAATATGAAAAAACATCATCGAGTGAAACATCCTTGTCTGAGAAAAAGGAATTATAATTCATGACGATGAATAATGCATCGTTTCTTATTTCATATGCTATCCAGGTAGGGTTTGGTGATGCATATATATATATGTATATGTGTGTGTGTGAATGTGTGTGTGTGTGTGTGTGTGTACAAAATCAACACCCTGGAAGTATTGGAAAAACTGATGTAGATTTAAAGAATCAAAGCTTCAAGGTGATCAGGTTGGCTTTAATTATAGCTACATATCTTACAATATTGGAGTTAATACCAAGGATGGTTCTATCAGGAATTTTTTAGTGATAAGATGTCAGCTTTAAAGTTTGAATTTATTCTTGTGACTTTCAAGCAGTACTACTAATAATTCAACACTAGTGACACAACTGATCTCCAACCTGGGCTGGTACTGTGACCGCCTGTATAGAATAACATGATTTACTGGAAAATATTTTTTAATGCAGTGCGATGAAGTATTTTATGAAAATTAATTTGATGTAAGCAAAAATAAATTGAGTCATGAGTTGTGGACTGTGTCTATACACGTGTGTGTGTGTGTGTGTGTGTGCAGCACTTTTTTTTAACCTCGGTTGAAGGTGACATAAATCACTTTCTTAGAGAGAACTCACATTCCACCTTGAGAGCACCTAGTCCCATTTTTATCAGTATTAATGGTTGTTCCCTTACTTAGCCAAAGCTATTTCACACTTGGTTAAGTAAGGTATGAGAACGTCTCCTTGGCTGTATACTTAGCTGGGGCCTTACTAAATATTTTTTGATCCCTAATCACTGAGCAAAAACTGTCATATGCTCTAACACATGATGAAAGCTCACAAAACTAATTCATTTTAGGTCCCATTTTGACCATTTCTGGACTAAGGCTCCATGTGTCCTGTGGTGAAGTACTCCAAGAATCCTAATAGGTAAATGTTCAATAATGTTCAAGCAACTTTTCTTTGATTATGTGCTCGTCACAATCTTCTACACATACAATGGTACATATATGATCCACTAAATATTCTGGAAATAAACAGAACTTGCTTAGTTTAGTATTTCTATTTATCACACCAACTACTAGCCATATAGAGCAGAGTTTGATTTAAAGGTGAACTGAAGTGAACGACGTTCAACGGCACTGGGTGATAGTACGTACAATTATAAAAAAATATTTATCAATGGCACCCGCTTCAACAATTCCAGAATCAATAATTCCAGCAAAGGAAATCCTGCCGATTCTCAGGGAGTGCAGCCGTAGTTCCGCGTTAGGTCCCAAGTTGTACCCTATCTTGCATGTTTACCATTGCGAGCACATAAACACTGGTTGTTTTTGGTGTATTTTATCATGATTGTGGACAATGAAAAACTTCCAACAGCTGGGAATATCTGTTCAGTGGCCGAGGAAACCTGTCATTGCGACGAAAGAAAAGAAAGGGGGAGGAAAAGTGTATTAATTGACAGTATAATTGAGTTTCTATAGGTATAAATAATATTATAACAGGTTTCACCCAGTACTCGTTCCCCCGCCAGGCTAAAAGAGTCACTATTTTATTTATTTTAAAGAAATTAAATGCATATTTACACTAGTGGCACTAAAGACACTATTTATAGCTTCCAATCTCTGTATGTCTGCTGATTTTTTGGGGTTTGAGCACAGGTAAATGAAATGTGGGCAGGTAGCGGACACGGAGGTGACAAAATAAAAGCAGGAATAAAACCATGGATCCGTGGTTGATCAACAGCCAGTTAATTTTTTTTTGAAGGAACTTCCTATCCAGCCACAGATGTCACTGGCTAAAAATAAAGCCCTTAAAAGTTCCTTGATTTTGCTGCCTTAACCCAACCCATGTTTACGGGTTTAATGTACGTGGGTACGGGTCAGTAAAGTGGACCGTACAGGACTGGTGAGACAATATTAATGGTTACAGTCGGTTTCATTGTTATTTGACTTTAGCTGAAATTAGAAGCTACTTTGCTAGCGCTAAACGTCACAGATGAGTCTCTCTTTTGTTTTTTTCCAAATAGCTCAGTAAATGTGATGAACTGAAAAACAGAATGAAAAAAGGACAAACATGGTGGAAGATGATGATTATCAGCCTAAAGACTCACTGTTCTGTATTCAATAAGCCTCTCCTCCCCATCACTGCACGTCTCTGTGTCAGAATCGCCCACAATTCTGGCTCCAATCTGTATGGTTCAATGCTTCCCTTGCTCTCTCCTTGTTCACCTGAGTCTCCTGCATCCTTCTTTGTCTCATCACAGATCCTGAATGTCTCTGGACACTCAAAACTCTGGGGGTTTCTTTTACCACTGGAACTGCAATTGCTATAGTCTGCCATTGTTGGCTCACACTCGTGACGTCATCTGCACCACTTCCTGTTTGAATGTTTATTGGTTTATTGCACGGTCTAAACATTTCTTTTGTGTGTTGAAATATACAATAGGTACTAAGGAATTAATCTGCTATTCTATTTTTGCAGAAACAATGTGTCTTCAGTTCACCTTTAAAGCTCCACTGCTCAATAGTTGTTTAAAAAAATAAAAAAAAAATCCATAATTCCCTTTCAACATACTATACTCCACATGGCTACAGAAAACCTCTTTGGTGCAGGTTTTTGTCGAACCACAGGTTTTTTCAGACAAGTAAAGGTTTACATACGTGACTGACATCTCTACTCACAATTGCTGATTGGATTCTGTCAAATGCAACCTGGATGTGATTCCACTGCTGCCGTTCACACTTAGAAAAACAGCTTCACTTCACACAGCATGAAATAGCATCTGCTCATCTGTATTTATGTTTATTGTTTTGATTTGGACTGAGAGGACGGAGCTGCAGACACAAGGATTGTACGTTTGAATTTTGTTTGTTTGTTTGTTTTTGTTTGTCTGTTTGGTTTTCAGCTCCAGCAGGATAATAACAGGATACTGTCTGAATACAATTGGAAAGTTTTGTGGTTTCTTTTACAACCAGTTGTTTTCTCTCATAAATGTGTCCTTCAGTTTGTGTATTTAAAAGGATGTATAAATGTCTGAATAAGTTGAAATCTAGTTAGAATGTAGAAGACTGCACACAATACAACGTATTATTGTAATACGTTAATAGAGACTATCATGATTGGGAAATATTATCACATCTATTAAGTACTGTATTTGTACTAAATATTTAAAGTGCATATAAATAACTAAGTTTATATGAACCCTTTGTTGATCACCTCAACCGTTTGGTAGAGATAACTTTGAACCCTGATATCTAATCTAATTATTTAAGTCCTTTGACACCAAACTTCTTGGGCTAGCATGACTTCAGGTCAGAAGATCATAACTGTGACAACACTTCAGCTATGATCTTTTCTTTTGGACACAAAATTGCAGGCAAGTTAGATTTTTTTTCATTTTACACACATATATACATGTAATGTAAATTGATATATTAGTGATATACTGTATATTAGAATTAATTTATCATTATATATATATATATATATATATATATATATATATATATATATATATATATATATATATATATGTGTGTGTGTGTGTGTGTGTGTGTATGGGGATAATTATGTTGTATATGCGTGTGTGTGTGTGTATGTATGTGTGCATGTGTATGAATATGAGTATGTATGTGTGTATATATGGTATGTACATGTATTTATGTTCCTGTATATATTATGTTATATTATATATGATGCTATATGATCATAAAACTTGGTAATAGTTGAAAAGGGGTTCTTCCTACTCCTTTTTCTAATGATGTTTTTGTTTTGTTTTTATGGTTATTTCTTTATTTGGTATGTACACACAGTTTTTTGTTATATGTATATAGGATTAAAATAAACTGAAGTGATGGTGTAAATCAGATTGTGGATGTGACAACGTGTTGATAAATGATTATAGATGCTTGTGTTTATCAGAGGTGGATATGAGGTGTGTTGGGGCAGAGGAAGCACAGTGTAGTGGATTATTAGTTTGCAATAGAAGGGTGGGACTTAAGTTTTAGTTCTTCTCACTCCTTTTCGAGTACAAAAAAAAATTACAAAATCGTTGACCACGTTGGTTGATGTTTTGTTGATTTTGTGTGCTCCAAATAAAATTGAAGTGAATTGAACTGACAAACACTAGCCAACTAAGATGCGTCTGAAAAACCACCAAGGATTACAATGATGAAGCCACTTTTATAAAAAGGGTCCAGGATCCATGGACGGTACCGCTAATAAAATACTTCTCTAAGACTCCGTTCACAGAGACTTGAACCAGATTTCACAGCAAAGCCTTAAAATTATACTTTCCAGGGCAGAAGCTTTGCAGGTTAGCTATTGTTAAACTCCTACAAAGCTAGTTTTCATCCCTCACCCCATGTGGCCTTAACGGCAGCACCATCTCTGTCTGCCCCGTCTCTACTGCCACATACTCAGGGAATGTGGGTCAATTTCCACATTACTGCTCGTCTTTCCCTTTAACCTTTGAAAGTCTTATCCTCTTCACCCACCTGGCTCACTCACATTCTCTCATTTCCACAGATAGAAAAGCACTATGCGCATACATGCACACACCAAGGCAGACTCGCTGCCCTGTGGAAAACATTTACTATTCAATTCCCATTATAAATGGAACATTTAGTTTGCCGGCTGGGTCATATCCTTGTTTAAATAAAACTAGCAGGGGCAGAATGTGCATATAGTGCACTTATTATCGAAAGTAAGGCCATGAACTTGGCCTTCTAAAAGAAATCTGAATTTCAGAGGTGAAAAGAGAAACAGGGCTTAGACATTTAATATCAGACTTGTATGAAACTTTGTAGCATAGTAACCCAAATAATACAGAAAAAATAACCCTGCTTGATATACGACACAAAGCAATTCCATAAAAGTTCAGAATGTGGTTCAACCTTTTCTTGTATTTTTACTGATAGCGTTTATCCAGACTGTTAGGATAACCTAACCGCTGTATTATGAAGACTATATGCAGTCAGGTAACTTCATACAATCCTATGGCACTATGTAAAAACCCAGAGGTGGAAATTAACAAAGTAAAAGTACTTCATTACTGTACTTAACTACATTTTTTAGGTATCTGTACTTTACTTGAGTATTTTTCTGGTAACTTTTTACTTTTACTGCCTACATTTTTGTATAAATATCTGTACTTTATAGTCTTTACATTCTCAGAATAGACTCATTACTTTTTCAAACTAAACAATGTGACGGTACAAAAAATGTAAAAAAACAAAAAACAAAAAAAAACAAAAAAAACAAAACAGTGGAGGAGAGGAACTGTGACTTTATATATTATACTTCTATGCCTTTTTATCTCATAATTTTGAGTTTTTAATCTCACAATTTTGACATTTTATCTTATAATTTTGACTTTTATCTCATAATTTTGACTTTTTAATTTCATAATTTTAACATTTTATTTCACAATTTTGACATTTTATCTCATAATTATGCATTTAAAAAAAATCACATAACTTTTTTTAATATCATGATGACTTTTATCTCAATTGTGACTTTTTGAATTTTTGCTAAATTTCCTGCCGATATCCACAAAACTGAGTAACTGTGTGGCCTGATCAAACATATTATCTACTCACTTTCAAATTATTTATTTTAGATACTTTTGATTTTTCCTGGTGAAATAACTGTTATTTTGTTCATGGCAAAAAAAAAAAATGAAAAGCCGTTTTACTTTTTAACTTTTGTAATTTATTACAATTGAGAAGTTGTACTTTTTTTTACTTTTACTTAAGTAAAGGAGTTGAATCAGTACTTCCACTTTTACCAGAGTATTTTTCACACAAGTAGCTGTACTTCTACTTAAGTACAGAATGTGAGTACTTTGAACACCTCTGATAAAAACAGTCTTAGTATAAGGTATGCAACTGTTATAATGCTGTTTCATTATAACAGCAAAAGAAAGAGTTTGTTGTGAACTGCCAACAGAAAAGAAAGAAAAAAAAAACAATTTCATTTTCATTTTTTTGGACTCTGACACATCCAGGTTGCAGCATGGGTACAGGATGCAGCACTATTCTGGGAGAACAGAAAGACAGAACAAAAAGGTCTGTGGGTAATTACAAAAGCAAACACACTTGGTGGCCATTTAGGCCCAAAGTATTTCTAATTTCACAGATGTGATCAACCTTGTCGGGAGTCTTTTCCCTCTCCCTGCATGTGGTGAAGAACTCTCCTCCTTCTGGATGTCAATGACAGTGATGATGAAGTGTTAAACAGGTTTGTGCTCGGCACTTTGTCACTCTGCTGTCTGGATGATATGGAGACTCTCCTAGGCTGGAGTATAGAGCTTATAGCATACCGCTGGACCATGAAACTGCCAAATTTGCCCTCAAAGCTGCTGGTGTACCCTTGAGAAAACACTCCAGCCTTAAGTAATTTCAGGATATAAAATTTGACTTCCGTAAAGGTAGACATGGACTTAATAGACGATGGCAAAGAATTACTTTGACAGGAACACTGACAAAGTACAGTTTAACATTATTATTGGATGTTGTGGCCTCTGTGAGCATTAAGTACTATGTTGACTTTGTCCACCCCAACTGTTCTTTGCCCATGAAGGTCAATTGAAAACACTTAGTGCAACTGTTAGGTTCTCCTCATCGTTAGCTGAGGGCCTGCTAACATTACCTTTAAGTGTGACTGCAGGTGTAATCTGTCAAAAAGACCCCTCACAGTGAATCATTGGCTGAGCACTCTGATTCAGCTCAGACTCCTGAAAAAGCCTGTGATTAAATGGGAAGTGTGACATAACTCTTGTTTAATGGTAGAAAAACAGCAGCCAGTGTGTTGGCATCAAGCCTGGTCCATGGGACATAAATTCTACTTCCCCACAGATGCTGCTTGTAAAAGGTCAGCATGACTTTGAATCATTTTACTGTTAAAAATTAAAAGGCAGAGGAGGCTAATCCATTGTAGTCATTTGTTTGCATAGCCCACATGTAGCATTTGTCAAAACCAGCCTGAGGTTGTCATCAAAGCCAGACAACATAACAGACCAAAAAAAAAAAAAAAAAAAAAAAAAAATCAATAGTGAGGATCTTCAGGGAAGTGTCATTCTTTATCTTTGTGCAGCCTTGCACATCTCTGCACCACCACCTCCTTACATGCAAATCAACCGGATGAAATGATCAATTGAATGCATTAGGGAGCTGCCTTCTCGTAAACTTGACCCAGAGGCAAAATAAATGTTTCTCACAGAAACATGAGTTTGAAAATATTACGCCGAGGGGACAAAGAGTAATCATATTGAACTAACCAACACACACACACACACACACACACACACACACACACACACACACACACACACACACTACCTTGTTATTCATAATCCCCATGTTTCATTGTTAGTAGTACAGAAAATAAGACAGCACAGAAGATTGTAAGGTACATTAAGAGCATTGAAAGCAGACGCAGCTATCCCAGCAGCTCTAACGCAGCAGTCTCACTGCACCTTGATAAATATAAACGATTGTCAGTCGTGTTTGTAGTAGCACACAGTCAAAGTGACTTCACTGTCAGCCTGACAACCATGGCTCTGTGAGAAAGCAGAGCAAAGCATATGACATAAAATCGACATTGCCTAGGGTCCTACTCAGCACAACCAAAAAGGGACAACAACTTGGTGACTTATTGGGGATGATCGACTTTTCCCTTAGAGGATGCAATGAATAATTCTCTTTTACCAGGAAAGAAAAAAAAAAAAAAAAAACTCCCCCGGGGTATTGAACCAAATCGTCTTTTCTCTCTTCATTAGAAAAAAAAAAAAAAAAAAAAAAAAAAAGAGTCTACAAAGTCTTATCAGCATTCTGCATTCTCTGCCATTGGAGCTCAGATAATTGATTATGTTTAGGAGGTTCACCATTGGATATGCTGCGCCTTAGTAGTGGGAAGAGATATAGCAGTAAATTAAGTTTACCTTCCCAGGGCACAGTCAGACAGAGATTCACTGACCTCAAAGGACACAGTGAAATTGAAATTACATTACAGAAAAACTTTCATTCAGATGTATTATACCAATTGGTTACACTGCACACCCATATTTCCTTCTTTTTTTTTTTTTTTTTTTAAATGGCAGAATCATAAAGTGACTTTTCACGCCATCAGTGATTACAAGCCACGTGTTATTGGCTCGACTGATAGTTCTTTAGTCTCGTCTCTGCGAATCAAAAGCATATCCACTTGTTATTCTGCGAGAATGTCTGTGCACCTTTTCTTTTTTTTCTTTTTTTTTTTTTTTTACACCCCTGTTCTTCATTCCATTTGATTCACATTTACAACAAGAAGCAATTAAACTTGTAAAACAAGCAGCTCAGAAAATGCTCTCTGAACTACAGTCATGTCAGATTGTGCAAACATATGAATTAGCGGTTGGGTTTTTGTTCAGCTCCAATTAATCTGTCAAATATGTTGCATTTGTTTATATTTAACTGATGAATTGAACTCTGTAGATGTGTTTTCTATTATCTACTAGTGTCAGGTGGAGACAATTTGAATACTTTACATCACAGGTGTCAAACATGTGGCCCAGGGGCCAAATCTGGGCCGCCAAATGGTCTGTTCTGGCCCTTTGGATTAATTTGTTAAATGTAAAAATGACACTAATATATTAATGAATCATTTTAGGTGAGGTGCCACATTCAGACCATATTACTCTCATAATAACATAAATACAAGTCACTTTTTTCTTTGTAAATGTTTTCATTTAGTTTTACTAAAACAAAGTACAATTATCACAAAAAAATGTCTATAACCAGAACAAATACGAAAAACCTGAAATGTCTTAAGAGAAGTAAGTACAATTTTAATAATATTCCACCAATTACTAAATGTTTTGTGCATTTGTAATATAATACACACTTGTAACACTTATTTCAGTTTGTTCATGCTTTTCACACTGGATGGTTTGTAGATGGAAACATTTTATGACGTGAATGTACTTTTTTTTTTAAACATAGACAACACTTTGGGGTTGATTATTTATATGTTTTTATTTTATTGTTTGGGCCCACTTCTGATCAAATTTAGCTGAATGTGGCCCCTGAACTAAAATGACTTTGACACCCCTGCTTTACATAGTCTAAATCTGCCCTTTCCAGGCAGGTTACAGCTCACATAATCATTAGCCGTCTTTACTTTTTGCCTGTTGTTTTGCAGGAGCACTCTGTAGCTCTCCTTGAAGTGTCAAACTTGGTACCTGCGTATGAGAGGTGATGACGCAAAAAAAAAAAAAAAAAAAAACAAATCCGCCAACACCGTCACAATAAAAATAAATAAAAATAACTGCTTCAAGTGAAACTCCAGCTGGCAGAATGTGATTTGACTGAAGGCCCAAACAGAACTGAATCTGGTGAAGCAGCTGAAATCATATTAATCACTTTATTTTTGGACAGACATGATTTCACCCTCCACAAATGACATCATGTTGTGGCTATGTATGTGACTGAAGGACTCTTTGCATATATTTTGTTAAATTGGCATCAGTGTTGCAGTATTTTTGCCGGCATGTCCAATTCTTTTAAAGAACAGTCATCAATCTTAACGCTAACAAATTCATTTTACCCCAAAAACAACTGCACAAGGTTTTTGGTATGTGATCTGTTTTGAAGGCTACTGCAGACTTGATGCTGCCTCGACCACACACACACACACACACACACACACACACACGCACTCACACACACAAATAAAAATGAATGAATGAATAATAATAGTTAAAAATAATATAAATACATAGAACAAATAAAAGTACATTTAAAAAAAATTAAGTAAAATAAAAATAATTAAAAAAAAAATAATAAAAAAATTACTTAAAATAAAGACAAAAATATTCATTTTAAAAACTAAATAAATACATAAAATAAATAATAAAAACCCCTTTACATCCTAAAACTCTTGCATGACATGCGTTTTTAATTTCTCTTGGCTGGTGAGCTTAAAAACCAAAAATGGTAGGAGTACTATTCTGAAATATATATATATATATATATATATATATATATATATATATATATATATATATATATATATATATATACACACAAATATATGTGGTGTCAGTATAATGTCCTCGTAAGTGGACACCAGGCCCTTGTAGATATTGTGGTCTAAACAGAAAATGTGAAGTTCACATATATGGACGCTAGGTCCTAGGAGGAATAAAGATAGGAATATACACACACACACACACACACACACACACACACACACACACACACACACACACCCCTATAAACCTAAAACATAGTAAACACTCACCAAATGGCAAACTCAGCCACTCTCTTCGATTACAACAGAAAATGGGCAAACATTGATGGATACAAAATGTTTTATAACATCTAAAAAAAAATAAAGTGGTTCAATTTAATGCCATTTTATGTTAGCAGGGACTTCACTACCTCTATAAGAAAAAAGTATTAACACTTTTAACACACGTCTCTTATTTATTTATTTTTTTTAAACAGCTGGATATGTTGTCTGTTCATGATCAGTTTTCTTTTATCAGTCCTCAGAGGGACCTTGGAAGATGAAGAGGTTATTAAGGAAATAAATAATAGGCTACACAGACACTTAGCTTGATCAAGACCAAACATTAAATAATTACTGTAATTCACTTAGGCTTCTTTTAAGCTGTGTAACGATTTTCCCTGTTTCCCTCCTGCATAAAATTGATCTGATGAGCAGGACTAAACAAACGACCTCTAAATTAATTGGGATTTGCTCCACCCCAAAGTAGTGCATCCATCTGTAGAGGAATTGTAGAAATGCTTTTAAAGAAGACAAGATAGGGATGGAGGCAAATTTAAACAAAAAAAAAAAAAGAGGAAGAGAAAGAAATATTCTGAATAGGCCACTACTTGCTTTGCATCAGCTGCCATCAGGGTAAAAATATTGTATATGGAAGTGACTGACGTTAAGGAAACTACAGCCACAGAGTAAATTGGAATATCACTTCGTCCTTCTCGTCAAAGTAAAAACCCAAAAGGGAAAAAAGGAAAAGAGCATGTTCGTGTGAGCACATTTCTCTCCTGCGCCTGTGTGTGACTGCATCAGTTTTGAGGTCAGTGAGCTGTAAAATAGACCACATGTGGGAGAAGGATGAAAGAAATAAAAGAAAACACAAGAAGTGGTAAAAAACCTAAGGTGGACATCACAAGACATGACACCAAGTTAATGTGGACGGCCGGGGCTATGAAAGTGTAAGGGACAAATCCTCTTAGAATCAGATCACATTATCTTTCTTATGTTGCTGACGATCACCATCCATCTTCCTAGTGTCCAGAGGCAGAAGCGAAGCCATGAAGTGCACAGTAATCACAGTGGAACTCTGCACCGTTCTACCCATCTCCGACTCCTGGTCGTGGATCAAAGAACCTGTGCTCCCTTTGAAGTGGAAGGGCGGCCCGCTCAGGGAGGAAGGTACGCTTCTTTCCATAGGCTAATGAATCAAATTCTTCTTCTAATTATCTCTCTGTATGAAGGGAAATTTCAAAACATCATTGGTCCTCTGGCTTTCTTTTTCCATCAATGGTAGAACATGTGGGAACCAAGATACTGCAGGTGTTGGACTTTAATCCATAAAAGCTGTGGCGTGTTCAGTGTTATTAATGCAGAGGCGGAAGAAAACCCACAGATGACATTAACCCTAAACCGAGGGTGATGGTCGTGACTAATGGAGAGTAACACTGACAAGTATTCTTCATCAAACCAAAACTGAAACGAAATTTCATGGAGTCTTTCACTTAGAAGATAAATTCCCATAATGACAGGACTGGCTTTTATGGGCACGCGGATACCACACATGTTAATAAAGCAATTAGAAAGATCATTTACAGACGAGGCTGACTAACACAGTAAATATACCGTTATTAAAGGTAATTATAGTGTGAAAGGACCGTTGATCATCCTCTTCTGAGAGGATAAGACAACTTCTTCTTTATGATCTACTGTCTGTATTACCAGCAAATGGTCAAAATGCTAAAAACACATTGAAAAAAAGTTGAGAATGTTTGTGATATTTTGCTTTTTTTAAATGGAATTTTGCATGATAAAACATTTCCTAGTGGTCTACATGAAGTGTAAATCAGTGGTGGGTACCGGTCGTTCAAAAGAGTGGAAGCTCATTGTCGACTTACATCATATAAAATGTGTCAATTTATTTATATGTAAATTCTGCCCTCCATTCCTTTTCAAGAAAATGGTCTGTGACTCTTTTGTACCACGCCACATATTTTTCAGGGACTTGACCAGTGTTCATTAAATAACCAGCAGAGCTCAGCTGCTTCGATGGCCTTGGTCCATTGTGTTGCAGGTGTAAAACTTCAACCTTTTTAAACAGAAAAAGCTCCAAAGAAATACTATGAGTGTCTTATTTACAGTGGAAGAAATTAACAAGTAATTTCTCAGCGCAAATACTAATAAAGGGGATGCTTTTTTTTTTTTTTTTGCTCTTTCAACTTCCCTCTGAAACTCTGCGATGGGACTGAGCTGAGCTGTCAGTGACTGTGTATATCTCAAAATACCTGTCAATCAAAATGGGATCCAGCCTGTCCAGTGATCCTCCAATTATCATGCAAGAGCTCAGCGTCCACGCCCACAGCTACATTCACCCACAGAGACACTGAGCATCTGGAAGTGAGACAAAATTATCAGAATTTATCCAATTACTGTTGAATTTCGAGGCAATAGAAAAAAATTGTTCCATGCAAAACCATTAAAGTGAATGGACACTCAGCTTCTACGAGTAAATACATCGATCACAGACCATAGAAGAAAACAACACTATAGAATACTGTATATAGAACTGAACAACATTAACTCAGCTGATTCTGAATTAACTTGTCTTCATGATTAACATGTAATACATTTTTTTTGTCAATAAAATGTGAACACAATGATATATATATTTACATTTTTTGATTTACATTTTAGGTGAAGTTGAGTTTCTCTTGGAGTCTTAGAGAAATCACCTCTGCTGTAAATGCTCTGCTTGGGTCTGAATTCTTCATTAATTCAACTCCGCACGTCCATCTTTGTGACAAAGGGCTCGTCACTGCTGAATGGTGACACATGCTAGACTTCACTCATATTCTCTTAGACATGTCTGACTAATATTGCATGTAATTCCTCACTGGTTCTGTGGTGAGTGCGCACACTGCATTGGTATATTTATCAACATACTCACATGCCCTACAGAAAACATTAAACAGTCATACTAATACACATATTAATAGTTCTGCTCATTCATTGTCTACCTGTGCTGCTGCCAGCTTGGCCCCTCCTCCTCTGAGCTTGAGGGTTGAACCAGAGCAGGTGAAGCAGCTGCCTTTTATGGTAAGAAAAAATCCCAGCCATACCATGTGTACTCTGGGTGAAGTGGGATTTTCAACTGTGTGGATTAATTAAGGTAAAAATGAAGTCTAAATTATATGATTTAGCATTGTTGATGACTGTGGGAATGGGTTTAATATCAAAACTATGGTATTACTTGGTAAGGTCAAAAATGTATTTTGTTTGGTTAATTGAATAATGGTTGGGCCAGGGGAGGGGCTTAGCCTTTATAATACTATGGTCAACAGGGTCAAGAGTGCAGTCTTTTTAAAAAAAATGTTTTTGGATGCCAGGCAGTATGGCTGTGCTTGAACAATATTTGTCTGCGTTCACGGAAAATAAAAGCAAGGTATGCAGTATTTGTGACTCTAGCTATCCTTTTTCAATTTTGAATGGAACAGTGAACCTACATTTGTGTGACAAACTTCAATGCTACTTCTGAGTAATGACACCAGAAACGTGGTTTTAAGAGCTGGTCTTTTAATTAAATACACATGAGCCACTTCATGCTCCACTCTGTTAAGGTTGTTGATTGTGCTGTTCTGTCCTGTTCAACCAGGAACTGAAAATTTTAGGTAATTGACTCAAAGTTTGGACATATTTTCAGCATGGATGTTGGTGACAATTATGTCATATTTGGAGAAATGTTCTTTGAAAGTCTTGACCATATAAGTGCAAATGTCTTGATGTAACTAGTAAATAGCTTTGCAGCACTTAGAGGATTGTAGTTCAAATTTCCTGAATGATTTAGAGTCAAAAATATACAAATAAATTAAAGAATAAATGTGGGTTTAGCAAAATAGGGTCCCTTTAAGATCCTCTGTGTGTTCTTCTGTTTCATGCTTTTCATTATCAGTCGGTTGTTGCTACATAATCTACCCTTGCTTATCATAATAGCCTAAATGACTCATTTTTAGTTTCTGCTATCTGCAATTATTAAATCCTTTTAATTTCTATCTGCAGCTCTCGAAGCAATTATTAAGCCACCTATGATTTTTTGGGGGTTTAAATTCATTATAATAACCCTTCAACATGATCTTCTAAAGATAGTTATTTAAAAAAAAAAGAAGATTTTAATTGTTTTCAGCATTATATGAATTTACAGCATTCTTGTTGTTGAGAAAATGTGTTTTTTGTTGCCGTTCATTAAAAAAAAAACTCTCTCCATCTTCCTCTACTCTCCCAAAGACATGCACTTATAGTCGGTTCCTTGGTTAATATTTGATCTATATTAAGGTGTTCCTATGAAACTAGTTAATTTTGGCACATGACACTTTGCAAGCTTTATATACCTAATTAAAAACAAAAGACATTTACACACATTTTGTCCCATAATGTACCAAATAATGACCTCAAATAAATGCAAAAAATGTTAACTCTCACTCTGAGCAGTCCCAAAATTAATAACTTTTTAATGAAATATTTTTGTCCCAAAATTGGGACATTAAACACTGGAAAACATGGTTGTAAATGAAGACACTGTACAGGGCTCTTCCCAGAAATTCACCCCCATTATAATGTACACCACCACTCATTGTTCAATTTGTTTAATGTCAAACAAATGATCTTTATGAAACATTACATCTTCACTCTGACAGAATATTTGCTCAGTAATAGTTTTAACCCACATAAATACTTAACCTTTTCTGCACGTAGTCAATTGACATTAACTAATACACTGCCATCTAGTGGACAGAACATATACAATTCAAGTTTGATGCCACCATACAACTGTAACTTTCAATAAAAACATTCACTTCTGAAAAAAAAGAGAGACTATTTTAATTTCCTTGAAACAAAAATAACATGCTACTGTTTTTTTTTTCATATTTATTCTCTCACAGGTACATTTTGGGAATGTACCTGTGCAATTATGCAAGGCAGAGTGTGTCAGAAAAATGGAAAATTACTCATGATTTAGGTAACATGAGTTGAGAGGATGTATTACACATGACCAGGTCTTTGATATTTGCCCCAAAATCATATTCAAACTTTCTTTATTACATTCAAATATGTATTAATATTTTGAACATTAAATGCTAATTCTACTTCAGATTCACTGCAATGGGGGACGGGCTTTACGCCAATGTCCTCATGACATGCAGTGGACAGGCTTTTTCTGAGTTGCTCATTTCTCTGTTGTTTTCTATCCATGGAAAATACAGCCAGTGGAAGTGACACACCATGTAGCATGTGTTCATACCTTGGGGTGACCCATCAGATTCCAAAACGTACGTGGAAAAGTGGTTTTCAGCAGAATGACACCTTTAAAGCTCTCTGTACAGTCTTCCTCAAACTCTTTTTACAGTCAAACCCTACTTTGGTTATTAATTATTATAAAACAGCCAAAAATGAAACAGACCAGTTCCTAACCCTCATTGTTTTCCTCTTAAAATCAGCAGGTCGATCTCAAACTGAACACATACAAACATTTTCATCATTACTGGGATCAAAAGAAAGCATAAGCCATTCTCAGAGGGGTCCTATTAGGCTCATTTTTGGCTTCATACTTCTATTATAGGAGTCTACTGGAGTATATTTACATGCTACAGTGCTCAAAAAGCCAATTACTTTCTCATACTGCTCACCTCTTTTCACCCTCTGCCTGAAACGTTTCATCTCTTTAAGCCCGCCTCCCGGACAGCCAGGTTTGTTCTGATTGGACAGTTGGGCTGACCGTCGGTTGGCATCGCTTGCCAGTAGTCTCATCTGAGGGTCTATGCTCAGAGACACTCACTGAGAGGCCTTTTGGCACCCTTCAAAGAAAAAAAAAAAAGGTCTATGTGGAGTCATATTTACTGCTACAACATTCAATAAAAAGATTCACTTCTGAAAAAAATGACACTTTCCAAACATGGACTATTTTATAATTTCTGTGAAACTTTCCATTGACTGAATATTCAAAAAATGTGCAAATAAAATGTATTATTATTAGTTAAAAATGTAAAGAGGTTAGATTATTAAGTTAGTTATCCCTGCAATCTGAATTCAATTCATTTGTCCAAAAAAACCCCCAAAAACCTGATGCCATTTTAGAATTCTTTCAAGGTTTTTCTATCTTCTTGAGGCTGTTTCTCTTTGAGTTCAGGTAATTTGCAGGTCGCATAAAAGAGGTCTTGCTTTGTTGCAGCATATTGTTTAGTATTTTCAGTAGAGTTTTAGGATTTTTGCATAGCACAGATGGAGTTTTCATGTGATGTAACAAAAAACCTGAAGGTCTTAGTGTGGGATAACCTCTACATAAAACCTCTGAATAGATTCATATGACGTCTTCTGGGAGAAACTTAAATACATTCTACATAAGCTTGGGTTAAAGTGGATCAGCAGATAAGAGAACAGGGGTTTTAATGAGCACATTAGCCTCGACAGCTGTAGGTGCAGACAGGCGTTCAGTTTACAGGTGGGTTTAGCAACAAATCTGTACTTATACCAAAGCAAATACCTACTAATAGGGAACTGCTCAGTCCTTTACCAGCAACTGGGGATGTCCAGTTCCCATCAGTATCCGCTGCCAATGTCGCTTTTTTTTTTTTAGAAGATCGGATCAGATTTAGTAATGAGATTCAACCAATCCAGGCCTGGTTCCAGAGGGGGGAACAAGGGGCAATAACCTCTTAAATAAATGTCCTGCAGCTCAAATGAAAGTTTCCCAGGGTAGTTAGAAGAAAAATGAGCTGCACAACAGCAGAAGAAAAATGAGCTACACAACAGCAGGAGAATTAGTAAAGTGTCTAAAGTTTCATTTTCAGTAGACTGCAAAAATCTAAAACTTACCAAAGTGTAATTTTCTCATTTCTGGTCAAAATATGTCAAAGTTTACTGTTACTTTATTTGTACCCGTGGGTAGATTTGTCATAACATTTTTAATTAATTCAAGATTTTATTTATTTTTTTTGCTCAATCATGCAAAAAAAAAAAAAAAAACTGCCAATGGAAGAAGTGAAAATAATTTTCGAGATCTATTTTCTACAAATAAGTTCTTATATCTCAATGAAAAACTAGAAATGGAAAAAAAAAAATTTACTTCGTAAGGTTTTTTTTCTCAGTGTATTAGTACAAAATGTAGCACAAGTGAAGTGAGATTGTCATTATTAATGGGTTAAAAAGGCTCTACTGATCAATAATTATGCAGCAATTTGAGAACCATGTGTCATATCTGGAAAAAAAACAACAACCTATAATTCAAAGGACACTCATACACTGGAAAAAATCTAAATCTTAACAAGTGTATTTTCTCATTTCTAGTCAAAATATCTCATACAACTTAAAATAAGACATAATCACTTAAAGAGTAACTTGTAAGTGAGATATGATGAAAATCTTGAAAAATCTTATTTCATGAAATGTTACCAATGTAATTTTCATTTGTTCCATTGGCACATTTGTATTTTTCCCCCCCATAATTCAAGTTTTTTTTTGTTTTTTTTTTACTTAATTGAAGCAAAAATAAAAATCTGCCAATTGAAAATTAGCTTGGTAAGATGTGCATGTGACTGAGCGATAACAATATAGTCATTCACAGTCAAGTTACATTTCCTTTCTAGTATTTAACCTCATCGACAGGTTTTTATCACCATAAAAAACACAAACAGAAACCTTGGATGTTGCAGAAGTCTAGAAAATATGTCATATTTCTGTCAAGTTTTAGATGTTGTAAATGTTGTAGATGTTTTAACGTTCAAATGATTCATACTGTGGGTTTAAAGTGTATTTTTTTGTACACTATACACAAGCTTTACAATAGTGTTTGTATTGATTGTCAAAAGCACAAGGTTCAGGCTTTCGATACTGAGACTAAAGTTTTCTTAAGAGATGAACTGAAAACTGGTGACTCTCACACTCGGCCAATTCAGGTCAGTGCAACTAAAGGAAATGTTGGATTGTTTCTGTGCCTCCAAGGTCTCCCTGTTTTTCCTTTTCTTTGTGGCTGGATATTCTTTTGTAGCATCTTAAAATGTGAGTATGACATTGAGTTATATTTATAATAGCTGCCTATCTTCAATTTCTTTATTGTATTTAGAGGAACTATTTAAACAAAGAGAGAAAACAAGGTCTACCCACTTTTTTTTTTTTTTTATCTATATATGAAATTACCTCCCTTTTTTTTTTCGAGGGGGGGGGGGGGGGGGGGGGGGGTATATAAACGACCCGCAACCCACATTTTTAAAAAGTACTCAAGGGTCTTTATGAACATCAAATGACTTTACCACGCCCTATTACTTCTGGTCCATGGGTGCTTAGTTCGCAAAAAATTTAATGGGAGTGAATGGAATTGGAGTGCTCTGAAATTGACATGTGATAGTTAATAAGAAATATTTGATGTGTCATAGGTAGACCACCCATTTTTTGATGGCAAGCAAACATGACACTGGGTTTTATGTGGGCTTAGAAAGAGACTACAATGGGTCGCGTGTGTGACGGACACTTAAACACCCATTGCTTGTGCACAGCATTTAAACCATGGGTTGGCAACCTGTAACACCCAAAGAACCATTTGAACCTGGTTTCCACAGAAAAGAAAACACTGGGAGCCACTCATTATCTTTAAAAATCTCAGCGAGTGTGTCTCAAACTTTCCTTTTTTCCCCTACTCTCCCAACTTTATTTTCTCTCTTGCGTCCTCCGTACCATAGGATACTTCTGACGTTGTACAACACCCTCACGGATATTCAGTTAATAAAGCATATTTACCAGGTTATTTTAATGTTTATCTCAAACGACCCGACCGTCCGCAACCCGAATATGATTACAAATATTTTTCAATGACCCAGTACTGCGGGTCATTGAAATACATATATTTTCTTATTACTGAAAAATCAAACATTGTGGATGAAAAAACAACAAAGTAGTAACAAACAACAACACTGATAACACCATGTTACAATGAAAATATACTAAATGTAAAGAGAGTAACTAAACAATATGGAATGATTAGAGGTGAGGAGGAAGAGGGAAATTATAATTACTGTCATAATGATAACAACAAGAGCACAGACATACATCCAAATAATAATAATAATAATGTCAATAGTTTAATTCACTAGTATTATTGTTATTGTAGTGGTGGAGGAAAATACAAATACAAAAATGGATCAAGTTTAACATTTGTAATAATCTATTTGTATCACATGCTATCAGATCAAACCCATATGTGAGAGAGAGAGAAAGAGAAAGAGAGAGAGAGATACACCACCAACCCCCCACATGACCCCCAGCAACAGCTACGACCCAGTCATAGGCTACATTCCTTCACTGTGTAACATAGGACTTTTTTGTTTTGCACAAACAGCCCTATCACGATAGTTTCTCTGCTTCTGTGAAAGACAGTTCAAAACTGTACAATATGTAGTGTACAACTTGTTATGTATGGGCATTAACCCATAAACAAACTTAACATTTGAAATCAAGCAAATGAGTATTTTTCACTCACCTTAAGTGTAGCCTATACAGTGCCATTATTTATAATCTTACCTTCTGTATTTAGCTTTTCCCCCCCAGTGTAAATAATGTGTTTTTCTACATTTAATTGACTGATCATGTAGATGTTCATTCAAGCTAAGATTAAATTTGAAGATGATTGCATCAGAAACAGAAAGAAAAAAAATCAAGGAAGTTGCTTTTTCAACAAATCTATCAGTAATTCATCACAAAACAAATGTCTCCAAATACTGTCATTTGTCAAACTACATGGTTTTACAATTGAATCGATATTGCAGAATGCAACAGTATTCCCACATTCACTACAGAGTGTCCAAATGGGTCATATCTGAGGACCATGAAAAGATGAAAAACAACATCGTACACCCATTATTTATATCACAAGTGTCAAACATATGGCCTGTGGGTCAAAACCGACCAACCAATGGGTCCAATCTGGACCCTGGGATGAGATTGTAAAATACATTACACTGAAGATATTAACAATAAAATGTGTCAAACTTATTTTCTTGCAGGTTCCACATTCAGACCAGGTAGATGAATCAGACCAATAAAACACTAATGTAATTTATGAGTAATTACTCAAAATGTATCTTTTTTTATTTGTGTAAACACCTTAAATTACATGTAAATATAACAAATTTACAAACTATCCTTTCACAAAAAAAAGAAGATTCTGAACAAAGATGAACAACCTCAAATGTCCTTTAAAGAAGTGCAATGTTAATAATGTTGTGCCTGTTACTAAATGTTTTGTGTATTTGCAGATCTGATCTATAATGCACATGTATAAATGACAAAGTGAGGCATTATCTTAGTAAATGCGAGTTTATTTTACAGAAATTTAAATTTTTCAAACTTTTTTGTTTGTAAAATCTTTAAATGTAAATATTTCGTGCATTTTTTTGTGATCTGCAAGTTGGTAAAAAACGTCAGACAAAGATTGGACAGAAATCATACAGGACATTTGCACTCACAAGAAAGTGACATTTTCTTTTAAGGGACAAAGAGACTCAATTTTCACCTCTTATTTGATGTAAATTGGGTTTATAGGTCATGTGTATATTCCACTTAGGATTGTGTAAACAGTATTTTATGTGTCTATACTGGTGACTTGTTACCTTATTTGATTTTTTCCCTTCATATATAAAAAAAAGCCAGCACAAAACACTTGAAAAGCATAATTTGCTGTTGACATCTGTAATGTGAAACACCATGTTGTACCCTGTGGGGACAGTTGAATGTCTTTTGCTTTTCCAAATAAACACAGAATAAAAAAAAAAAACAACAAAAAAAACTTAAAAGCATCATTAGAGTGGTCTATTTTAATGTGAAGTGGGACCAAAGTTTGGAAGGAAGTGACTGTTTCAAGTATCAAACAGTTTAGAACAGTACATGATTGTGGTTGCCAACAGCTTTATAGGTCTATGATGATTAAAAACCGGGGAAATGATGGTGTCAAGCGACGCCCTTCGTTTCAACGGTACATCCAACTTTCGTCGAGCAGAGCATTGTTAAATAAAAATCTTGGCCATCACAGGAACATCATTGTCAGTACTTAACTGACGTAAAGCCTCTCGGCCAACAATACACATTTCATATCATAAATTTGCTTCCTTGTGCTATCAAAATGTCTTTTACTGGCTTGTCACTAAAGGCACAATGTTTTCCCAGTCAGTCATCCATCACTGTAGAGCACATGGGACATTGGCCTGCACCCCTTAAATGTCCCAAGGCCTCCAGTGGTCTGCCAATCCTGACATATCACTGTCAGTATAAATCTCATTTCTGCTTGCGTAGATAAAGTTTGACCTCTGGTATAGTTTGGCTGACTTAGTTGATTCATGACCTAAGAGTGCAGACCACAGGTGATAGCGAGCGCTGCCAGACCCTCCCGAACACAACATCATCATTGAAATATAGCATCCCCGTTTGTCTTCTTCATACTTCTATAATCTTCCCACCTTTCCAACATTTTTTAGATTGGTTTCATAATAATAATAACAATACCTTAAACTTATATAGTGCTTTTTTGGACACTCAAAGGCACTTTACATAACAGACAACAAGCAATGCATTCAAAATAATTAAATATGTAAAATAAAATAAGATGAAATTAAATATAAATAAATAAAAAAATAAAACTAAGCAAAAGCCAGTTTGAAAAGATGAGTTTTAAGAAGGGATTTGAATATGGATAGTGAGTCCGAGTTCCTGATGGATAGTGGGACAGAGTTCCATAGTTAGGAGGGCGGCACCTGCGAAGGCTCAGTCCCCCAAAGTCCGGTGCTTGGTGCGGACGGTGGGCATGAGGAGGTTTAAATTTGCAGAGCGAAGATGATGGGTGGGGCGGTATAGTTGGAGGAGGTCAGAAAGTTAAGGAGGGGCCAGGTTATGAAGGGACTTGAAGGTAAAGAGAAGGAGTTTAAAGTGTCTACGGTAATGAACGGGGAGCCAGTGAAGCTGTTTGAGGATGGGGGTGATGTGTTCCCTAGAGGGGGTGTGAGTCAGAAGGCAGGCGGCAGAGTTCTGAATGTATTGTAATTTTTGTAGCTGTGTGGAAGGAAGGCCGAAGAAGAGGCTATTGCAGTAGTGAAGTCTAGAGGTGATGAATGAGTATTTCTGCTGTGGGGAGGGAGAGTAAAGGGCGGAGACGAGCAATGTTATGGAGGTGAAAGAAGGAAATTTTGGTGACATGATTAATGTGAACTTTAAAGGAGGGGGTGGGGTCCATGGTGATGTCTAAGTTGCAAACAAAGGGGGAAGGAGTGACATGATGGCCGTCGAGGAGATGTTCTGGACAGTGGTGGGTGGGTGGGGGGTTTGTGCCCAATGATGTTTTATCTGTATTGACTTTTAGAAAGTTATTGTTCATCCAGGATTGTATGTGTGAGAGGCAGTTGGACAACAGTGAAAATTGAGTCCATGGTGATGAATGATCTGGCCAAGAGGAAGCATGTAGATGATAAACAGAATGGGTCCAAGCACCGAACCTTGGGGGACTCCATGGGTGACAGGGGCAGGGAAGGTTTCATGAAAGATGATCTGTTGGGCGGAGGTGTCGAGATGGCAACAGTGGTCTGGAATCTGATGATAAACAATAAGAGGAAACTTATGGACAGAGACCTGCTTCTTTATGACTACACTCTTAGACAGCAAATATATAGCTCGCCCATGGAGACAGCAACCCGACTTGGCAGCTTTACAAAGGCCACGGCTATAGCGGCTTCTTGTGATGTGTTTGGACAATAATGCAGTATTTGTGGCCTTAGATATGGCCTTATGAGAGGATGTGGCAGACAGATTCTATAAACTTTTTACTGTCTGCTGGGCAAATGTGACTGTAATTCATATCAGAAAAGAAGGTCAGTCTATGCTGACACAAGACAGCTCCGTGAAGAAACAGTATATCTTGCAAATGTTCAGCGGGCTGTCATATATTGTCAGTTTATGGCTTGACTACTGCTCAGTCACTTTGTTTCCATTTATCTTTGGAATGGGAAAAGACTGTTTTTTGGTTTGTTTTTTTAATAAAAAGTTGAAAGTATAATGCATCTTAAATTTTAATATTGGCGAACAACTCAGAGTGTAACTGAGAACAATATTTCACATTATTCTTAACAGCAACTGGTGACAAAAAATATCTACTGATCTAAAATATTTAATAACTTCTGAACCATTATTCCTATTTATCCATGGACATAATTAGTATAAAATAGTTTGTAATCTTTTCATAGCCGTCAGATATGACTGATTTGGACGTTCAGAGGCTCCATAGTTAATGTGGAAACACTGTCATCTTCTACAACATTGATTCCTCAGTAAAATCCATGGAGTTGGATCAATGACAGTGGATGGAGACACTTGATTTTATCTTCAGTTAATGATGATGGATTTGGATTTATATACTGTACTGCTTTTTTGGCCACTCAAAGTGCTTTAGATTAGTGACCCATTATTCATTCACTCTCACACTCTCCCTCTGGTGGTTGTAAACCACATCTGTATTCACAGTTGCCTTCGGACAGACTGACAGAAGCGTGGCTGCCATTTTGTGTTTACAGCCCCTCTGACAACCACCAAGTGTCTTGCCCAAGGACACAATGGACTGACTAGGACAGAGCGGGAGTTGAACTACCAACCGTTCAGTGAAAATGATATATTTACTGGAAAAGTCACTTTTTCTTCAGTTTTTTTATAATAATAATAACCTTCAACTTAATCAAGGCTTTTATGAATATCTACATGCTCAGGAAATTAAATACAAGACAAGTATTCAGAGAATGCCTAATCTCGCCCCTATTTTGTGCCAATCTCAAGTTTCTATGACAACCCATTCCTGAATTTTGACCTTTTTGCTAAATGCGACCTTGACCTTTGACAATATTGATAATTTCATTACATGTATATATGCGTCAGTGTCTGTACTATTATGATAATATCTCCAGTATTGATTAAGTTATAGCGTGATATGTCTATCCTTGACACACATAGTGTTACAAAATGAAATTTTGCGACATGTCACCTTTGACCTCCAGAGATCTCAAAAGCTATTGATTGTAGGTAATAACACCAATTATGAGAATTGTAGAAATCGTCATTCCGCATTGTTTGCTACCCATCTGAAAGTTCTGTGATCCTCCGTTCTTGAGTTATAATCAATAATGTGATTTTGACCTTTTAGTTAATTGTGACCTTGACCTTTGACCTTTATTAAAATACATCATTGCATATGATACACAGTAGCGGTATGTATATGTCCATGTAATGTCATGGTGATATCTCAACTATTCATTGAGTTATATGTGTGGACACAGACAGACAGACGAACCAACCAATGTTGGGCGAGATTAATGAAAGAATAATAAAAGTGGGTTTCGTAAAAGATGCCCCCTTTAAGAAAAGTTAAATGTAGAGAAACTGCCACAAATATAACACTGGTTCTTTCTGAATTAAATACGAAAGGTAGCTCAGGTCTGTGCTGTACAGACGTGTATCCCTGTGGTTCATATCAGTTCTGTTGGGATCTGCATGGGTTGTTTGGTTGTGGTTATGTTAGACCTGGGATTGTGTTGTACTTATCCCCATTTGATAGGATTAGCTCCAGCACCAGAAGTTGCACAGCGAATTTTGTTAACATCACATACGGCTCAAAAATGCATTCCATCCAGCTGAATTTCCACTGGTGATATGTAATTAAGCTCTGTAATTGTAAGAAAAACTAAGATAAGAGGTCAAGGATGGAGTATAAGAGGATTAAAAAGGTGCAGAAAATGACTTTCATTTACAACAGCCTTTTTTAGCTACCGAGTCGAGACCAAGGAAAAACATGCCATCATGCACGTAATGGAACACACATTTCTTAAAATAAGTAGGTTTAGAAGAAAGCAAACTCACCCCAAGTTGTGCTTTCGAAAAATAAATAGAGACTGAGCCGGTGCAGATGGACAGAGTGTGTCATTCTAAATTAGCCTTTCGACTGTTGACTGACAGTAGATTTTGGCGTGCACCTGCATCAGCTCAACTGGCGCCAGTGGCAGGTAGACAGAGAAGTGGTTAAGATGACAGGCTTAGTTTCATCCACTGCAATGAATTCAGACATTTCCACGAGGAATGATCTTTTTATTCACCACCGATTCTAATCTTTTTGCTTCATCAAATAGTAACATAACCATCATCTGCAGTTACAGTGATTAGTTAGAGTTACAGCAGTGGTCATAAGTTTACATACCCTAAAAGAATTTGTGATAGTTTAGTGATTTTTTTTGTTTTTTTAGAGAATATGAAAGATAAGAAAAAAAAAACATTTCTATCACTCATGGCTAGGGCTTGAGAGTATTTTAGGATTCTATTGAAAATGTGTTTGATTAATCGAATAATGGGATAAAACGGAATTTTGATTAAAAAGTGGCTGTGATAAGGTAAGAGAAAACTTTCATAAAGCTATGCCCCATTTTGTCAGTGCTTTTAGGAAATAAACCATACAAATTACAGGTGATTGGCTTGTTGCCTAAATCTATCCTTGTCACAGTAACAGTAACAAGGCAGCAGACCTCCGCCAAGGCTTCATTCACATGTGACGTGATCGAGCCATAGGTGAGATGATGTGAATGAAAAAAAAAAACAAAAAAACAAAACAGCTTCTATCTTGTCTGAATCCTGCGATATTATCACTGATGTCTGTTAGCTGTTGACTTTTAATGTGACCTTGACCTTTGACCTTCATTGCTCAAAATCTAATGGGTTCTTCCTTGACTCATTATCTATCATTGATAAAGATTAATCAAAATCCATTCATAACTTTTTACGTAATCCTGTTGACAGTCAGACAAACACACAGACTTGAATTAAATACCTCCTTGGTGGAGGTAATAAACAGTGACACATTCACCATAATTAACAGAAACCTAATCCTCTGCAGGACTAACACTATGTTAGGAAGGTACATTAATGTTAATCTCATTGGTTTGTGCTACGTTACATTTTATTTTATCTCTGGTACTATTATCTGGTATCTCAACCAAGTTCTGCCAATACGAATAGAATAGAATAGAGACAACATGGTGGTGCAGTGGTTAGCACTTGTACCTCACAGCAAGAAGGTCCCTGGTTCTATTCCCACACCAGACCTTTCTGTGTGGAGTTTGCATCGTGGGTTTTCTCCAGGTACTCCAGTTTCCTCCCACCATCCAAACACATGCACTGATAGGTTAATTGGTTAATCTAAATTGCACATAGGTGTGAATGTGATTGCTTGTCTATATATGTTCAGCCCTGAGATGAACTGGAGACTCATACAATGTAGCTGGATTAGACCCCCACTGACCCCCATGACCCTAGTGAGGATGAAGCAGGTTCAGATGATGAGATGAGACTCCACTCTGTGTCTTTGGAGAAGATGCTACAACATTGTAGAGGTTTAAAATGGTAGTGTTATGGTGGATATATATATATGCGTGTTTAACTTACTACCACACTTTGTACATTTTCTCTCTTCTTAATGTGCTTGTATCATCTTTCATTATTGTTTTCACTCATCTCTTCCATCCTCCTGCTGCTTCAACCAAACACATCCACCATCATCTCTCTCTTTGTGTGAATGACGTAAACCCTGTTGTGCCACGTTAAGTACTCTGTGCGAAATGCAACGCTTTGAGTTTTACAAATATGTAAGCGATTCCTCAAAGCAGAGACAATTTGTCAGTCATATTTTTATTATTGAGGTACTCAAATTACTTGAGGAATCATTTCAGCCCTACTTATGGCTAGTGGTTTGGTGAAGCCATTTATCATCAGACAAATGTGTTTGCTCTTGTTAAAATCATACTGAAAACACAAATGTCCCCTGGTCATAAGTTTACATACCCTAGTTCTTCATCTGTATTGTCATCTCTGTAACATCAATGGCAGATGGACGTCTTTTGTGGTGGTTGTGGATCAGACACTATTTTGTCAAATAGGAAAGCTGTCCATTTTTCTTGGCAAAAAACCTTCAGTTCCTTTCAGATTTAATGGCTTTATTGCATAAAACGCTAACTTTTTTTCTGTTGTAGCCAATGAGAGGTGGACTTGGCCTTATGTTTTGGGTCATTGTCATGTTGGAACATTCAAGACCGTCCCCATGTTCAATTGTCCATTCAGTCAGAGTATGTAGACTCATGAGCACAATGATAAAAAATACACAGTGAAAAATAAGAAGGAAACGGAAAATGCCGAAGTTCTCAAATGCATCTTCAGTCTTGTCTGATGGATTCACTCTTGATACATCAGTAGATTTTATTGGCAGCACAAGAATTTTACGAGTTCCTTCCATTTGCAGCTTAAACCAGGGACATGTTTTATTGAGACCCAGATTGCTTAACATCTGTGTTCCTGGCCTTGCATCGTCTGAAAATTGTTACTTTTGTCTGGGGGATACAAGAGGGTGATGAGGCGAAAACAGGCACAGAATGCAAGTGTCCCTTTCTACAACATTGGTATTTTACGGAATGGTGCTGATGTTTACGGTCGGTATGGGGTAATTAAATAACCGAAAACTATGACACAGCAACGAATGACATTTTTGCATCATTTGCTCTTTATGATCTAAGTGATACACATTATGTCGACAGGTCCAGTGGCTCCAAAACACATCATATACGATTTCTGTTACGATGAGCAAGACGTAGATGATCTAATATGATATGACATAGTAGCACGGGATCTTGAGAGATGCTTTCACCGTCACTCCTGCTGAAAATCTGATGCAACTCTGGCGGAAACCATCTTTGCACTAAGACGGACACTTTAATTAAACTGCACCTTTGTCTGTTTTACTTATATGTCAAGTGCTGCTGTTGTGACAAAGCAATTTCCCAACTGTGGGATCAATAAAGTACTTCTATTGTATTCTAAGCTCATGAATTGAAGTTTTAATCACACTGCCTTTACTGAAACATGTTCCTTTTTTTGCACCTAATGTTAGAAATTACATTCAGACGACAGGTCTTACTGCAAAGTTCACATTTTTTGGGTGAAATCCAATTTTTCGTGTGCCCGTTCATATTACACATTAAATGTGATTTTATTAGTTTTAAGTACAAATTGAATATGACCCTAAAGTGAACAGCATGCGCAAAAGAGGTCCTAATATTTACAAAAGTGACACTCCTGGGATTCCTAATTCTAATATTTGTCGCATTTCAAAGACGTAAAGGTCAGATAAATGTGAAATGATATTGTAAAATGTCAGATGTGCATCGGATTTACGACCACATATGACAGAGGCCTTGGTCGGATTTGAAAAAAATGGGATTTGTGCTGCTTAAATTGTCTTTAACAGATTGACTACAGGTCACATATGGGGGAAAAAATTGGATTTGGGCCACATTTGACTGCAGTCTTAACGTAGTATTAGAGTTAATGAAGTGGATATGAAACCACTGACTGCCAGCCAACTGACATACATTATCAAATGAAATTATACATTTTTCTAGATAAATGTACAGGCACAAATCAACTTTATCTATCAGATGTACTTGGATATTTCAATGAACTGTATAAGCTGCATAGTGATAATCCTTACTTATAGTTAATTCTAGAAAACAAGAACAAGTATATAATATAAAATATAAAGATTTTATTATTATGTGAGCCTGAAACCCCATTCATTTATTCACTCAAAATTTAATTCATTTCATTTTGTTTTATTTTAATTGGTATAGAGGGACAATGTACATTAATGAACATTTCTGTAAATGTATCCAATTGTAGCCAAAAGGCTAATTTGCATTGGCAGTCGCCCTGTGATAAAATTAAACAACAAAGAATCACAAACCAGAATTAATGGACTTGCAACACTTAACGACGTTAACATTAACACAGGACCAGAAAACAGAGAAACCGACAACATGCAGGATAGGTGAGAGAAAAAAACAAACAAACAAAAAAACAGATGGAATATATTACAAACATACAAATGAAATGCAGAATAAAATACAAATAAATCATAAATAAAATACATAAAACAGTTGATGCTCGCACGTCTGTGTTGTTTTCATCCATTTTTTTTAAAGTTACCTTTAAAAGAATATGAGGGGTAAGCTCTTATTGTGGAGGGAAGGCTTCATATTTCATTTGGATGTGTCCTTGTGATATGCCAAATGACAATAAATTATATTCTGGTTCTGAATTTAGTTTCATTTTCTGCTACACATCAGCCTCTACAGCAATATCTCAAAAAAAAAAAGATTAAAACATACTTGTGCTTTTTCCCTCATAACACAATAATAATGTCCTACCAAGATTATCTCTCTTTATTAACGTTTTCAGAACAGACTGTCAACAGCACTTCACAACAACATTCTAGTCATTTCTGACATCATTTGATCAAATACTTTTTAAATTAAAAGAAACACTCACATTTCTTTAAAAGGGTATAAAATAAGGACTGGCATTCTACAAATCATAAAAGAAAATGAATGACTGCTCAAAAAAAGTGTCCTGTTAGTGCCTCTTTTTATTAGAACACCAGATAGAGAATTGTATAGTCACCCTGCGGGACATGAGATGTCTTTTGGCATTTGACTGCTGAGTAATAAAGCTTTATGCCAACAGGCTTTATTAAGGCAGAACTTAGATTTCAGCTTTGGGCACATTTACCATTGCGGCAGATTGCAATGAATCACCCCCTCAAATCGCTATCTCTCCCCCTCCAGTCTTGTTTTTCGCAACGACGCTCCTGCCAAGGCATCAACCCACCCATGCTTCTGTACCTTTCTTCTCTTCCGACATAAATTGGCAAAAAAAAAAAGAAATAAAACCCAAAAAACAACTTCATGCATTCTGAGCCTCCACATGCATGCGCAAAAAAAAAAAAAAAAAAACCACACAGTTTGCCCCAAATTTACGCTCTAATCCTATTTGCCTGTCGTTTTGGGGACCTGTGGCGGAGTAAGGAAAGCAGTTAAGCTGCTCTTGTCTTAAGGGCAGCATGTGGAGAGTAAGACACATTAATCACAAGGGCATGAGGAAGGTGCAGGGGAGAAAGGATTGGAGTGTGAGGTGGGTGGTTGAAAGGTTGTTCTGCCAGAAATTACCATCAGTTTGTCACTGCTGTTGTCTAACACGCTGGAGGCACCTGCAGACCATGTTGGCACGGCTTTACTATTTGTCCACACAGCATCAGTTTGAGGGTAACTAATCACATCATGGAAGCTCTGTTAAATAAATACATGCAAATGATTGTTGGTATGCAAATACTCCCACAAGATATATCCATGTTGATGCAAAGCAAATGTTTTCTGTCTGCTCATTGTCTAGTGGATTGAGAGTCATGATATCAAGCGCTAGCAAACATACATTTTGTACAATATTTGCAATGCTGAAGAGATCCTGAGAGACCAAGGCAATAGTACAGTACATTGAGCATGTTAGGAGCAGTTCCTACTGATTCAACCGAGTAACAATGAGGACTGTAAGGAGCGTGGCTGGGAATAGAAAACAATTCCGTTTAGCGTAAATCATCTACAGAGACAGTGTAGGTAAATAGAGATAGATGGGCGACCCGGATAGCATGGGGACACGCTTTCTAAAGTGACAACCCATCAATTTACAATCAGCCTTAGAAATAGGAAGAAGAGCAGGCTAGTATATAAATGATACATTTGGAACATATGTAGTATATTTGATAAATCACTAATAATAATTTCCTATATGATGCACTCGCAACAAATGGGACAAATCATTCTGCAGTGAATTCAACTGTATGTACTTCCTGTATCTACCAACAACAAATAATATAATAATTACGTATGCTGTTTCTTCCTGTAATCATCAGTACTGCAATTATAATGCAATATTTATCAAAGAATAAATGCACCATTTATATATAGTCTTGAGCTCATATTGGTCATAGATAATACAAATATTCATAAAGAAAATATTTCTAACATTGTTCATAGATATAGCAATGCTTCTTCTCAGTCCTTTTCAAATATGTGTTATGTGTCGTAGTTTAAGTGTGTTTGTTTTTGTAAATTTCTTTCTACGTTATTTTTTCTTCCTTTATTTTCCTTATGTTTTGACATTCGTATTCGAATTTAATCCATTATAATTATAATAGTGATAATACTGTAAATATTGTGTCTATATTTTAGGTCCATTCTATTTAAATCTATTCATACTTTAATTTTGTAAAATGCTATAAAATTGATTCTCTTGTATTTTTAGTTTTTGTAATTTTAGTCACATGTCATTGTCTAAAGTAGTGGGGTTTTATTAATATTGTTGCAATGAGTGGAATACTACTCCTAATTTCATTGAATGGGGACACACTTTTTAAAGTGCAACTCATATTGTCATAACTATGGGGTTTATTTCTCTTCAACCACTTCCTCAGTGTACTTTCAATCACATGCAATAACCCTGCAAAATGATAATATTAAGAACAATTTCTTCAATAAAAAAGGCAATGTTAATTCAATATTTATCAAATTATAACTGCACTATGTATCTATAATCTTGTGTACATTGGACCAATTTTAAATTTTTTTCCTTGTATCGTATTTTTTTTCCCCTGCCATGATTTACTGACATGGAAAGTTCACGGCGCCTTCATGTTCTTGAAGATACTGCTGTCAACACTGAATAAAATTTTTCTTTTCTTTTTTTTTGGTGGAGGAATACTTATGAGCTGTCACAATTTTCATTTTCTAACTGGAAGTAAAGAAGATTTTCTGATATTTGGTATCACTTGACAAAGGAAAAAATAAATAAATCGGCGGCCTGTATTGGTCATCGGCTACAGCTGATTACATAATAATAATAAGAAGAATAAAAATAATAAGAATAAAAATAAGAATAAGAATTCTGTTCTGTTCTGTTCATTCTGTTTTCTAATTCTACTTTTAGTTTTTGTAATCTTATAGTCCTACTATTCTTATGTCCTAAAGTACTAATGTGTTATGAACATTGGACTGCAGTGTTTCCTCTAGTATTTTTTTCCGCAGCGGGGGCAGGCACCCCGGGGAGTCGTGGTGGCGTAAACAAATGACACTTCAGTGCAGATTTTATTTCTAGAACTGAGTTCTACAAATAAACAACAAACAAATGGTATCACGAAAACAAACAAAAATCAACCAAAACTAAAATAATAATACTAAATAATAATAATAATAATAATAATAATAATAATAATAATAATATCAGTGGCAAAGTTTGCACCCAGCCTGAAAGCACCGGATCTTTCTAGTTTTTAGAAAACTTCTAAGGTTCTTTGGTCAAATTCTTCCAGGCCTGGCCCATTGATACTGAGCAGCATCCGTGTGTTTGACCTTTCACCTCTTCTTTCATCACTCCTCCCTGACTAACGTTACTTGTCTTACACAAAACCTTAACGTTAGATAATTTACACAATTAATTTGACAAATGTGAACATAACTTATGATAATCTATGACTTAATAAAAGGCTAATGATACCTGTCTAAGCTCCTCCTTACCAATGTTTTTCTCTTTTTTCAGAAATACTTTCATAAACTCATCTGGAGTTAGCATTAGCTCGTGTAGATATTAGCTTAATGCTATATTCCTGTATAACTTAGCTTAGTTGTCACTGCGCATAATTGAATTACGCTGTTATGTAACATTAGCTGGCTGTCAATATTAGGCGTATATCTATTTAACTTTTAACAATGATGAGTTATCTCTAACTACCGTAACAATTCAAACTTTTCGTAGCCCAAAACGTAAAGATACACTCCTCCTCTTGACTGTGTGATCATCTGATCTGTCACTTCCCAGATACACTCTCGCAAAGAGTATATGACTCCAGATATTTATCTGTAGTTCGGGCTATTTTTGTTTTCGAAGCGGTGATGTATTTGTCTGTGAGTATATGACTGATTAGTCTCCTCATGACTGTTCCTTGTGTTATATATGCCATGTTATGTTACCTTTGTCCAGTCTATCATTGTCTTATCTTTTTCTGTTTACTATTCTTACCTGCCTTAGGACAACAGATGTAAATTAGCTTTTTTTTTTTTGCTAACTCTGGCATATTTACATTGATGCTTTCTGCTGACATGTTGATGAATATGCACTGTCCTAATTAAATAAATTCATAATAAAATAAAATAAATGTATTTGCAACAAACATAACATTTATATAAATTTGAAGAAGCGGTGGGGGAGAATTAGTAAATAAATGTAGCGAAAACACGCCACTGATTGGAATAGCAGTCTGAATTTCATTATACACACAATGACAATAAAGGCTACTCTATTCCAAAATTATATCACACAATAACTAATTACCCATAATTCACTGTCTTGGCAGTTTAATAAATGCAGTACAAGCCGACCTACGACCTCTGTCTGATGCGTTCAATAGATTAGGTCCCTCCATAACATAACAGAACTATGTTAACATATTTTTTTTTGCATAAATAGGGTACTGTACCTGACTAAAAGCTGTAAATGATGCCTCATCCCACACAAATGTGTCTGCTCACAAAGCCGACGATCCCTGGCCAATTAAGTTAATTAAGATGTGTGGTGCACTGGTATCACCAGGTCTGAGGGGGGGTTAATGACTTGGTGCTTTTATTCTTTGTGAGGCAGCAGGTGTATCCTCAGCGCTGCCCTTACAGAGAACGCATTAAGCATTCACCTCTTCATATCACAGGGTCAAATGAAAATATGACTTTTCATCTTTATGACTTTAGCATCTCTCGTACATTAACTGCTAGTCCATATTGTAACTTGATCCACGTATGATTCCCTTTATTGATTAAGTCTTTTTCCTTGTGGTCTAAAATAACCACATGTGCTGTAAATAAATGAGATGGACAGTCTGAAAATGAGACTCAGTTGACATGAAGAGGTCCTTCGCATGTGTCAGAGGAATGTAAATAGTCAATACGACTGTCTCTCAACAACCGCTCACATCATACTGAGAGGAAAAATGGAGACCTTAGACATCACAGAGCTCATTCACTGCCTTCCGTGTACTGTGATAACACCAGAATCCTGAGAAGTATCATGAAATGTTAAACAGAGATGAAAAATCAATGCATTTAGGCAGTAGGTATTCTATTTTTCCACTCTGCTTCTTGTTGAAAGCCCTAAAGGAATACTCCCTGTGACTCCAGTGTTACATGATATAGAGATATATATGTTTTGCCTTGTTGACTATAATGACAAAGTAAAGTGTGACACTTAAATGAGTGCATTTGTTGTTTTTTTTTTTAAAGGAATTACACATTTTAAAACATTTCACTGTTGTCTATATGAACTTTAAATGCTATGCTAGGGTCTAAAGTCATTATAATTCAACTAAACAGATCCATTTTTAACCCTATTCCTGAGTAGTGACAACAAAAAGGTGGTTTTGAGCACTGGCCCTTTAAATGCATATGACTCCACCCCCTCTACGTTGTTGACTGTGCTGCTCTGTCCCCTGCAGTGACTCGTGTCCATTAATACAACCAGGGACTGAATATTTTAGGTAATCGACTCAAATTTTGGACATATTTTCAGTGGGGTTATCAAAATCAGTAGATTAACACAGATTAATCCATCATCATAATTAATCTGATTAAAATTTTAATGTAATTAACCCATCTGCAGCTAAAAACAACAACGTATTTCAAGCAGTTTGAGTTGAGTTACCGATGCACATGTGCAGTCGGCCTCTGGATTGAAATATAAGGACAAAAAAAAAATCCAAGATGGAACAGTTGACCCACAAAATATTATACATATTCTGCGGGAAGGAATTTACTTTTCACCGAAGCACTTCTGGTTTAAAATACCACAAACACAAAGCATATGGAAAGTGACAATTGTGTTAGCACGTCAGCTAAAGCTAAACCCAGCTTCTAACAGACACATTAAGTTTATATAATAGACCTATATTGCCTTTTTATTTGTGCAAAATTATGTTGTTATTAATATGAATTCAAAATTAATGATATTTAATTATACTTTTTTTTCCAATTACATTTTATTTATAGTCACAAATTACAATAAGGACGTCTCGCAGGGCTTTAATCAAAATTAATCCACAGGAAGCCTGTGATTAATTGGACTGAAAATGTTAATAATTTTATAGCACTAATTTTCTTTAAGAAGGAATTTAACTAGGTTGTAGAAGTCCACTTGATGTAGGTTTCAAATTCAATCTTTTTAAAATACTAGCATCTCCAAATTCACAAATAAATGAACCAAAGACCAATAAAAGTGGGTTTAGCAAAATGTGACCAGGGCTAAATTTGTATGATTGTATTTTGGAAATACGCCGCAGTGCTCTGTGTTTAATACAGTGCATTGACACTGGATAAGACAAGTCTGTTTTTACCAGAATTTACTGATATTATTGTCTGATTATTAAGGTTAATGTTCATCATTTCAGTTCAATATCCTGCATAAGATTGAGATTTTGCTCTACAATAGAATAGAATAGAATAGCCTTTATTATTGTTGTGTGTGCAATAAAATTAGGAGTTTTTTACTGCCTAAAAGGAGTGCCACTCCAGTTTATGTAACAATATTAATGAAACACCCATATTATAGAAAGAAATACTGTGAATATAGCATTACAAAAATTTAAAATAAGATGAGAAAATACAATATAAAATGTGGACAATTTAAGAAAGTAACATACAAATAGATCCAAGTAGAATGACAAATAAAAATGGACAAAATATAATTAGATGCTAATTTACAGTATTATCAATGACACTGTGTAAGTTTTGTTCTTGGGTTTCATTTAACCTCCTTCATGAAGGAGGTTATGTTTTACCTCATGTCTTTCTGTCTGTCCAAATTGTTTAAAACCTTCTGAGGGATTGTTAATGACCAATAAAATAAATTGTTAGCGAACTAGTTTACAAATAAGTTACAAACATCCAGACTTTTGCTGCTTAGCGGAGGTCTGCGCTCTCAGAGTGATCTAGTTTAATCTGTTTTATTTTTTTGTCTGGTGGCATGGTTTGGTCAGACCTCAGTTGCAGATAAAAAAACAAACAAACAAACAAACAAACAAAAAAAAACTTACTGAATCCAACAGTTAGTTGGTCCAGTCACCTGATTGGTGTGTTCCAGTCTTGTCCCGCCTCCCTGTACACTAAACAGGTACAGAGGATGGCTTCGTTACTTCTTAATAATGACCACATACGATATATACTTTTTATACTTTTGGTGAAATTTTGATATCTGTGTAAAACAAAGTAGCACGGATATCACAATTTGCTAACAAAACAGTATGTGGAACCTACACAGTGGTGAATGTCGTCGTCGCTTCTCCTCGGATTTAAATTCTGATTGAAACAAAACATATCACTGTCGAAATTTAAAATTCTAAGCAATTTTGTTTACAACTTTTTCCAGTTTGTCACTAAAATCGCTTCTCCTCCCTCAATTCTCAATGGATTTCAATTCTAATTTTATCATCTATTAAATGACTAACTTTTGTTGATAGAAAAACATCACAGCTGTGAGATCCGGATGTGTTCAGGACCATTGGTACTATCTTTTTTTTTTTTTTTTTTTTTTAACATCAGCTTTAACCAATGACCATCGTCAGTCAATATTTTGGAGCAAAGACAGATTTTATTTTTCTCTGCCAAATGATAAATATCAGAAAATATTCTTTACTTACAATTATTAAACTAAAATTGTGACAGTTAATAATAAAGCTAATAAATATCACTACACTAAATAACATAATTGTTTTCAGTGTGAACAGCAGTATCTCCAAGAACAAAGAGTGAACTTCAACTGTTTTTAAAGCAGGGGAAAAAAACCAGAGCGTATCGACCAATGTAACAGACTGATGCTGAAACAAACAAAAAACAAACATCAATGTTGTTCTATTATTACTACACAGACCAACAGAACAAGGATTCCAGATTTTATCTATCACATGCTTGTGGTATGATGCATGAAATGCAAAAAAAAAAAAACACTGTTCACAAGATGTGCATAAAAATGACTCAAACATACCAAGACTTTCTCTGAAGGAGTGAAGAGACATGAATATAAATATGAAAGAAATAGTAAAGTGATATGAAAACATTAAATTACGGGGGTTTTCAAACTCAAAAACCTATTATTATTATTATTATTATTATTAGTGTTATTTTTTATGTTCCATCCAGGCAGAAAAAAACCTTTCAACAATACATTTTACAAACATCTTTATTTTTATTATTTATTATATTAATTCATATCTTTATCTTCATCTCTATACGAGCTTAAATATACCTTTATACTCTTTTTTTACTACCTTTTTTTTTTTTAAATTTCAAAAAAAAAATTGTTCACACATTTTAACATCTTTTTGTTTTTAACATGTCTTTAAATCAATTTTAACATCTGTGCATGTTTTTTTTTCAACATTTGTGTGTTTTTAACTTCTTTTATTTTCACACGTTTATGTTCTAACATCTGTTGCCTCCATATTTTTAAACACCTGTTTGTGTTTTAAAACATCCACAATGCATTAAAATTAAATTAAATGAAAATTCCCACAGCTCAGTCTTCAAGCTTTGGTGTTTAGTTTTAATATGACAGAGTTGACATGTCGATCACGCTTTGCAAATGAAAAGCCATAGTTTTTAAATAATCATTTCTTGCTCACCCTAGACTCTGTGTTTTGGTAGATGCTAGATTGCAACGGGCGGACGGACAAGGGGCGGGACTAAGGTCCGGACGTTCTGCGCAGCTGCAGATTTCGTTGCTATGGCCTAAAATATGACCCACAGATGCAGCGCAGTTAAAAAGCTGAATCGGGTGCTTTTATTTGAACATATTTCTTCATGGCGTGCTTTTATTATTATTATTTTTTGTTTCATGTGGAGTGTTTTGGCAAATCTAAGTACCATGAGGATGGAATATAATTTTTCAAATATTATATTTGTCTGAACCTGATCAGAGTACTGACTCATTCAACACTGTTGTTTTTACTCCCAGTTTCCTGTACACCACGGAAACTAGACAGAGAGGAAAGTCGTGGTGATGCAAAGTGACATTAAAATAATAAAATAACAGTGAAATAAAGCTTTTATTACTTGCAGCAGGTTTATTTTTAACAAGTCAGATATGTTTGACAATGTTCAGTCAGTTATATTTAAGAACCTCTGTTGAATTATATTATACAGTCATTTCTAGACTAATAAATTAATGGTAAATGCTTTTGATTCCATGAACATTGCACACAGTGTTTTTGTACATTACATTAATCTTTACCTTTGTCATACGAGCTACTGAAAAAAAAAACAATAAACTTAGACCTAGAGTCGTCTTCGGTGGTCTGGATATATTTTGCGAGATCTTCTTCTTTCAACAGTGCTGTCATCTTTCAGATGCAGTGTGAAATTTAATAATTTACAATGTTACGATTCTCTTTGAATTATCTCAGAGTCTTGAAATTACATCGAACGTCCTGAGCACCACCCCCATTCTGCCCACGTCCATCCGACCGTTCCAAGCTAGCATCTACCCTGTGTTTTCTGTCACTTCCATTTCAGTGACTACAAATCATGCATTTTTCCCCTTACATGTCCTGTCGTTAGCTAACCAACCCCCCCCCCCCCCTCTTTTTATTGGGGTTAACCCCCCCCAGAAGGACTGCCTCACTCACACTTTGAAAACCACTGTTATATTACATTAATCATTAAACTGTCACATGTGCACAGTGCAAGGAACCAGAACAAATATTGTGCAAATATTATATGTGTGTGTTTTTAACATACATATTTACTTAACAGCACCGTCTAGTGTGAATACTGGTAATGATTTAAGTGTTTGTGAGTTCACAGTCATGACAGTTTGATGAAAATAGCTGTTCCAGAGTCTTCCGCAGGGAAACCTCAAAGAACAACAGGTTACCTAATGTGACAGATAAGGTGAGCTAATTACACCACAACCAACATGATTTATTTGGTGACAAGATTTTGCACCATCAGACAGTGACAAGGCTGTGTTCGTTGTGCATCTATCACAAATCAACGCAACTTATTTAGATATAGCTTGACAGAAACTAATGTGTTGCGTAACAGAAAAAACTGCAAAGGTTACAGTGACAAATAAAAGCTGCTTTGATTCTCACTTTTGCAGTTCCTCATGAGAGACACACTGTGGTGCTTTGTGTTCGAATGAAGGGATGACCAGAAAAAAAACACATTTCAGTTTTATTGGAAATGTGTTGTTTTTCCCAAAACCTTATTAACACAAGGCATTAAAATGTGCATGGGGATAAAAATGTAAATATGGAACACTCAGCAGGTTTCATCTGCAGAGGTCTGTCCTCTAGTGAGTTAATGTTTTTGTGAAATGTAACAGGCCTGATTTGTTCCAAAGCCTCAAATACTACCCCATCAAACCCTTTAAAACATACACCGCGGAACCGGGGGGGGGGGGGGGGGGGGTAACTTTCGTGTTAAAAGCTGCAGTATAAAAAGTTGTATCTATGTTTTTAACAACAAAGTCACCACACACCGTCACTGCTGTCGTTGAAAAAAAAAAAAAAATGTCACAGAGACGCTGCATTTTGATTTGAATTTGTGAGCCTATCAAATTAATTGTTTATCATTACATCATCTATGAGTGTCCTCAGTAAAGGCTGTCGGCACCTGCCAAATTGCTGGCTGCTTCTATAGAAATGAAGAGACAAAAATCCTTAGCTGATTTTTTTTTTTTTTTCAAATAAACAGAAAACAGAATGTTCATCAAACTACAGCTTCTTTGACACTGACCCCAACAGACTCAGAGCGTCCAACTCCATCCTCTACTCAAAGTCCACCATGGACTCTGCCGCCCTACCAACCCACAGCTAGCTGCTCACCTCCGGCCGCTTCATCACAAGCTACTGAGAGCCACTGCTGCACAAGCAAAAGGCTTGATTAACACAAAAAAAAAAAAAAAAAAAAAACAAGAGCCCGCTTTCATCATTCGTGGTTAATGTAATATAATGTAAGTTGTTCTGTCGGTTACTTTTGCACACCTGCAGCTTGTTTTGTTGTTAGAAACGTGTGTGCGTGTGTGTGTGTGTGTGTGTGCAAATTATGCCCCCCCCCCCTTGTCCAGATGTGTTCCGCAGTCCATGCCTTTAAAAATTACAAAAATTTACCAATTTTGTATGAAATATGTGTTAAAAGTAAAATAAACCCTCACCACCATTATCCATCATATGATAACTTAGTCCAACACATATTGTTTGGAGAAGACACAGGACCAAAACTGGACCAGAACTTGACTCACAGGACACTGTCGGGGGTAAGTCACCAGAGTAAAGACACGGATTCTGTACAAATTCATGTGAAAAATAGCGAACTATCCCTTTAAGATCAGAGGGATACCATAAGACTCAGAACAACACAACTCAGCACTCATATACAAGAGAAAACAAGTGGATGTTAAACACTTGTACAGAACATGCCTGTCTGATGTCAAAAGGCAAACTGAAAAGCAAAGCCTCACTCACAGACCGTCTTTTTCCAGTCCTTAGGGAGACACAAAAGACCTGGGAACACGGTGAACCTGCTGGCAGACCCACTTTCACTAGGTCACATAAGTATGATGGTGTTCTGCCAGGGACTATTCTTTAAGTCTGACATGCACAGGAAGCCAGTGAAGAAAGAAAAACAGCAGAGTAATGTGTTCTCAAGTATTTACTCTGGTCAAGCAAATATAAACCAGAGAATGGTTACATGTATGAATGAGATTAAATAAAATAAGAAACCTAGAAATAATCACAACCCAAGTGTAATTTGTTATTTTTATGTTCAATTGAGAATCCATAATCAGAAAATGTAAAAAAAAAACCACTTTATTATTAATGTACAAATAAAAAAATAATTAGTTCTTAATTGTTTCTAATTGCATGCATACATTTAAAACTGGAAATAAGTAAATGAACCAAATGTTGGCTTTCATATTGATATTTAATCTCACCCAAAATTGGTTGGGGGAGATTATTGTAATCACCTTCAAAGTTCAAAGTTCACTTTATTTGTCAGTTCTGCTACATGTGTGCCCATATAAACACCTGAAATGGCATTTCTCTCTGACCCCTTTTTCCAAAGAAATAAATAGAAAAAATAACAAAGTATATATATATATTTAAATATATGAAAAATATATAAGCTAAAAACTAAAACTAAACATTTATACAACCTAAAACGATAACAAACAAATCTACATAAGGCACATATGAGATGATAGACAATAAGAACAAAGTGCTAATTTTTCAATTTCACAGTGCAGTTTAAAAGCTTGTATGTGTTTGTGTGTATCTGTGTGTGTGTGTGTGTGTGTGTGTTTGCAGAGCCATATCATGATATCTGTTTTTTCATTTTGGTTTTGGAGACAAATAATGAAGAAACAAATTGTTGTTTCGTTGTCTTGTTTTTGTTTTTAGTTTGAAAAACGAATGAACGAATGATACGCAGATGATTTTTTCCTATTATTAAAAGGTTACTGGTCTGCATGTGCACCCCTTCATGACGATACTGTATGTTAGTAGATAGATGCACATATAGATAACTTTGGAACACTCAACAGATTACGGTGTCATGAATAGCTCGGTTGACTCATCGGGCACCCAGCTGACAGGATGACGCATCCGTCTTTAGTCAGGGATGACTTCGGAATAAAAAGGTTCATTCCCGAAAGACGACTTGAAAAAAATCTCAGAATCAAAGTTTGCAATTCTTGGGTGATTTGATGCTAATTTAATGACACTAATTTGTCCAACCGGAGGAGCTATATATAAAAAAAAAAAAAAAAAAAAAAAAAAAAAAAAAAAAATCCAGAAGCACATGAAACACAACACTGTTTTTCCCATTGATCCTTAAGGGGTGAGTGTTTCAGTAAAATAACCCTTTGCCTCTCCTCACCCTACATATCCTTGGGTGAAACAAACAAAAAAAATAAAAAGATTTAGACCTCAGATCCTTTGAGATCTAAAACCTTCTCGGCATAACCTGGAGGCTTTCTATTTTTAGTTTGCTTTCTCAGATCTAGGTCTGGTGTTGAAGTCAAATCACCGTAATGATGCAGTGCAAAAAGCTGAGTGTTTTTCTGAAAGACTAAAACTGTCAGTGATTTCAGGGCCAATGTGTTATGACCTTTTTCATTTTTACACTTTGAACATTATGTCTTCAGAGAGAAATGTAATCACAAGGTGGATAATTATGTAGTTTTAACTTTACCAGTTTGAAAGGCATTAATAAAACATGTTAAAATGTTAGTATATGTGACCTGTGTGACTGTAGGGTTTGTGAAAATACAAACATGATTTAGGATACCAATACTCTGGAGCACCGCTAGCAGTTGTGGGCAGCATTAAATAAATGATGTGGGCTCTTTAAAAAAAAAATAAATAAAAAATCTGTTTCGTATTGATCTGTAGGAGCGTGTGTGTGTGTGCGTGGGGGGGGGGGGGGGAATAACTACTGTAACCAACACTGGGTTGAAGTAAAAGTGATACTGAAAATTAACACATTAATGTAGATTAATCCATCATCATGATTAATCTCATAACATTTTTTAACAAAATTAACCCATCTCAGACCCTCCAGGATTTAGCGATTTGCGACTTCAACGCAAATTCAACCAATCCCCGTGAATTCAGCCCAATGTTGTAATTTTAACTAATTACCGCGACTTTACCACAAAATGTGACCAATCATTTGCGACGTCTTGAGCTTCTCCTGTTTATCTTACAGTACGAAGCAACATGTACGTATAGCGGTTCGCATTTGCCGATTAAAACTATGCACTAGTACCAACAAGTGCATTTGGAAGAGTAGTTTTTTGCTGCATTTTTGTCATCCAGGTAATATTTTATTTGGTATATTTTAAAGGTTGTCTTAATATCTCTTCGTCTTTGTTCTACTTTTGTCTAAAACTGCCTCTACTACACAGTACTAGTAAAAATGTTTGTTTTTTTGACTGGCTGAGACATTTATATTATGTTTTATAACTTCATGTAGTGTTGTGAGATCATATGAACTTTAACCTTTGAACCAACATGTGCATTTGGGAAAAAAAAAAATTAAAAATTGTAATCCTCGTAATCGTTTATTTGCCTTCTCAGTAAAAGGTAGTTTTGAGGACCACATCACAATGACTTTGAATTAATTTTCCAGTAACTAAATATATTAAAAATTACTTAATTTTGGTTAGAAAATGGGAAAATCTCAACTTTTCATCGCAACTTTCACTTCCTCCCGCAAAAAAAGCCTAAAAAGTACCACAATTTTCATTGCAATTTTTTCAGAAAAGAAAAAAAACAGACATTTTAGGATGAAACAATCTCAAAAAAGGCCTGAAGGGACTGTCATCTGCAGCACAGAACAACTCAACGTCTTAAGTTACTTGACCCAACTGATAACAATGGAAGATGCTTAACAACATGTTGGGAAATTCAAGTACAAAAAAATGGAACATTAAACCGACAAACTATTGTTTAGATCTACAGTTTGCTGGAAGGAGGTTTCTTTTCACTGCAGCACTTCCAGCTTAAAGTACTACACTAACACAAAGTATATGCTCGTCAAAGATATTGCAACCTCTTTGGGTAATGCATCACCCAGCTTTTGACAAACACGTTAAAATAAATAAATAAATAATTCAAAAAAATTTTTATTTTTTTTTCTCCTTGACTCTGTTCATATAAAACTAAACCTAAGTAATACAGATTAAAACGTAATATTATTTAACACAATTAATCAAAATTAATCCACAAATTTTAATTGTTTGATAGCACTACTTCACAAACTTTCAACACCTTCTATGCCTTTAATATACAGCAGATCTTACACTACAATTTTAAACTGTATTCACTGCACCCTCTCTGCTGTTATATGGGCCAATGCTGTAACAGTAGAATTAATACATTTGGTCACACAGTAAAAAATGGACAAAGAAATAAAAGCATTTTAATGACGCTCCTTGGAGACATCTGAAACCATTAAACCTTCCACACATCACTAATCAGATTGGAAATCTGTGCATAATAACACATTAAAAAAAAAAAAAAAACAGATGCTGCTAAAAATGCCACTTTTCCTTCAACACTTTTTTTTTTCTCCTTCTGCAGCTTAAAACAGCCGTGGAAAATCGTTGCATCAGAGGCTGATATGTTTTTGCGTTGAGGAGTAATTACTGTCTTTCAAGAGCATGACTTTTAATTAAGTTCTTCTGAAGCAGCCATATCCTAAAGAAAGTACAAAACCACTTAAAGTTACATGTGGAAAAAAGGTCATCCGTCTTTACACACAGATCACGTGGACCTGTTCAGTCACAAACACTAATCCACTAATGGGTCCTGAGGAGCCTCACCATGGTAACTTCTACTTCAGTGTGATGCTGGGTGTCATGTGCTCTGGTTTGATGGACTTTCTTCACATCTAACCGAGGACCCCCAGGAAGAATATGTGTAGCTATTACACTGCTAATGGGGTTCCTAAATAAACAAAGAAAGGAAGGAAGGATGCATATGATGACAAGAACATTGATCTGAGATAAATGGTACAAAAATGAACACAAAGGAAGCTCTAATAGAAGAGTATGACAATGCATTAAAATGTGGGTTTTTCTTAAGCTTCAATAAATCAGAAAAAAAAACCCCAGTATATGACAGTTGCAGAGATATCAGCTATTGCAAAACAGAACGGAAATGTGCACTGATGCTAGATGAGAGAAACATGAGGGATGGTCAAAAGGCTGTCTGGGTATGAATTTCATTTTGTTGTCATTTCCAACACACTGCCTCGTTTCCACGTCAAACCTTTTTGCACCACTCCATACCCCCTGCTTTGCGATAACGGCGCGAAACTGAAACCATCTGTAGCTCCAGTAATGACGCAGATGACGGCAAAGGGAATGAGCAAGGCTTTGAAAGCCATCGCTTTGACTTTGGGCGCAGCTTAGTACCTATGATCCAGCTGCTCCTCATGGAGAACTGCAGCAGCTTTGAAATCTTAAATGAGGACGAGAAACGCACTCTGGGTGTGAGCTTCTCATTTGTAAAACATCTGCCCTGTCTATGTAGCGTATCTGCGCAACTAGTTAGTACCAAAAGTTAACTATTGATTAGTTACTGTATGAGACTACATTTGACTATATGGGTGTGATAAGTATTATATAAAAATAATAATAATAATAATAATAATAATAATAATAATAATAATAATAATAATAATAATAATAATAATAATAATAATAATAATAATAATAATAATACACTATTTATGTAGCACGTTTCATACAAAAACGGTAGTCCAAATTGCTTCACATTTATTAAGAAATAACATTTTAACAAATACATTAAGATTTAATTGCACAAAATGATACATAAAATGATATATAAAATTTCAATAAAATAAATAACAAATACATATACAATATATGAATAATTACTGTCATCTATCACACTGTGGAACAATATGGGGGGAGTTAGATTTTTGTGCTGATTTAAATTAAACTTGTCCAATACCAAAATTGCAGTTATTTATTTTTTTCTAGCACATCCAGTTTTTTCTCCGCAGCTTACCCTCCAGATGAACAAACTTCCACTCATTAGCTGTAGTCAGACTGATTGTAATTGGACTCATCTACAGCAAAAACAGAGAAGTTGGACATGACTAACCTTTGATAATGTAAAAAAAATAAGAAAAATACTGATGTGTTGCGTGGACTTCTTTATTTTTCTTTCTTCTTCTGCACAACAAATTAAGGACATTCCTCCGAATGCATTTTTATTTGAAGAGAAACTGAGTTATTGTTAAATTATCACAATGTTTTACTCAGTGACACAGATGCATTCATCTGAGATTAAATAAACACATAGGGCGACATGCAGCTTTTTCAAATGTGGATAAAATAGAGTCACCGCCATGTTTAATATCTAATTTTCATTGTATAAACCTACACATATGGCAGAAAGAAAGAAAAAAAAAAAAGAAAGAAAAAAGAAAAAAAAGAAAGAAAAAAAAGTCAGCATACAGTATTATTGTGTAAACGAATCCTGAGTTGGTCTGACGTTAGGTGCTGTGATCTGAACGTAAGAGACGCATAAATACTAATGTTTGCTTTAGTCAGAGAGGCTAAAACAAAATTGTATATTATTAAAAACATCAATAATCTACATGACTGTTGGTGGGGAACACTAACGAGAGATAATTGCATGGAAGGTCTTGTTTGCACTGCCTGCAAGGAAACACCAGCAACATAGAAAAGTGTACACGATTGGACTTGAAGGACTGAAAAATTTGAAAACAGAAGAACTGAAAAAAGATTTATCTTCACAATAAGCAGCTGATTAGTGTGAGTGACTGACTCAAACTTTAGAAGTAATCATTTTAATAGGCCATTTATAGACTCACATCTTTAATCATAATGATTCCCTGTGTTTCTCTGAATATTTTCAAATATTTGGGCAGTTTTTTGGACAAAACAGGACATCCACTGTAGCTTTAAACCCAGAGGTGGAAAGTAACTAAGTACTTTGTTACTGTACTTAAGTAGATTTTTTAGGAATCTGTACTTTACTTGACTATTTATTTTTCTAGTAACTTTTTATTTTTACTCTACATTTTTACCTAAATATCTGTACTTTATATTCCTTACATTCAAACTAAACAGATGTGACAGTGTGAAAAAATTAATTGGCTTTAGTTGAGATAAAAAGTATAAATTATGAGATAAAAAGGTCAAAAATATGATTAAAAATGTCAATAATGAGATACAAAGTCAAAATTATGAGATGAAAAATGTCAGAATTATGAGGAGAAAATGTCAAAAATACGATTAAAAACGTCAATTATGAGATAAAAAGTCAAAATTCCAACCAGAATGAATCCATATATAAGGCGCACCGTGGTTTTTCGAGAAAATTGAAGTCCTTTAAATGCACCTTATAGTCCAGAAAATACAGTAAGACAATAATAAAAAAATAAGTCATAAATAAAAACTGTGACTTTATATATTATAGTTTTATGACTATTGTCTCACAACTTTGACTTTTTAATCTTAAACCTATGCATATTTATCTCATATTTATAACTTCTTTTTAATCTCATCTCAATCCCCCCCCCCCATTTTTCCTAAATTTCCTGCCCATATCCACAAAACTGAGTACTGTGATCGGACCAAACACATTATCTCACTTTTAAAGGCTTTATTTTAGGTCGTTTTGAAACTTTCCTTATTGTCTTCATGAAAAAAAAGCAGTTTTACTTTTTACTTTTGTACTTTATTACAATTGAGAAATTGTACTTTTTTACTTTTACTTCAGTAACAGAGTTGAATCAGTACTTCTACTTTTGCCAGAGTATTTTTTCACACAAGTAGCTGTACTTCTACTTCTACTTAAGTACAGAATGTGAGTACTTTGACCACCTCTGTTTAAACCAGGGGTCTCAATCTCACTTTCTTTCAGGGGCCACATTCAGTCTGATTTGACCTCCAGTGGACTGGACCAGTAACAGTATTTATTTAGTATTTAGTATTTTTTAAAAAAACAAAACATTATATTAATAACATCATATATTAAAAAACTATCCAAACAAAATTTGTAAATAACCTGAAAAAAATAAAATGTTTGAAGAAAAAGAAGTGCCATTTTAACAGTGCCAGTCCTCAACATTATGGATCAGATCTACAAAGACACTAAATCCTTAGTAACAGAAGCAGAAAATGGTTCAAATTGTGCTTAGTTTTCTGTAGACATTTCAGGTTGTTCATATTTGTTCAGGTTATTCATATTTCATTGTTACAGGATAGTTTGTAAATGTCAATATTTTCACAATTTATTGCACTAAAACCACAAAAAATTGTTTTATTGGCATCATGTTTGATACCCCTGCTTTAAACCAAATATTCATCCATTATATTAAAACAAAAATTGACAGATGGTCCCTAACAAGCGCCATGTTTATATCATTAAGCGATTCGTTTTTGCCATTTGGTGGTAATGTGACACAAGTTTGTAGACTGGTTCACAGGCGAAAGTCAGCCGAGAATCATGGTGGTTCCACAGCGACACATTTTTACACAAAAAAAAAAAAAAAAGAAGAAAAAAAGACGTCAAACATTGAAAAAAAAAAAAAAAAAAAAAAACCCACTCAGGAATATAATCCACACGCCTGCTGTCTATCTCTACTCTGTGTTCCAGACAGTCATATTTTCTCCCAAAATATCGTTAATTCTGCTTGCCTTCCAGTACTCAATTTATTTTCACCATTAACTTCGGTGCGACGGCGCAGATGAGTTCAAACTCAACTTTGTTTCACAGCTTCCTTTACAGTGTAATTTACCGCAGAACCAAGGCGCACAGGCGTTTATGACACCCAAAGACACACACACATTGCTGCTGCTTTTGTCTTTAGATCTTGTTAAAAAGTGGCATTTTCAGTATTTTTTTATGACGTCTTCCGAATAGGGGACATGGGACCGGGCCGACTAATAGAAAACAGTGTTTAATACTGTAATGTTTCCTGCAGTACTGACCCAGCGGTACTAAATCACGTGGAACCACCTCTTTAGAAATGATGTACAGGAACAGAAGAGGATTTTGTCATGAGGCCTTGCTTTGCTTTATCCTCCACAGTCTGTTCTCTTATAAACTAAGTCATTATAACAAGGCCTTCCTTGTGTTCTTCCTCCTCACATACTTCTGATACTGGAAGTCACAAGTAGTCTATGAAACCCCTTTAAGGAGTGAACTAGATATTTACTTTCAACTGCTGTGCTGCGACTCTCAACTCCCTGTCAGCGGCTCTACCTCTGTGATGCATGTTAAACATACACAGTCATATACCAGGGGTTGTTTGGTTATGATGACTAATTATGTGCTGCGTACAATATGGATCACTACTAACAGCTGATCATACAGCTAGGGAAGAACAATAAAGGAACGTAATTGCTCATTCTCTGCCATTTACAGCCAGAAGCCTCTTTTACATTCCAACAGGTTTTTGTCAGCGCACCAGCACGACAGAACCATCAACCTTTTTCACGCAAACAGTATAATTTTTCCATATATACGTCTCTGCAAATAAAGCTGGGGTGTGAATATCCCCTCTGATACACAGCTTTGTGAATCTGTACAGTTTGCACGTGTGATGAATGTCAGGAATAGAACATTAGGATGGCGAAAACACAAAAAGCGAAAGAAAAAGAGTGATTACACTCATGCGGGGGTTATGATTAATCTGCCAGTGTATAGCTGACACAGGTGCCGTGACTCCCAGAATGAAGATAAACCTGTGTTTTTTGTCTAATAATGGCCGTTATAATTACTGATTCTGTAATCCAATCTGTCACAGCTTTCATCCATACAGGAACATGTGATTGGAGCTTTTTTACTGCCCCCATTTGTTACTATTATAAGCTTCTTTTTTTTTTTTTTTCTTCCAGAACAAGTTGAAAATATTTTCACCCTACAAGTTTTCCGATGATATTTCGTTTTTTTTTTTTTTTTTTTTTTTTTAATCAGTGTGATGTGAAAATAGGAGTGCAAATTGTACAGATAACCCGGGGGATTAAACCGTAACCGCACTTAATTAGCACATCTTGTCAGTGCTCAGGTGTATGTGAAATTTGCTTTAAAGTGGTGGAATTAGAACGATCAGTCAAAAAGACATCTCAAGGCAACCAACAGTAGAAACGACACCATCCCAACACTTCACATAATCACGTCAACGAGTCCACCTCCCATCCCTGAGAGTTTGCACCACAGCTGAGCCCTTGATGCTTTAGAGTTATCGATACTCTGTGCAGAATGATTAGGGTTTGCTTTCATTCCTAAGCAAAGAACATCAAAGTGTAATGAGGAAGCCACTATTTAATTGACTGTTCTCACCAGTTCAACCAATCTCAGATACTGCAAACCCACAGCAACACAAACTGGTCTGGATTAAAAAACAAACGGTAACACTTATAGTTGATGAGTGAGTTCGTAACACATTCATAACAGCTGTCATAAACTGCACATAAAGTAAAGTGTTCATGACTGTTGCATGAGATATTCATACCAAGCCTTTCATGAATGTGGAAGACAGAATGACAACACATTTTCAAAATAAAAGTCAGACTAAATGTAAGTGTTTTGGAAAAATGCTCCTTCATATTTTCATTATTTTCTCTGCAAGATGAAAAAAAGCAGCTGAAAATAACTTGAATTCAAATCTGTCACGATGACTTTCAGTCAAACTTTAGTTGCAGCAGTCTGTTACCCTTTTAAAGGAGTGATATTTAGCATTTGCATTTTTAGAACATTCCCTGTGGTCAGTATAAAATCTTTCAGGAATATTAAGTTGATATGTTATGCTGTGGCCAAACCGAACGTGAATTTTTTTACATCCACGCATTGAGATTATATACAAAGTCAATGGAGAAACACATTTTGATGCAGATTCACCCGAGGTGCCACTGCGGTGCATTGGAGCATCTGGGCGGTGGAGCAAATCCACTGCAGTTGAAAATATTGAACTTTTCAGGTGAATTCACGTGATGCCGTGCTATGAAAGCCAATCAGTGTTGAGATGCCGCCAACGTCATGACGGGATAATGTATGACGCTCAGACCAACCCGGAAGGAGGCAGAAAGAAATAATGAGCCTGAAATACTAGTGAAAGCGAAGTTCCTGGATGAGGTGGTGGAATTCTCTGTGGTGCAGGTGTTTCTGCAGGATCAGGTGAACCCAAAACGTATGGACGTATGGGACCTCCAGAGCAGGTACAGAACAGTGATCCAACTGATCTGAGCCATAGTTGAGGACAGGCTGAACTGATGGGCCAGATTAGGTTTGTCTGTGTTTATCCAGTGTCTAGACTTAGGCGTTACGTGTTCAGAATGGCCGTGAATTATCTAGCATCCAAACTCGGGTGTTAAGGCGGCACGTTACAAGCGGAAATTCGCGTTTGGTGTGGCCGTAGCATTAGACTCTTTTTTGCTGATTTTATGACAATACTCAATACCTCAAAACTCCAAGGCAGTCATCCTCTACAAATTTTAAAAAGCCTTTATTTTATGTTTTTTTTTTTTTTATCATAATTCAGTGAGATATAAAGAACTTACTTTTAAACAATAGAGCTAGAAAATCTTATTTCAATAAATGTTACTAAAATAATTTTTACTTGTTCCATTGACAGACTTTTTTTCTCTGCTTGTTTGAAGCAAAAAAATAATAAAATAAATTCAAATTTGTGAATTGAGCAAAAAAAAGAAGATCTACCAATGGAATAACTGAAAATCATCTTCAGATTTTTTTGAACTAAGGTTTTCTAGATCTATTGTCCAAACGTTCTTATACATCACTCAGAACTATTACTCTACTACAAATGTGAACCACACACTTGTTAAGATTTGGATTTTTGCAGTGTAACACAAATAATTTCCACTTTCCCACATATTTTACTATAAAGTACTTTCAGGGGCCAGTCTTTCACTATTCAAACATTTCCCCCTCTGCACAGCTTTGTCCGGCACATTTCAAAAGTGTACACGTGCGTGACATTTTCTTTGTCCACCGTGTATACAAAAGCTGTTTGCCAGTTGCCAGCCCTGCCACTGATGGATGCTGTTTTCTCAGGGTTGTTAGTGCTTTTCTAATTGTTATGCAGGAACAGCAATTAGGCACAAACAAGTCTCAAGGTCAAATGTAACAGCGTCCTTTATAAACAAGACATCAACAGACAGTGCCTTGAAATACAATGGTATTTATAGTAATAAAAGCAACAGTATAGGCCTGATAAGACTTTGGCTCAGTCTAGCAGGGATTTAATGGCACTGAGTTGAATACTAACAGCAGATATTTCCAATACTGCATGCTGCATTTAACTGATTTTTTTTTGTATTTATTTATTTATTTCATAGACCACAAAATAAAGAATAAAGCAGATTATTTTTAAAAATTGCTTTCATTGGGCTATGACGGCACTGCTAGCTTGAGCTAATTGTAAGAGGTAAACAGGGTCACAGCTCCTATTGAGTCAACTGGCTGTGACTTGGTTTATTGTTTTTTTTTTCCCCACTGCTTTTATTCAGCGTGTCACCTTGGTGCACATCTCACTTTAATTCACAGTGATAAACATGAATGGACGGGCCCACTGAGTGCAAGAAGAAAAAAAAAAGAATAAATAAAAAATATATAACAGCCTCTTGAGTTTTCTTTGTCCGCTCGAAAATTCTACAGCAAAAGTAGCAGCAATGGGACCTGTCAGAATATCCATCATCGTTGTCAGAAAAAATAAATAAATAAATAAATAAAAAAATCACATCTGTATTCATCAATAGACACGGGGCAGAATGTGAACCTGCTTACCATGTCTCATGGGCTGCTTTTAAGGGTCACTCTTAAAAAGTCAAAGACATACCCTGAATGCTGAGATAAAAATGCTATTGTGTTAAATCCACTGACTTGAAGACATTGTCCACTTCTTCTTCTACAGTGGTTTTCTTGCAGAATATTAGTCCCCAATGAATACATTTTTGTCCAAATCCACTCGAAATGGTTGTTTTTTCAGATCAGACGTATGTAATCACAGCCCTTTGATTAAAGTTATTTCCATATTTACAAATCAGATACTGTTTATTACTTATTCCCAGTGTTGGGAGTAATGTGTTACAGAAGTAATGTATTATATTATGATTATTGTTTTGCTGTAAACCACACTAGATCGGTATTGGTAGTTTTGATAACGACATGATTTAGTACAATTAAAATTAAACATGTATTGTCTTCTATTGTATATTTAGCAATGATTGCCTCGAAAGTTTTGTTATTTTTTTGTAAATGTAAATTGGGTTCAAGAAAATACGTTTTACTTCAGTCTAAACCCTTTAACTCTCATTGTATATGTTTTTTTTCCCTTTTGTTTGTTATTTAAAGTAATTAATGATTGAATAAACTACTACTACAGTAGTGTGAGGCACTATTACATACTTTTACATATTTGCAAATGCAGAGATCGTGCAGAGATCAATTATAATCTATGTGGTACGAACATTTCACACCAGTTTAGAACATTTCAGTTTAGAACGTTTCCTCAAAACCTAAACAAAACACAAAGCTAGTATGAGGTAATAGGACTTCTAGAACTAGCAGTGTGAGACTTGGACAGTAAAAGTTGTCACCATGACAACCCGACAGCGTGGTGGATGAGTTGTGTTATCCATCTGACAGACCTACTGGAAATGACATGGCGGGTGGGCTACGGCAAAAGGAGTTTGTGCAGAATTGACGCAGGCTGGTGGACATCGCTAAGGTTTTAGCAGCATAATTTATTGTAACATCGAATATTTTCTCAACTGTATGTGTGACAATTTAACACTGTTTTCTTTTCTCGGTGACTGACTTCAACTGGTTAATGAGGCTCATTGATCAGTCAAGATTTTTTATTTTTTTTTAATAAATGTCACCATCCCTATTTTAGATATATGAACAAAAGTGTGTTTAATGATTTTACACTTTTGATCGCCCCACTGTGGGCAATATAGAAATGGTAAATCATCCAAAATCCAATAATTTCTTACTACCCATGATATGTCATGATGACATTGATATGGAAAACATGACATTTATAAACTCAATATCTTTCAAGTTATCACATAACACAAAGTATATCCAGCAGCCGCCGTTTGACCACAAACATAATATCCATGGAACTCCATTCGGGGATATAATTAGTAATCTGTAATGTACTATCATTTAGAAGTAACTTGCAGAACATGACTTGTTTATTATTTTGCAAATGCTTTCTTTCAGTTTGACCTTTGAGCTCATTTCAGACTTTCAAAGCTCAGATGGATAGTTTTCTACTTCACAACAATTTCCATCCAAAGGCCTGACACAGACCAAGATGATGAATCTGATTAAAGCTGGAGTCAACAAAAACTTTGCTATTTCAGGAGCAAATTCAATAATTTGTTTGAGAAAAAAACAAAACAAAAAACAAAACACAGAGGATGAGAGGGAAAAGGAAGATGAAGTTAAAGAAACATTGAGTGAGATTTTCCTCAAATCACTTCCTTTGCTCTGCAGCGGAAAATGAAACAAACAAATTAGAAGTAACCTCAGCAGAAGGGTCAGGCTTCAGCTACAATCTTCCAGCTATCAGTTTGAGAAAAGAGGCCACTTTGCATTCTGGAGCGTTTGTATCCCTTGAGCAAAACATAAAGTCAAATGGTCACAGAATGATTTCCCTACCCTGACCTCTACAAAGATTATACCTACTCGCGGCTCACAATTACTATGTTATTAACTTGCAAAACAATGTTCGCACGGCATCTTTCAGGGACTAAAAAAGGAAGAACGAGGATCACATATGGAATTAGATGTAGAGCTACTGCATATGTTGTTTTGGTTTTCACATCTGTAGGTACAACCCTTCAATTAATATCAGATAAAGTAGTCGTTTATTTACCAAAACGCAGAGGTCAAACTCATTTTTAGATGCCAGTACAATGATTTCAAATGATAGAATAATTGCATTTTAATAACCTGATAGCACCATCCCATAAAACACAATCAAACAAATCAATAATAAGTAAAGTGTATCAGGTGAGGTGGTGACATAAATTAAGCCACGTGTTACTGCTTTCAGTCATAATATTTTCACAGAATAATTCACACAACACTCTGCTTGGATAAATGTCACCTTCTGGAAATAGGCCAGTATTACAAAGCTGAAGCTTGTGGGTTTTTTTTTGGTTTTTATTTCTTATGATGATGGCTGAGTTAGAGGACAGTCACATTGCTTCGATAAATGTCTGTGTGCACATGACAATTAACAACAGAGAGACTGGTGGACTATAGTGGCTGACCAATACAGTCGGAGGAAGTATGAGGTAATATTAAGACAATAAATACAGTAGTTTCTTATGAGTTATACACACAATATCAAATGTATCTAAAACTTTTAGTCGACCTTGCTCCAAGTCAGCAGTGGCGGATCTAGACAGATATTTTTAGACCGATTTACAAATAAATAACTAAATTAAGGATAGTGATCAACATTTCAGTTTGATGAAGCAACGGAAATCAGTCTAGAATTGTGTTTCTGAGCTTGTGATTGGGTGGGCACAGCTGTCAATCAGGGTGGGCCCCACCCACCCAGGCCCGCCCATAGATCCGCCCCTGCAAGCCAGGTTGAGAAAATAATAAATAAATATTAGCTATTGGCCACTGTCACAACCAAGTTCTGCCAATACGAATAGAATAGAATACAATAGAATAACAATAATAATGGATTAGATTCATATAGCGCTTCTCAAGGCACCCAAAGCGCTTCACATTAGTGTTCCATTATTCATTCACTCTCACATGCTCCCTCTGGTGGTGGTAAACTACATATGTACTCACAGTTGCCCTGGGGCAGACTGACAGAAGCGTGGCTGCCATTTCACGCCTACGGCCCCTCTGACCACCACCGAACATTCATACTCATTCATACACCAGTGTGAGTGACACTGTAGGCAAGGAGGGTGAAGTGTCTTGCCCAAGGACACAACAGACTGACTAGGACAGAGCTGGAATTGAACCGCCAACCCTTTGGTTAATGGACGACCTGCTCTACCAACTGAGCCATGGCTGCATAAATTGAATAGAGGCGACATGGTGGTGCAGTGGTTAGCCCTCGTGCCTCACAGCAAGAAGGTCCCTGGTTCAAGTCCCACACCAGACCTTTCTGTGTGGAGTTTGCATGTTCTCCTCGTGTCTGTGTGGGTTTTCTCTGGGTACTCCAGTTTCCTCACACCATCCAAACACATGCACTGATAGGTTAATTGGTTAAGTCGTGTTTGAACCCTCTCTGTGCCTCTCTGGACCTCGGACCCTTGAATGACCTCCTGCTTCCCTATGGCAATATCTTTTGGATTTTCCCTCTACAGTATCTGATTGCTGCCTGTTTGGTTTTTGACCTGTTTTGTTTGACCCACGTTGACCCACGTCGTTTGCTACAGAGAGATCCATATACAGATGTACCATAGAGGGGAGCATTGTTCACATTTCGTAATAAAGACTGTAAGTGTGTACATCTGTGTTTGTACCTTGCATTTGGGTCCAGTCTGTTTCTGGTGTTATCATACTGTCATTATCATATACATTTTTCAATAGCTTTTCTAATCATCATTTAAACATGTGTGATGCAAGAGAGTCTACAAACAGAATCATCAAAGCAAACATATTGACATTCAAGGCGTGTTCTTTGAAGCACACAATGAGTAGATCAATACAATGTTTAATAGAGGAACAGAAGAAAACAGTCCATCACAACAGTCACTAGGAGGCCTTAAGGAGTGCAATGAATTTGATTTTTTTCCCTAAACCAGTTGTATCATACTTGCTATGCCAAGATCTGAGCTCTCTATCTAATCAAGAAGATCAATACTTTCCTTAAAAGCTGTTGTATGTGACTCAATATGTGTTTTCTACCCCTGCCCCCCTACCCCTATCATCCCACTGAGGTCAGTGGAAGGATTTTTGGCTACTATCATTAAATTGCCTGCATGCTTTTTGTAGGAAAGTCTGGCAAATCTACAAAAAACTTACTTTAAAAAAAAAAGAACATTTATGCTCTAATTTTTTTTTTAAATAAGTGCTTCCAGTCCTAAAACGATGCATAGTCCCTTGATAATTCTTTATTCACGGTACAGTCTCCCCACAGTGCTGTCCATGCAGATGCCTTTCACCATGTTTTCAGAGCCCAAACATTAGAAACTCCACGTGCACCTGGAGTACTGATGCTTCTCCAGTACAGGAAATGAGCAGTTTTACCAAGTGTGGTAATTAAAAACGGTTTTAATGATAACTAGAAAATCACTCTGAGAGTGCAGACCACCAAAATGTAATAATTTGTTCCATTTGCCACAATCTACTTTCCTGAAAATTTCATCCAAATCCGTCGATAATGTTTGGGAGTTATCTTGCTAACAGGAGACACAAACAAACCCTGGTGAAAATATAACCTCTGCTGTTCCTTGGCAGAGGTAATTAGAATTTGAGGTGGTATTACTAGCCATCAGGAATGTGACAGCACTTTAACATTATACCAGAAAATGTGTTGCTCCCTTGATTAAATTGTGTTTAAAAATGCAGGTATATATGGTGCTTCAAAAAAAGGTCCAATGTATCAAATGTGATATAAAAAAATATCATAAAAATGATATGGGGATAAAAGGTTTGCTTGTTAAAGGTCTAAATAAACAAGAAGCTACAATTTTGTGACTAGTTTTTGACAAGTCAGCTTTTCCAGGGTTGAGTTAAGAAGATGAAAATTGGCAAAGCATTCGTTGGCTTATCACTTGATATTCTGACAGTTTCTTTAGTTGTGATAAGAGTTGGAAAGAAAAATTACCAAACCAACATGTTAAACTTGACAGCTTGTGCTGCATTCGAAACGCCCACAGGAAATAAAAGCCCGAGCTTCGTTTTAGCCTGTTGATGAGCTTTTTTTATTTGCATATAGAGCGAGGAAAGGAGATAACAAGTGATCACTCGAGACACACGTGGAGTTGTATTCTCTTGCTAGGTGTGAATGGAAGCACTCAGAACTGTCCACATGTATTCAAGATCAGGAAAAATACATGGTGCAGCTCGGTTTGAACTGTGCTTTAGAGACAAAACAACCTGAATTCTTCTGTCGTCTTCTTACTTGGTTCCATTACATCCTGCCAAATGCTTTATTTTCGATATCAAATACAATTTCTTCAACATTACGTGCATTTTGCAGAGTATACATTTACCATTTATGCAGTATGTTCACATATTGTTTCTGTCTATAAGTGGAATTCACTGGGCAGGATAATTTAAGCAGAAAGACTTATCTACCCTTTGTGCGCTGCCACATCTATGTAGATGCTAACTGTAGATTAGAGTGGGCAGTTTGATTAGGTAAGGATTTTTCTGTCAGGGGGAAGGAAAGGTAAGGGTCTCTGCCGACACTGGCATACCCCTCCTTTCTCTTATCCCTCCACTGATTAATGGCAAGAGTCCTGCAGTCCTCTGACAGATCGCTGAGGCCCAGGGAAACCTCCAGAGATGAGGCTCCCTGCCAATTACCTTCCTCAATAATGTCCGCTCAATGCCTGAATGACAGTGTCCTGCCCCCGAGGATCAGAGCGAGCCGCTATTAAAGCTGAAAGTCAGAGGCTCCGTGAGATGCAGCTCTACATGAGTGGTGCGGCTGCATATGGAAACATCTGTAGGTGGGAGAAAATAAATCACCATCGGCAGCAGCGTGCTAGTGCTTCTGGGTTCTGCCGGGCGCCTACAGTGTGATTGTGTGTAACGGTGTGAGTGAAGATAAGGCAGTGCACTGGCAGCTCAGAGATACAGCGGTAAAACTCACAATGAACCTGCACTGTAGAGGAAACTGAGAACGGTCAAATTGGATTGGAAAGACACAAAAGAAAGCAATTGACGGATAAAAGAAGAAAGGAATTCGTCAGGTCACATACTCATGATTTAAAATATAGTGAAACCATGTGAAATGTAGTGAGCTCTAGTTGGATGCTACGATGAAATTGGTTCATTTTTGGTACCAGGCTCTGTGCCAGCTTTTAAAACCCAATAAGAAAAAGAGAAATTAAAGACTTATTTTCCCACAGGATATACCCAATGATGACCTCAGATAAAGGCAAAAAAAATTATACTCTTGCTCTGAGCCATTGCAAAATTAAATCTCTTTTAATAAACTATTGAGGCCAAAAATAGGACCAAAATTGGGACATTAATAGTACCTACAGTACAGTAGGTGCTTGTGTATTTGATCTGAAAAACATAGCTTTAAATGGTCTTAACTATAGAGACAATACTATAAACAAACTATAAATAAAGACACTGCATTAAATTTGGCAATCCTATTTTTTTTTTCTTCTAATCCATCCTTTGTCAGTCTTATTTGTCTTATTAGTCTTATTGGGCAGAGCGGTTAGCATTCTCGCCTCACAGCAAGAAGACTCTGGTTCGATTCCCGGACCGTGCAGGCCTTTCTGTGTGTTTCTCCGGTTTCCCCCATCACCCAAAAACATGTTTGTTAGGGTAAAAAACCTCCAGCCAGGTAACTAACCATGAGCCTGGCTCCACGTCCATGGCTGCCCTTAGAGGGATGGGTTAAATGTAGAGGACAAATTTTGTTGTACAATTGTATGATGATATTAAAGTACCATCTTATCTTACATTTCAGGTTTTGTATGTAACCTTATGAGCAATAATCTGACAACACAATTAAAGTCACAATACTAAGATCAGGATGCAATACACTGTGATATCGTATCACAATGATAACAAGACAACATTGGTTTATTTTCTTTTTTTAAGTGATTATTTCCTGTAAAAAATGTAATTACATCCGAAATATGCACAAATACGTCACACGTTTTATTTGATCGGAACAGGATCCAATATTATATTACAAAACATTCCTCTGTAATAACTTAAATTATGTTTCCCAGACAATAAGTTTTACAGTCCTCCTCAAATATTCTGATTCAATTAGTTGTAACATGAACAGTTCCTGAATAATCCATTGTTTTTGTGTTGTCTAACAAAGGCATCTGCCTCTTTCAGATGGTAAAGAAGTGCATTAGGATGCCTGAAATAAACATTATATGACAAAACAGTGTCAATAATAAATACATAAATTAACCTTTACATGTCTGCATTTGCATACATACCTAAAATTATTGATAGTGCTTTTTTTTTTAAATATTTTTTTTTTTTATTATAAAATTTTGTCTTCAATAACAAGTCACAAATTGTCTCATGGGAACGACATTCTTCCTTTTCTGTCCATTCTCACAGTTTCATCCTCTATGTCAATTCTCTTTTTGTTTGTCCGTCTCTGTCCAAGGTCTTGTAGTTGGTCCACTTCTGCCACTTTTCTTCTCGCTGTGTCAGTTTTTCCATTGTATTTCCCCTATTATTCCCATCTATTGTTCATTAGTTAGAGGCTAACTGCTCTATCCCATTTCCTTGTCTTCACCTTTTTACTTGTTAACAGTATTTTTGCTATGTACTTGTCTCCTGCATGTGTTTTGTCTTCTGTGAAATTACACAAATCGAGTACCACACAGTTCGTGGGGATGTTATACCTCACTACCTCTTACAGAGTGACATGTACACTTCTCCAAAACATCTGTATCTCATGATATTCCCAAAATATATGTGCACGGTCTGCATTTAACATGATGTTTAGTCTTCAAGGACAGAATGATAGAAGGATACAGTGCTTTTTAATAGTGATACATTATCATGGAATTAAATATTGGGATATATTGCACAACCAGTATTTTATTACACCCCTAATAAATAACGACAGTGTTAAACTTGATGTTCATAGTGGTTTTTCTAATGCAGACATGTCAGTTTTTCCTGAATCTCAGTCTCATTCCAGGTTTTGCACATAACCCATCATGCCCACTTGTGTTACATGCAGTACTCATCCATTTAAACCCAAATAAAATGCGAGTAATTTTGCAACAGGTGTCATTTTTGTGAATCACTCTGCCTTCCATACTTCCTTTGATTTCCAAAATGTACCTGTGAGAGAATAAAGAGCTATTCAAAAAATTGTAGTATGTAATTTTTGGGTCCTTTTGACCATGTTGCAATAGCATTTTTTGAAGAAAAATAACAATGTAAAAATTGTATAAAAATGTGTTTCATCTGAAAAATAGCTACTCTTATCTCAGTCAGTAGTTATTTTTAAAATAGACCCATTGCGCCTCCAGACTTACTTCATAACATTTGGTTCCCTCTGGTTCGAATATTTAACCCCGTGTCCTGTTTTTAGGACCCTTTTCATAGAAGCACCCAATTAGCGTTATTATTATCATTATTATTTAAATTTGTATTGTTTTAGTATACACAAAATGAAAATAAAAATCATAAAAATTAATTCAAACATTAACATACTGTTTACTGTCCACAGATTCAATGTGTATTGGCAAACATTATTTAACGAAGAACATATAATTAAGTAGACACATTTAACTGAATTATATTTAGGTCTAATAGCGGTTGCTTAAGATATATATATATATCTTCTGATTGTCTTTTCATTCATTTAATATCACAATCATAATTTACAATCAGGTACAGTATTACAAAATACTTCAGCAAGATTAAAGTTTCATAGTCAGGAGTCCTAAAGTCCAGTCTAAGTCTGATGGTTAAGTCGCTTCCATTGTTTGTTCTTATTCTAATCTACCTCAACCCCCCACCGGGACTAGGGCCATCCCGAACTGCGCCGACCTACATTTAGAGCACAGGCTTAAATTCCCAAGAATGTTACATTTTATATGAAACATTACATTAACATTCATATCTTTGGTCCCATTGTAATTTTCCTAACACAAATGAAAAAGTCATTTTTCCCCCAGTACTTTACACCCTTCTGCTGTTGTAGGTGGAGATTGTGCGTCACCATTTCCATCAAATGTATTTAGTTGACAATTTTTACTCGGTATGTTTCTGTCTTACATAAATTATCCTTTTTTTTTTTGTTTAACTAAATTTATACAAATCTCTGTTGAAATCACTTTCTGGGTTACTGTGATTGCATGTGTTAATGTGTTAGTCATTAATACAATTCTGATTTGCTGTCAGAGAGCGCTGATGACGTTACGAATGGAAGAAAATAGACACAGTGGGAGTCCATCTGCACTGTGGCTTTTTGTGAGTGTAAATAGCCTATTTATATATGGCTTGTTGCTTCCACTGAATCATAACTCAAATGCTTTGTAACAACAAATCGACGAGTCACACCAGAAACTTTTCGGATCATATTTGTTCGGGGGAAATGATGTACATTTTCTGAACGTTCAAGGGCAGGTCACAAGGACTTCAAACCTTTACAGAACTCCCCTCTGAGATAGTGCAGATAAGTGGGGCTGAAAGCAGAGATTAGGCACTTGCAGGGGATTCTGCTTCTCCCAGCTGATTCAGGCATACATTTTAATGGGACACTTAACACTTATTCAGAAGTTAGACCTGGTGATTCACCCAGTTCCTCCACACAGTCACACTATTCCCTGAGCATGGAAATGGTAGCCATGGCGGGCATCAAAAATGCATTACCTATGCTCCTCTGTCTGCATTCTGCATTCTCAATAGTGGCACGGTGTATTGTCAGCATACTAGCTTACTGACAGCAGAGCAGTTTGTAGGCTAGAGAGAAACAGGACTGTAAAGAACCCAGCTACAATGAAGAGAACATGCAATCTTCAATAAATAAATAAAAGACACATTCAGCATTACAATTCTTTACTATAATACCAATCACTGTTCAACTATACATATATATATATATATATATATATATATATATATATATATATATATATATATATATATATAGGGGAGGGGGGGGTGTCATTGTGTGGTTTTTTTTTGTATTATACTGGTACTATAATGGTGTTTTTCTATAAATTCATGGTGCGATATTGAAAAATTCAAGGATTTTATTGTATTCTGTAAAATGTAATAACTGTACAGTGACTACTGTGGTGTTTGTGTCTGCACAGTAAACACAGCTGATTATACTGTAGAATTTACTTCGCAAGGCTGGTGAGTTTACAGCCGTTTACAGTGTTCATAGTTGCACCAGTAATATACCATCATAATCACCTAGAACTACTGACAACTCCAAATTTTGCTCCTTGTCTTAGCGCAATGAAAGTACAAATGACATGAAATGGTTCACATTTACAAACAATTCTTTCATAAAAAATATGAATAACCTGAATGAACATGAATGGCAGAAGAGACATTTTAACACTATTCAAAACTAAATGTTTTGTTTATTTGGATGTGATCTGTAACTTGTAATTCACATGTGTTAAGTGATAAGCAGAATATTGTTAAAATTGCAATTATTTTTGTTATGACACATCAGGTTATGTTATGTTACACAGTAGATGCAAACATTTGCATAATGTAATTGTACATTTTTCACTGTTAGGCCATTGTTTCACCAGTAGTTTGATTACTTGGTCCACACCAGGCAATAAAATTGGTATTATATACTATATATAATACCAATTATATATAGTACCCCAGTGTGGTCCGTTATTTAACATTTCATCCATGTTTATCCTCTGGTAAAATACAGTAAGCGCCACTTTTGACTCACTATGGAGCGACACGTTCACAGATTGGTACTTGTTCTGATTTTTGTAGAAAACATTCTCTGTATTGGCCATTTTTGGCAAAATATCCAATGGGAGAATGTGTCACAGGTACATCTGGAGAACAATCTGCTGATGCACTGGAGTGGCCAAAGGTATATACTGTGTCATTTTCATGAATGTGGTCATCCCACCCATGATGTATTTGTAATAGTTCATTTGGTCCTACTGTCTGTGGTTTGGACCCAAGTTCTACTTCTCACCAGAGGGACTGTTTGACATTTGGTGTCAAGTCAAGCTTTTATCCCTAACCCTTTAGGGTGGATCCGACTGTGATTGATGCTTTCACATCTACAAAAAACGAACCAAACTAAGAGCTTTTGGTTTAAATGGAACATTTTGTGCGCACCAAGTGCTGCTGGTGTAAAAGGACCTATATTATTTTACTGGTCCAGGCCACTTCAGATCATAAATTCAAACATTCAGGGAAAAGAATGCTTAAAGGAACAAAAAGAAGAAAGTTTAAAGTCATATGGTGAGCTAAAAAAAATAACACTTCTATGTATTTCTGCTTATTTTTTTTTTAAATTTCAGATCATATTGGTCAGAATTGGGCAAAATATTGAGTATGAAGAAGCTCCAACATTATCAGTTTTTCTAAGGATACTGTATTACCACAACGTATAAGATATGTGGCAAACTTTTCTCTTGGTCTCTGACTAAAGCTTGATGCATACACATACAGAAAAACAGTTTGCTTCTCAGTCCCAGGGCTGCAAAATGACGTCATTTTGTTGTCATAGTCTGTTTGGCCATGATAGTAGCACCACAGAGCAAAAACACAGACATTCTAGTGATAGTGTTCACCAGGGGAAAGTCAAAACTTCACTCAATGACATAGAGCAGGAAGTCTTTTACATATTCTGAAACGTCTGTCACAAAAAAAAAATAGTGAAAGAGGCAGCCGTGGGGTAGAGGAGTCTCTCAAATGGCGAACGCATACCGTCAGGAGTACTTGGTAGAAGTCCACAGTGTACTTGAAAAATACATTAACCCATAAATACCCAAACAACTACAGATGATCAAAACATCTACTGATCTAAAATGTTTCATAACGTCTGAACCACTAAACCTACCCACACATGGCAATAACAGATGAAAGCTAATGGACTCTGGATGAAAATACATTACATTCAGTTAACAAGTATTCACTGAATGCCTTATCTCGCCCCTATTTTGTGCTAATCTTAAATTTCTATGACAACCTGTTCTTGAATTAGAGTCAATAATGGGATTTTGACCTTTCCGTTTCATTTGACCTTGACCTTTGACCTTTTGCAATATTGCTAATTTTGTTATATGTATATATGCATCAGTGCATGTAATATTATGATATGTTGATGAAGTTATAACGTGATATGTCTATGCTTGACACACACAAACAGTCTTAGAGAAGTTCATTTTTGTGACATGTCACCTTTGACCTCCAGAGATCTCAAAAACTCTTGGCTGTAGGTGATAACACAGATTATGAGGTTAGGGTAAACTGCGTGTTTTTAGATTTTTTTTATATACATGTGTGATCTTTTTCTCTGTTTGTAAAATGTATTTATGTATCTAAAGATCCTGTTGCACTGTCACTGTTGTATTGTATTTATTTATTGTTACTGACAGATCCCAGCCTAAGTGTGAAATGTATGTTTTTTTCTTGGAAAACTTAATTGCCCCTCGGGCAATAAAGACATCTGAATCTGAATCAATGAGAATTGTAGAGATCTTCATTGCGCATTATTTGGTACCAATCTGAAAGTTCTGTGACCCTCCGTTCTTGAGTTATAACCGATAATGTGATTTTGACCTTTTAGTTAATTGTGACCTTTAACCTTTACTCAAATGGATCATTGCATCTAATGTGCATTAGCTATATATATATGTCCATGTAATTTAATGGTGATATCTCAAGTATTCATTGAGTTATAGCATGATATGTCTCTGCGGACACACACACACACACACACACACACACACACACACACACACACACACACACACACAGATATAATCTCATCCAACCAATGTTGGGCATGATTAATGATAGATTTTACTGAAAAAGTCACCTTTTCTTCATTTTCCTCTGTTCTTAATATAATAACCCTCAACTTTAATAACTAACAGCTACATAATCACTGAATTAACTACAGGAAAATACCTGATTTTCATTGCGATCTACAATGCAGTTTGTTTGGTCAGAATTAAACAAATTAACTCTAAAAAATAAACATTCAGTGAATAATAAGAGAAGTGGAAATCCACTCAATATTCACTCAATTCAGTCATGTTATCAAATTAAACTGCAGAAACTCTTCTTTTTGCTGATATGAAGCACAAGATAAGCAGCTCATGCCAGCCCTATAGTCCTAGACTGCAGCTCCTGTATGCTCTAGTGATGGGTTCAAATGCAGAGGATCAATTTTGGTGTGTGGTGCATGTCCACGTGACAAAATAAAGATTCTTGTGGATCAGCAGGATGTTGAGTTCACAGTTCATCTGTCTGCTCTGTTTATGTTATGTAACACATGGTAGCAGCCTGGAGCCAAGATATAAACATGAGTTAATGATTAACATTCACCCTTAGTTGCTGATCGTTGCACGAAGGGTTCATAAATATTATCTGAAAAGATCAGAACATTATCAGAGTAGGAGAATATGGAAAACTATCAGTGTCAAAATACTGACAGTTACATATACGTTCAGTCTAATATATAAAGTTATGTGACAGACTACAATCTCTTACTGAAATTATTTACTTACATGAGCCTTAAAAAACAACAGATAATATAGTTTAAGGACTGATGTTTGGTTTAATGTGCCAAATTATAGTCATTTGTTGGGGTCTATTAGCAACCTGCAATTTTCTAAGGCATAATAAAAGACAGATCTCAAATGTCTCACTTGAGCGATATTACTTTAAAGGGGTAGTTCACTATTTTTGACATTAATCTGTATGGGATTACCATCAGGGACTTACCCCGGACAGTGTCCTGTGAGTCGAGTTCTGGTCTTTTTTTGGTCAAAGCAAAAGTAGTCCTGGCAGGTTTCCTGGGGTCACCAAAATAAAACGTGTTTCTATTCAAAAATATATGTGTTGAAATGAGTGATTTATTTGCATAACAAAAACCATCACGGAAACAAAAACTCACACCTTGTAATTGCTTGGAGCTACTTTCTCTCAATAGTGATCAATACGCGTTGTCACTGCTAACAGCTGTGGGCCTTAGCAAACTACTTTCATCAGTTGTTCAGCAGTGTTTGCGGCTGCTATGTGGACGATTTTGTTCTGCAAATAAATCACTCATTCGAACACATTGTTTTGAGAAGAAACAAGTTTTTTTTTTTTTTTTTTACCACAGAAAACCTGCTGGGACTACTTTCGCTTTGACCAAAACTCCAAAACCAGACCAGAACTCGACTCACAGGACACTGTGGGGGGTAAGTCACTGTGGGTCCACCAGAGTCAAGATGGTGATCCAATACAAATTCATGTAAAAAATAGTGAACTACCCCTTTAATTCATCTTCTTAGCTACGTATTCTATTCATTAGAAACACCAATTTGTGAGATGTGACCTTTCCAATAGTGTCATCTCTACTAGTGTATCTCAGTAATAGGTTGTATAAGTTCTTTAAGCCAAACTAGCATATGTATTTTCTTTGTAGAGACAGTTTAAAGCAGGGGTGTCAAACTCTAATCCTCCATATCCTGCATGTTTTATATGTTTTCCTCTTCTATCACACCTGGAAGCCATTACATCATTATCAGGCTTCTGCAGAACTGGATGATGAGCTGATCATTAATTGGATCATGTGTGCTGGAAGAGGGAAATATCTAAAATATGAAGGATACTGGCCCTTTGGTCTGAAGCATGAACAGAAATTAAAATATAGCTTGTGAGTTCCAGTGTTCCATGTCTGTAAATGTCTCTCCATGAGGTGCTGCTTCTGTATATGATTAAAACTGCACAACTTCATAGTCGTTTGTTTTGTTTTTTTACATCATGGGGATAAAAATCTATAATTTCTTTACAGCATAATGTAATTCATATGGATAAATGGCTTGTGCATTTACTCCCAACCTGTGATTTTGAGCAAATTATGAAAAAAAATCACAGGTATTTTCACACAGGTAGGGGGATAAGTATGTGATTGACAGCTGTAATTACCAATCACTGATCAGATTTGGTCCAATGCAGGGAAATCGACATAGAGGCTTGAAGAATGGATTTGGTTTATGAACAGCATGAACGCTGGCCCTGTATGCATGCAGAACTCCTGCAGTATATCAGGCCCTACGATCCATGGGGGGGCCCTCTCTACACAGGCTGTGAGGGGAGGCATTCTCTGCAAATGCATTGCAAAGGATGAAAACTGGAGGAGAAATGGCTTCCAAACAACAGTATGGATGTTGAGTGTGCAAAATAAAAGAAAAATCTAAAAAACAAGGTGAAGCCTATGCTTTACTTGAAGGTGAGTATGTTGTTAAAGCCTGATCACTTTGTCCTGTAAGTCACTTTGAATAAAAGTGTCTGCCAAATCCATAAATTAAATAAAATAAACTTTGTGGTTCAACAGACCAGTATAGTACTGTTATGTTTAATGAAATAATAATAAAATGTTCTTTTTGTGTGTGTGTGTGTATGTTGGGGGGGGGGGGGGGGTTGCCCTTCAATGCTACCACAAAACTACAGTCTGAGTGTATTTCTCTCAAACAGTTTCTTTAGTAATTTAAAAATGTAAAATATAACCACTCCATGAATAATAGGAGCAGTAGAAATTAAACACAGTGTTACACACATATCAGTTTGCTCAACTCAGTCATATTAGGTATAAAATAAACTGCAGAAAATCCTCTTTTTGCCGATATGAAGCATTAAAGTATCCAATCTGAGGAGTTCTTACCAGCCCCGTAGCACTTTCTGATTTTTTCGTCAAATTGTGAAATTCGGTTTTTATATGACATTACTTTCCCTTCCTTTTATGACCAGATTTTGGTGAATCTAATTCATAATATTTATAGAAGATAATATTAAGATAATACTGTATTTGACCAACACTGGTGAAAGGGGGGGTTGAATATGCGTAAACACATGTGAATCAGCCAATGCCGATACACATAAAAAACTTAAAAAATCGGCCCCATATATCAGCCGGATGATGTATTGGTCGACCCTTACTTAAAACCCATTTGTTTCTCCAGGTATTTTAACAGTAGTGGATTAAGGTTAATTTTATGTCCATTATGTTTTATTGCAATTTTGGGATTGTAATATTAATGGCAGTAGATTAAGGGATGCTTCATATTTTATTATAATTTATACCTTTTTGCGACTGTAACTTTATCATGTATTGTATTGCCTTTTGCGAAGCACTTTGTGACTTCTCATATCTGTGAAAGGTGCTATATAAATAAACGTTGCTTGCTTTCAGCAGTAAAAAAAATAGTGATTTTTTTTATGTGTGTGTGTGTGTGGGCGGTGTGCTCAGAATAAAATTGTGCCCAATTTAGCCAGGCACAGCCCTGATTACCGAGAGTAGATGTTAGGTACTCTATATTTATCCCACTGAGTTGGACTCCTGCAGGTTTAAGTATTTTAGTGCAGAACATTCCACATCCTGCAACTGTTGAAATGTCACAACTTCTAGTTCAATATCGTGAACATGATCAGACCCTGACTAAACCAAAAGGATTTGAAAAATCCCCCATTCTGTGAAATACAAGACTCCCTAGACCATTATTCGCATCAGCTACTGCTTGTGCACGTAAAATCTAAGCACTTGAGAAGTTCACAGTGGTAATCTACAATTCTGTGTCAGAGAAGAAAGTTTTGTTTTTGATGTCTAAGGAATTGATGGCTAAGTCCATTCTGTTTTTTTTTTTTTTTTTTTTTTTTTTTTCCTAGCTAACCAATCAATTCTGAACCGAAATCTCATTAATTGCTTCACTACAGAGCTACTTGCATCCTGTTTCCCCGAGTGCAGGACGAGCCAACCCTACAGAGCCAGCAGACACTCTAAAAATCGATCCAAAAAGACACTGAAGTCACTCTGAGATAACAAATATCAGCAAAAAAAAAGGAGGAGAAGAAGAAGAAGTGACTTAAAATTATACCAACTTGCTTTCCTCTGCCTAAAGTTTTGCCTCTACCTGCTCTGCACATCCTAGTTTTTGCTATATTTGCTCTAACTTTACTGTAGCTGCCTGGCTGTAAGCAAAATAAGAAAAATTGGTCTGGGTTTGTTTTTTTCCACTTTTTTTTTTTTAGCATGTGTCTGTTGAATATGTCTGAGGGGTGTTAGTCCAGCTTTTATGGAACACAGTTGTCATTTTCCCTCCTAAATCCTCTTTTTGTAAATTACTTCACTTTGTTTTTCTTTGACCAGATTAAAGAGTGAACTACATCCCAAACTCTCAGGAGAAAACCTCATTTCAAACCATTACAGTCACAAAAATACGCAGCCCAATTACAATGAGAGAAGTGCTACAACAATGGACCCTGTCAAATTATTTTTTCTCATTTCCCCTTCTTCTCCTCACCAAACATAGATACTTCAGGACATTACACACTCCAGATGCTGAGCGTGATGTGTCCATGCATGCCGCGTGTTATTTCCTACAATGCAGGCCATGTGCGAGACGGAATAAAAAAAAATATATATATATATGTATTGTGGAAGTGTTTTCTCCAACCTGTTTTGGCATGACACATGATTGATAAGAGCACAAACAAGGCAATGAAGGAAATAGGAAATGCAGCTCCACAAAAAAAAAAGGGTATTTGAACTGGGTATTTGAAACTGGCTTTTTCAGATATTTCCAGACATGAGCAGCCACTGACCTCTGCCCTGCAACCGTTCCCCAAAAGAATAGATATTTGTTCTCCTGCATTAGGAATGATGCTGACATTCAGGTCTGTTCTTGTACCTTAGCAGTTAAAATATTCACTACACCCGGCATTTCATTCTGAGCAACTAAGCCTGGTAAAACAGACGATGTAAAAGGAGTGTACTACATTTTCATTAGCATATAGTACAAAGAACACGTTGTGGGCAGAATATTAATGTGTTTTTGAGAGTAATGTGACAAGCCTACATCTTGGCCCATGGGCTCAACTGAGCAGAAAGAGAAAAATGGGAAGAGAAAAAGTATTTAATAGTGTTTTGGTCTGAAAAGCTGGAAGGTAAAAAAAAAAAAAAAAAAAAAATTGGAATTATCTATATTGTGGTAACGAGACGAAGTGGAATGCTTAAGTTTATAAATACAAAGAATAAGATTTGTTTGGGGTAGTCAGTAAGTCTGCCTGAGTATGTCCAAAATCTATTAAGCACATATATAAAATAATATGGTCAAATAAATAAATAAATAAAAAGCCAAATAGAAGTGGCAATTAGTTAGTGCATATTGCAGCGAGTCATGGCTCCTGTATCTCCCATCACCGCAGCACCTCTCCTATATTTAACATCTCATCACAAATCCACAAAGGGAGCATTTCATGGCGTAGGCACTGCCACAAGCAAGATGCACATTACAGAGTCTCAGTTCATATCATTCTTTTCATCTCCCTGCAATCTAAACCTCTCATACCTTCCCCCACCTTTCAATATAATTTTACGTCATGCTACTTATTTTGCAATTCCCCGAAGGCTCTAACAGAAGTATGAGAATAATAAAAGAGAAGGAGAGAGACAGAAAGAGAGAGAACATATTGGCTTCTTGGGTTTACTTGCCGACCAGCTGAACGGTCCGCTTCATCTCTACACAATCCATTGACCTTCTGTTAGATGTCTGCAGGAGAAAGACAAAGGTGATGTCTGAACTCGTTCACCTCTACGACCCAACCATCAAGCTCAGTAGGTTATCGATGACTGTGTTCACCCTCCACCGCCTCGTACATTACAGTAAGGCAAGTGTAACGACTAAATATCTATAGCTATATAAAGGCTGCTTTATCGACTTTTATATATATATATATATATATATATATATATATATATATATATATATATATATATATATATACATACATGTATATATAGACAGACATATAATAGGGCATTAACGACTTCAGGTTTTTTCAAGTCGACTTATCCCTCAATAAAGTCTAAGTTGATTCGACGTGTTGTGATGACGTCATCACGTTGTCAGCTGAGGAACAACGCAGACACACGGCTAAAAAAAACAAAATACAGTCCAGCACTGAAGTTCACTGTAACATAACAATGTCACAAGACACAAGCATCAGCATTTTAACCCCAACAAAACAAAAGCTAACGTTAGCAAAGAGTTTTCTGTTTAATTTAACTGCACAACATATGTCTGCATTTTGTCTGGACCCACAGCTCTAAAAACCGGACTGTCCACATGCCTGTCACATGTTTAAGGCAGCACCTGCTAAGACGAATACCACACTGCCCACATCATGTTTGGTAAAAACTGGGCACGTGGTCTTAATGCTTAAAACTATAAATAATGACTAAAAAACTAAAAATTTTTGTCTTTGTTTTAGTTAAAAAAAGAAACAAACATTAAACTATGAAAATATTTGTAACTATCCAAACAAAAAAGATGTGAACAACCTAAAAAAAAAAAAAACAACTAAAATTTCATTAGAAAAATGTGTGCAATTTTAAAATTATTATGCCTCATATTACCATCTCTGTATGTGCATTATGGATGGGATCTACAATTACACTAAACATTGAGTAAGAGAGGCAAAAAATTTTTTAAATTGTGCTTAATTTTCTTTAGACATTTCAGGTTTATATTTGTTCAGGTTAATGATATGTTATCGTTTCAAGATAGTTTGTGAATGTAAATATTTTTGAGAATTTAATGTTGTGTTTGCACTAAAATAAGACAAATTTGAAGGAAAAAAAAAAAGATAAGGCAGTGGCGAAAGCAAAGGGTCTCTACTGGCCACTGCTAAGCAAATGTATCTGACTGGACTCTACCACCCTGTATGTATATGCTGTCAGTTGATCATTTCCTTTTCTGTATACGCTACCACACAGTGAACAAATTCAAAAGACTTAAGTCCTCTGACAGCTATGAACAATTTTCCTGTGGTTGGGGTAAAGGTTTGGCGATCTATCAGTCCATTAACTGTGGAAACACTGTGGTGCTGTCAAAGATCAACCCATGGATAGTCCAGTGTTTATGTCTTGTATTCAACACGATAATAATGGTGAAATCCTATCAACATTCTTTCCTAGTCAATAGACAGCATCATTAATGTGTTTGCTTCTTGTTACTCCATATATATGTGAAGTGACTGGAATTGGACTGCAGGCCTGGTCAGTGTGTGGCAATTTTAAATGTATTAAACTAGTCGGAAACCCAAAATAACGTACCTCCAGGTCTATGCTTGCTGTGTCAATCATGGGAGTAAGTGGTTTTTTAACAGTTTTTAATGCAGCAGTGTCTCCCAGACTTCGATTGAATGGATTTTACAGACAATTTCTAAAAACAATGATCTGCTATGGGATTATAAGTGCTTGTAAATGCAAAACAAATGGTGAAATATGACAGGGACGATGGTCATTATTATATTGTCTCCTCAATCCAAGGAAACAAGGATCTTTTTTTTTGTCATAATTCATAAAAAAAATGTAACTTTGAAAAACTTTTCCCAACATGTAATGAAATCTATTCTGGATTACTGACAATATATTAACCAAATTTGCTATGAATCCAATAAATAGCTAAAGTGTTAACAAACAAACAAACATGCAAACTGAACCAAAAGCAATAGCCGTCGCCTCCACTTTGGGGAATGAAGTAATACATCTAAGAATTTAACCTGTTATGATTTACAGTTGTGGGTCATCATAGAGGGGTGATAGTGGGTCCTGAAGATAGACCAGTTGAGAACCACTGCTCTAGAAGAAGAAGGAAAGAACTGTGTATGTGTAAGAACTGTGTATGCAAGCTGTTTTTTTAAGCTTCCACAAAGTTTTAAGTATCTCACTCGGCTTCACTTCCAGCACTCTATCTGAAAATCGCACGCTGATTATATAGCAATGTGACGTCACATGAAATCAACCTATTAGATACATGCGATAAACAGATAATCAACCTGGAGGGGAGGGAAATGTTCACCAGAGGCCTTTCCAGTGAAACTACAAGACTGTGAATAATAAGAAAGGAGGCAGAACTTTTCAAAAGGAAAATAATTTAAAAAAAACCAGTAATATCAAAAATAATAATGTTTGAGTGTTAAGATTTGATGTATTAAACATGATACAAAATTGAAACTCATACATGGAGATTCACTTTGAAAAAAAAAAAGGACCAACAAAAGCTCTAGTTTCAAAGAACTGGAATTTTCTCTCAATGTTGTCGTGGTTGAGGCTTTACAGGGTTAAAAACATGATATCAGTTATTTTTCTAAGTCGTTATGCTACCCTCAAGTGGTGCAAATAAGTAAAAGTTTAAACAAACCAAGTTGTTTTTAAGGAGCCGTTTCTAATAAGATCGTTGGACAAAGTGAAAAGAAAACAAGTTGAAAAAGGATTAACAATGTGGTATGGAGTGATTTTAGGGACAATTAATGTTAAATTAGACATTGACCCTGTGGAGGCAATGTGGGATTAGCTATCCAGAGGTTCGTTAAGTGCAAGGTAGCCCCCTTGTGTGATAGGCTACCTGTGATAAGCTGTGATAGGCTTAATAGAAAATGGTACTAATCGCATTAAAGTGACAAACATCATTGACTGGTCTGAGTAATAGGGGCCAGTTGGTGTTAAATAGTTCAGGAAGGCTAATGGGCTCTGAGTTTTTTTTATTGATTGGCAGTCTGGTGGGACTGGTAAACAAAACATTTCCCAATGGGCTTTTGTTCCAACAGCCTTGCCCTGTAAAGCAGTATACGACTGTGCACATGGCAAAAAGAGGCATACATCTGCTAAAACAGTCTGTTATTCATTGCAGCAATATAGATTTTCGTCAAATGTAGCCTAGCTCAACTAATGTACACTCATTCAGTCATTTGTCTATCCCTACTGGTGGTTTTCATTTTATCACAGAGTCTGCTTGCAAAAGCTAGCCAGACAAATGGTAATGAAATGCCTTATTTCACTTTGATATTGATACAATCCATGCCGGCCCTCCCTGGCAGTCTTTCCAGAGGTTAAAATTACCCTGAATGTTTGTGCTCAGTCCCTCTTCAGACCAAGATAAATATTGCCAATCTGACTTCTGCTGGCTCCACCTTGGCTCTTACTTTGTGGCCAAAAAGAAAAATGGTCTGCTTTCCCAAAGGGGCAGAGGCAATAGAGCTATGTGCGGAGGCTATCAGGGCTCTGCAACTTACGGATGCTGTAGATATTAGATTGTACTTTCTCTCCTAAAGAACGCCATTTATCTCTTCAACCTGAGCTTACCTGATTGGTGGAGATGGCTTTCTTTGTACAGATGTCAGGGGTGACATTTGGAGACATACAGCTAAAATGTAATGTTTGGAGTCAGTCAGAGCCATAGCTCAAATGTTGACAACAGGGGATATGCTGAGCCCCGAGAGAGCACATCCCTCAAGTGAAACATTTTCCGAGATTGAATCCACCATATGCCAGATGGAACAAGATTATGATGCACTGTCTACTCTGACAGCATCTGGCCTCGCGCTGGTTATCACACAATGCTAAATTTAAGAACGCATTGATATTTACCTGCGTAAGAAACTGCTTGAGGATTCATATCAGTACAGTATATGGGCTTTATTATCACTTCTGTGGTAAGAAAATACATCATTCAGCAGTGTTGTTCATAGAATAAAGGTTCGGAATAAATCGGCTTTGATGTGATAAAACATGAATTTCCAGAGAAAAGTTGACAGCTCTGATCTGTATATTGAATACTTTCAGCAAGTAAAAATGGCTATGATATATTAGATCTCAGTTATCCAACATTTGAGCGTGGACTTCTTCCTTCAGAGAGAAGTCAAGGCTTGAGTGTAGTGGTGAGATCCTGGCTTCAATTGACAGCTTCACACTTCTACTATTGTAATTAGCCCCTTGGAGACATAAACAACAAGCTGTGGAAGAAGATATCATTACTTTCTCAAGCTCCTGTCAGGAGTCACGCATCTAGTCCCAGTTGGAAACGCTAAACTAAAAACCAACAACAACTGTATACTTTTAAATGTAAAACACATCATTAAAACATCTTAATGTCGTTTTGTTTTCTCTGGATCAAAACAGAAGAACGAGACATTTTCCACATGAATAAGGGGAAATTTTAGAGCGTCATTTCAAAAGGGGGAATATGAATTTACCATGAAACTATAAATATGCAGGTTATATTTACTTTTTTTTCCCCCTGCTCTGACGGCTCGTACAGTAGCATGTGATTTCCCAAGATTAAACTGGTGGACCCTTGCGCTCATGTTGATTGAATACAATGAAGGCACGGGAAAAAAATAGATAAGAAGAAGACAATGAATTAACAACGTACAGATCTACTGACTTGGAGGCGGCAGAGGTGGAATCAGTCCAATTTGAGAAAGTAGAAAAAAGACAGTTGTATAACTATATATGGGCAAGACAAACGGTGATAGAAAGCAACATCTGGCAGTGGTGAGATGTGCGATATAGAGGAATATCTTGGGGACAAAAATCTGTTTGGTTAAAACAGGTTAAGGCTTTTCATTTTAAATACATCTGCCCGTCATTGTGCGAATCAAGCTGTTCTGTACACTGATTGTTTTGTTTGAGTTTGAAGGCAAACACCACGCAGAAGGACAACGTTAGTTCACACCGCAGTCATTTTTGATTATAATTACAGATGCAACTGGCAGACACAAGTTTTCTTCTTTTCTCTACTGTCTTGTTTTGTTGTGAGTGATTACTGTACACAAAGAAGACACGATGAGCTTGGCCTTCAAAGCGAAGAACGCATTAGGCACCTGCTAATAGAACATTTCAACTCAGTCTGCATTGTGTTTTTTTACTATTTACCCCATACTTACATTCACAGAAGCTTTTTATCTAACATCATGCTGCCGGAAATGGTACAGAAATGTGTGATTTTGTATTTTATGGGATGGATATTAGATCTTAATGGAAAAATATATAGACCGGCACAATCTACAGGGCCGACTTTCATATTCATACACTGAGTACACATACAAATATATGGTTTACATTCAGTGACATCTCGATACATTCAGTCCATTCTTTCTTTTACTGACACAAGTTATTTGTTTTCTCTATATCAGATTGATTTCCTATTGTGTAGCACTCCAGATGTATGGCTGCTGTCTGCTGCGTCAGCTGTTACAGTAAACCCTGACTTGTGCATTTGAGCTTGGCTGGCCACACAAAAAAAAAAAAAAAAAAAAGAAAAAAAAATATCTGGAATACAGCAAACTTTGAAGGTATAAACAAGTCGATACAGAGTGCAAGTTCTCAGTTTGTCCTATGCATAAATACTAAATATATGATGCACAGCTATCTCTGATCAACAATTCCGACACGTGTTTGTCTGCATTGCACCTAGAAACGGTTTTAACATAATCGGTGAATATTAAGTTTACGCTCAGTTCGACTTTTAATGACTTCTGCATAGTCTAAAAATAAACAAAGCTGTTTTTTTCTATGCTTTTGTTTTCTATCCTGAGTGTATAACAATGATGACTTACCCAACAGTAAATGTAATGCATCGTTTTGGGGGAAATAAACAGGCAGCTCCTTGTCTCAAAAAATGGACAAACACAATTGGGAAGCAATTTGCATTTCCAATCTTTTCACCCGTGTAACCTCTATTGAATGACATTTGGAAGCTGAATGTTCAAAATTACCTGCAAATTAAACTGGGTAATAATAGCAGCTTCAAATATTAATACAGTCTAATGCAAAGAATAAATGTGTTTAGCTTAGCTAGTTGATAAAAACAAATGACCTGCCCTGTGTTGAACAACAAACAATATATTAATATACTCCCCTAGGACCCTGCATTTTGTTGCTTTCAAGTAAATTGCAAATTGCAATTATCACAGCTGAAGGAACCAATAAATTCTAGACCCTCTGGAACAATGGAGCAGACAATGAATTCAACAAATTCCTTGAGGGTGGTTAAGGATTTATGAGGAAGGATTGTGACTGCTCATAACGACATGTTAAAGCTGCACCAGGAAGCTCACATTGGCTCCATTAGAAGTCAACTAAATCAAATTTCAACTTCAATACTCAAATCACGTAATTCTCTGTGAGCCGATTTTACACTGCATACTTATTTCTCCAAGACTGGGAAGTTTGGGAGTTATTTATACTGAGGGATGGGTGAAATCCAAGTTTTAACCCAATAGTAGTCAGTCTGAAGGCATTAAATAGTTTGAGAGCCATAAAACACTATCCTAGGACAGATTATGTAATGTTAAATAGGTAAATACTAATGGAAAGATGTAAATGATGGAAGCATATGTCACAGATTTAGGTATAATATAGAATTAGAACCACTACACAACAATATTTATGCACTTATTTATGCATATTCAATTCATATTATCCAGTACATATGCTATATATTGCTGTAATCATGTCTTAATAACTATTTATATTGTGCATATATATTCAGACATATATATATATATATTTGTGTGTTTTTCCTCTATTTTACCTCTATATTTCACTTTCTGCCCCCCCCTCTCTATTTTTATTTTTAATCTTTTTTTGTTCCAATTCCTTTCCAGCTAATTTGTGTTGTACTTGAATGGAGCAAGGGTATCAGAAAACAACTTCCCTCTAGGACTAATAAAGCAGTCTGATTCTGTAATAGGAAAAACTACACGTAACTACTATTCAGAGAACGGCTAATCTCACCTGTTTTTGAATTAGAGCCAATAATGTGATTTCGACCTTTCTACTAAATACGACCTTGACCTTTGACCTTTTGCATTTTGATAATTTTCTTAAATGTATTTTTGCGTCAGTGCTATGCAATATATCCTATTCTATATTTGATTATATTGCTATATAGTCATATTTTCATGAATTGCATACATTTTCTATTGACTTTATTTTACTTTGTCTTTTATCAGGGACATTGTAAATGAATTCACATTGCTGTAAATGAACCAGAGCTAGGCAAATAACTATTATTCATCTGCAGTCTTTGGACAGTTGTTAAATTGTCACTCTATAAAAAGTAGAGCAAGGTTATAAACTCACAATTTATGTGTGTATGTGTGTGTGTGTGTGTGTGTGTGTGTGTGTGTGTTATATTAAGTCTTTCATATACGTAGTCAATGGTAATCTCATTAAGCAGCATTAAAGACATTAAAATTAAAGTAATTAAAATAGTGGCTACTTTTATATTTAAAATTAATTCATTAAGTGGAGATAAGCATGTAGCACATAGATGAAACAGATCAATTTTGATATAGTTGAGATAACTTTATCAGCCAATAATTTGACGATTCATGCATGGTTATACTAAATCTTAAAAAAGGAAGAAAAAAAAAATGAAACCCTTTATGGTCCTGATTTCTAAATGTAAAGTATATACACACATATTCTTAGCAATTAGAATACACTGAATGATGTACTTTCAAATACAAATATGTGCATATTTTACCCACAGTAAAGTGTTCTAGTTGGCATAACATAGTTGCTGCACTTATATATCACTTTTTAATAGAAAAAAAAACACTGGTTACCATTGATGCAAAACATGCAACCCAAACAAAAACAAAACAAAAAAAAAAACAACACGTGGGTCAAACAGCTGCCGTTTCACTCCAACTTCTGTCACCTAATTGTACAAAATAAATAGCAACAGCATCTCACACCTGAAAAAGTAAACAGATGGTCGGGCGTCAACTTGTCAAACCCACCTCTATGGGTGTTGTAAACTGGATGTTTAGCTAATAGAAGCCTGTATGTCAAATATTGAACATATACCCAAGCACATTCATAACATCACTTTGTTGTGCTCATCTATCATAATAAAAGTCACTAAATATAACCTTCCCCTAACGGCGGTCCTGGAATCCTGAACCAATACATAGTCAGCTGCTTAAAACACAGGCTCCTTTTTGTTAATGTAGTACACTTATCTAAGATATCCTGGGGCAATGTTGTCTGCGTGGACAATAAATCATGCTGTAAAATCATGTGTGCCGGCCGAGAAACAAATGTAAGCCTATGAATGTTTCTATCAGTAAGCTTGCTTTTTGCCCGCAGGTTATATTTTTCTCAGGGTTACACCGCATTTACTGCAAAAGATGTATTGTTCAGAAATGATACATGGATAGATAATCCAACAACTAAAGATGCAGTATGGTATTTGTAAATCGACATGGGTGCCATCGTCGATTTTTTACTTTCGATTTTATTCTAAATAGTGCTGTAATTAACTGATTGATTAGTTGTCCCCTAATACAGCATAATCATCAGTCACTTGATCAGATGATTCTTGGCATCTTTATTTCTCTAGAACAATAAAATATATTGTTGGCATCTTCGTTTGTCATCTCGGGCTTTGTTTTCAGCATTTCCTGGTGTTTTGTAGCAAAAAATAATTAAAAAGGGAAAATAATAGACACAGCTATAACTGCAAACACCACTGATCATACATATACAGTGGCGTAAGAAACTATTAGACAAACAAGTCATTAAATACAATTGTTCTGCAATGAAGGACTTCCTCCTGTGTGTATCATGTGACTATAATAGACAGAAAACAAGACATGGAATGGCTAAAAGCATAGTTTTTGTCAGTACAATGACATAGATATTGATGTAAAAACTGAAGTGATTTTGTTTATTATCAAGAAAACATGGAAAATACACAGATAATAGCTCTGAAATTACAGTCTTACAAATACATCTTTGTTGTCATTATTTTTGTCCCCAAAAATGTACCAGGTATTAAAATGAACATTGAATAAAACAAGGGTGGTTTAAACATTTTTAATGTATACTCTACTACTTGCTGCTGTCCCAGCCTGTATTTCTTTTGTCTGTACTGGACTTTCTACTGCATTGTGGGTAATTTATTCATATGAGCTTACAGGATTTAGCTTTTTTATAACTGATAATTCTGGTCTCTTCTATAGTCTGAGCATTTATAATGTGTGTGAAGGCATGGAGTGGGAAATGAATTATTTAGTTTTATTCACAACAAATGCAAAATTTGATATTTGCTTCATGCAATTAATTTCCATTAGTAATAGTTAACTTTGGTATCTGGCAAATATATTAGTTGCTATTTTTGTTATATTTTGCTAAATTCTGGCTATTATTATACATTTAAGAAAATAAGGGGGTGGTCTAATAGCTTTTTCCACAACTGTATAAATGATTAAACTGTTCTTGGTTTAGTCAAAAATATGTTTCTAAACTTTGTTAAATATACTTGGATTCAACAAGAAGGATCCTCCAGTTTCCCAAGGCAAGATGTATTATATCTAGAGTTCAAACATCTAAAAGAAAAACAGACAAAAAAAAACCTAAAACAAATATTAACCCTTTTTTTTTTTTTTTTTACCTAAATTCATCATGGAACCTGCTGAAGGTGAGCAACTTCCACTTCCTTCCTTTAGACTCAAAAACAATAATACTAATATGAGCTTTATTTGTCACATACACAATTATACTGTACAATGTGCAGTGAAATGTGCTGTATTATATGTCACATCCCCAGAGATTTACACACACCCAGACGGTCTAAAGAAAACAGCAAGTGCACGATAAACAAATAAATATTATGCAGTTCATTTTTGATTGTTCAAGGTCCTGTCCACACCAATACAGATATTTACTTTTGTTGAATATGTCCATGCAACCTTCATTTTATAAAGCACCGCTGTTCACATTAATACATCAATGTCTATAAAAGCCTCAGACATCCCATTGTTTCTGGCAGACTCTAAACTGCTAAGGCAATGGACCCTCAAAGGCTTTTGTCTGTCAGGAAGTTAAGCAACAATGGCAAGTTATAAATTCAAGTTAACTTAACAGCAGTAGCTCAAGTTGTTAAAGTGCATCCTTAATATTATGCAGTTTATATAGTGTCTATTTTCTAAATGTGTTTGTGTTGACTGCATGGGTGCTGCTACTAATTATGGGCTCCATGAAAGCTTAAAGGGATAGTTCACTATTTTTCACATGAATCTGTATGTGAGCAGTGTCTTTACTCTGGTGCACCCACAGTGACTAACCCCCAACAGTGTCCTGTAAGTTGAGTTCTGATCCGGTTTTAGTCAAAGAAAGCGAAAGTAGTCCCGGCAAGCTTCCTGGGGTCAACAAAATACAATGTGTTGCTTCTCAAAACAATGTGTTTGAAATAGTGATTTATTTTCATCTCAAAACTGTCATGGAACAAAAAAAAAATAAATCACACCTCGTAATTGCTTGGAGCTACTTTCCCTCAATAACGATCAATGTGCGTTGTCACTGCTAACAACTGTGTGCCTGCACATAGCAGCTGCAAACACTGCCGAACAACTGATGAAAGTAGTTTGCTAAGGTGCACAGCTGTTAGCATTGACAACACACATTGATTGCTATTGAGAGAAAGTAACTCCAAACAATTACGAGGTGTGAACACATTGTTTTGAGAAGAAACACGTATTGTGTCATTCATAGGGAGAATGCAATAGTATTTTTTTCACATTAATCTGAAGAAAATAGAGTTATTGTTTTATGTGGGTCGTTCTGCTATTATTTTACTATACATCATATTGGTCTGTATGAGGAACTAGAATTAAAATGAGTTTTTAGCATATTCCAAATTCATCCCAGGGGCCAGACTGGAACCTTTGCTGGTTTGCATTTGGCCCCCAATCCGCTTATTTGAGACACTTCAACATTCACCACTCGACGTCTACACTTTTCACAACTTCACACCTATATCCACTGGGTCCCCTCCACAACTTTATAGGCCTCCATGAATTTGTCATACTTGTCATCTGTCGGCACCTCAGGTTGCCACTGCTGTGCTGCGGGTATTAAACCTATATAACCTGTATTGGATGTTTCAGGTGCATGGTTGTTACACAAAGCAACAATAGGCATGGTGCTATTGTTTTCTAATCTTTCTATTTTCCACATAGATACACACAAAGAATAATGTTTAAAAAACTTTTATTTTGGAAAAGACTTTGTTTCATTGACCTAAAATTGTATTTATACAAGTGGACGGGAGGCACACACAAAGACAAGACCTGTCTTAATAAGGAAAGACCATTAGACTGAGGCTAGTAAAAGTATGACCTGTATTAGAATATTTGAAAAAAAAAAAGGATATCAAATGTAATTTGTTAAAAACTGATTGAAAAGTGAACCCAGTGTAATCTGAGTAAGGTCCGCTATGGTGGCCAACAGGGGCAAACACATTGCATCAACGTAACGCTGCAAACAAAAGAAATATGCACAACCAAAAACACAAACACATAAAACAAATGCAACACAAGTGTCCTGCAAGAGAAAAATACTGCAAATACCAAAACACGCAAACTCCTAAAACAAGTGCAAGAGAAAAATGCTGTGAATTCACTACATAACAAAACAAAAGTTCACCAAAATAAAACAGGTTCTCCAAAATAAAACATAAGAAGAAGAAGAAGAAGATGGATGAAGACGAAGTTAAAGTTTATTAATTCAAGAGATTAGTGTGAAAAGGTGTAGAGCAGCAGAGGTATGTAGCTAATTTGCTGTTCTTCTATTATATTGTAGCAAATGTTTAAAGTGTTTAAAAAAGACGAAGGGAAAAATACATTTTTACACTAATCTCTTAAATTACTGAACTTCATCTTCATCCACCATCATCTTCTTCTTCCGTTTTATTTTGGTGAACTTCCATTTTGTTGTGGAGTGAATTTGCAGCATTTCTCTCTTACAGTTCTTTAGGGAGTTTGCGTGTTTTGGTATTTGCAGCATTTTTATTTCACATTTGTTTTGGGGGTTTGTACATTGTTGCTTCTGTTTCGTTTCTGTTATTGCAGCATTTTTCTCTTGCAGCTTCACTTGTCGTGTTGTATTTGTTTAATGCGTTTGTGTTTTTATTTGTGCATCATTCTTGTGTTTGCAGCGTTTTGTCGATGCGGTTCGTTTGCCCCCGTCAGTCACCGTAGTCCTCACATGTTCTTCCTTATTTTTTATCATTCACCTGCATCTTTTGGCACTTTGGCTCCATCCTTTTAGCATACAGACTATACCTGGCAACAGAGACAAAAGCAAAACCACACCAGATGATTTAACTTCACATTACGCAGCCTTTTCATCTGAGGTCATATCTTCGTGATAGCTTCAACACACACAGATCACATTGCCTCGACATCTACAGGAAATAAAAGTGAAACAATGGAAGGGAGGGTTGTGTTCATTTTTCGGTTTAACTGACGACTGTAATTCGAAGCACTTGGCTGTGATCGCCCAAAGACCGTCCACAATCTCCTCGTGCTACAGTGAGCCCCCTCCCACTCTTTATGACAAAACGAAGTGCTGCTCCTAGTTCACACTTCATTACCCACAGTAATGCCTCAGCACAATGATGTATGGAACTCTTCTCACTCCCAGACTCGCTTCTGGCAACAATGGCTCAACAAACTTGTAAAACGGCTACAATGAAACACCAAACAACTTTTATTTCCTAAGTTGAAAACAGACCTCAGTAAATTTATGACAGCAATCTGCAAAATAATCAATGGGTTATCGAACATGTCTTCATGAACAAACAACTATGCATTGAGTCAAAAAGCAGTTCCTACTTTAGTACTTTTAAGAATCAGATAGACATACCTCTCAAGGGTAATTAGTTGTTGTTGTTGTTGTGTGTTGATCATGTGACATTTCCAGCTTGTATAGGTTCAGGTATTTGTAATTACTTGAGATCCTTTGTCGAAACCTCTATGGGGAAATCTGAGGATGGACGAACTTTCTTTGAATTGAAATTGAAAAGCTCTTGCAAGCAACATACAGTAACCCCATTCTACACTTCCACTTTGTTCACACCAGAAAACCTTTCCGAGAGCTTAACAACAGCACAAACTTTTTAGAACTGTGCAAAAGTGTGACCTGGTTAACAACTTTCTTCTTGGTTTGAGTTTTTAAACTCTCAGGTATCTCATTAGCTTGTATAAGGCATCTAATAGGTATACACAGTATTATTAAAACATATTTATTTTGGCTCCTATGAATATTTAACAGCGTCTTGTTCTGTAAAAGGGATAAATATTCAGACTTTCAGTGTTTAATGTTTAAAAAGCCATTGTGTACTGTATGTTACAACTGGGATGCACCTAGCTACTATAATGTGGGGTTTTATAATTTGAATGTAGAATTCTAATGATGCCGACAAAGTTATACATGTTGCAAACACCATTAATTACATTTAGTGCAGATAAGGTTGGAATAGATGTATAAAAGATATGTGGGTTGTACAGCAAAGCAACCAGGGCAGAGAAAGAGCATGGGTGCGTGGTCTGGTATGTCAGTTTCTAGGGCTCGGGGCTGGAGGTAGGGCAGAAGAGGTGAAGACCAAGTAGAAGGTATGTCCACTTTGGGGCTAAAGGGTGGGATCTTGTAGGAGATGTTAGTATATTGGATGACAGAGAACAAGGAGTATGTAAGCCAGGGGTGTCCAAATCCAGTCCTGAAGGGCCAGTATCCTGCATGTTTTATCCATTTCTCTCTTCCATCACACCTGGAAACCATTACATCATTAACAGACATCCCCTGAGCTTTATGATGAGCTGATCATTCATTGAACCAGGTGTGGTGGAAGAGAAACATATTTAAAACAGGCAGGATACCGGCCCTCAAGGACTGGATTTGGACACCCCTGATGTAGTCAGTCATAGACCATGGCAGGATCCTCTAACCTGGAGTCGAACACCAGTGAGACTTGACAACAGGAAGGTCTGGAAGAAAGAACCAGTCTGGGGGCAAAAATGAAACCAAGCAGGAAAAGGCAAAATATTTTTAACCACCAGTGATCTGATAAAAACCTTCTGGAGCCCAGATTGGACATCAATGATGAAGACAAGGATGCTCCAGATCAGGAACATTGAGGCTGTTTACATGCACACCAATACACTGATAATTATCTCATTTCTGGAGTTATCCAATTATTCAAGTGATGGTGTAAATGGGGTAATCTGATAAGACTTTATCCCAAAATGGCACTTATCTGAATATGTGAAATTGGATGATTTCTCCCCAGTACACTGATGTCTTCACACATGTATACAGGTTTATCTGATTTACTGTATTTCAGGGTTTGTTTGTTTGTTTGGTTTTTTTTACATCTGCACGTGTAAAAAAATTATCTATATAAATGTAAGTTCTATAGCAACAACCTGAGCCTCAGGAAAAAGGAAAATAAATAATGAAATGAAATGAAGGATAGCAACAACATGTGACCTATTTTGCAATTTTGTGTTTCCACTACATGGAACCTGCTCAACTTCACTTGACTCAAGTTGGGTCCCAGGTACTATTGCTAGAGACCATTTCCATTACAGGATAGCACTGAATTTAGAATACCTGGACATCTTCACAGTGCAGTACGTTACTTCCAACTCATCTGCTCACTTCCTGATAAGTTTGCTCGTTACATGTCTGGTCCGAACTTTTATGTCACCCATTAAATACTGAATCTCTTTGACAGACTATGGTGTCGTTTTGAGGGATGATTCCCCCTCAGACCACAACACAATGTGTTCCAGCCAGCTGTAATTTGACTTTTTAATACTACTGAGTAATAACATATTGCATACTGGGCATACTTATAGAGGCTTTTAGAAGTCCTATTCTTTTAATTTAATTTTTATATATATATATATATATATATATATATATATATATGTGTGTGTGTGTGTGTGTGTAATATTTCTTCTATTCTTTCATTGCTTCCCTTGTACCTCCATTGTTGATTGTTTACTCCTGATGTAAACAAATAATTTCCTGCAAGGTTCAAAAAAGTATCTATTCTATTCTGTTATGTGCATTACCCTACTGCTATATTAACTGTAAACCTCTGTTCTTTGTAAAACAGTGAGACAACTGTCTGACCAATCAGTGGTCAGTGTCTATACGTCACGTTTTAGTGTCACTTGGAACCTTATCAGAGATGACACCAAAAATCTAGCACCGGCCCAAGTACCAGATTTATGTCCTTTTTTGTAATGGAAAAGCAAAAAGCCTGAGTCGAGCTGATACCATGTAGTGAAAATGCAGCATTACCAGCTCCCACTTTAGAACACCTAATGCTGATATCATAGGCATTGCCATGGGCAACACCACAATACTTATGTTCTGAAAATGTCAGGAAGTGTATGTCTTATTTCATCGCTTACATACATTCTCTGAAAGAAATCAGATAATGTAAACCAAGGTTTTTTGACTGAAGCTCATTTAAGCGCATTGCATTTGATAATGGCAATTATCCGATTGCTTTTTATGGTTATGTAAACGCCCTCATTGCGAGGTGACTGTGGAAATTGCCATTATATAAACAGAATAAAATCAGCTTTTCATGTACAGAATCCATCTAGACGTCCTGTCTTATTCATAGTGTTGTTGGATGAACATATTACTCTACAAGGACAACAAAGATTTTGAAAATAAAAGTTCAAGTATTCTAGTTTCAGCAACCTTGAACCAAACAACGAATGAAGTACCACAGGTATCTGATGCTTTCATCACCTATTCAATCTCTTTTTTTATGACTAACCCAAACCTTCCCCTCCATTACCCAAAGGAGACCTCTGTGAATCTCTAAGTTAAATAGAAAAAGTAGTATACATACAATACAGATGAAAGATGAAGAGAATACAACACTGAGCAGGATAAATAAAACAATAACAGAAGCCGTAGCAGAAAACAGCATAAATGTGTCACTGTGGATGTTGAGGGAATTTTCTGTAAATAATTGTGCTATAAATAACAGTATGCCTATCTAATACATTCTTACTATCCAGCATCAAATATGTGACTTGAATGCTCATTTAATCCCGGATAATATTGGCATGTTTTAATCTAAATAAATGCTTATTTAAATTAGAAGAAAAACAAGCTGTCACTTCAAGACGCAGGCTAACAAACAAACTGAATGAAAAACAGACTGGACCACTGCAAAGGCAAGAAAAGCCTGTCACAGGCTTATACCAACTACAGCTCCAAGTGAGATCAAATACTCCTGATTATCCTTCTATTAACCTACAAAAGCCTCTAAACAATGGTCACATGACAGCATCAAAGTAAGTCTTATAATAGCTCTTTGTTGGGTGAAAGCTGGAGCAGGCAGAGAATAACAATTATTCTTAACAGTGGATGGAGCCAGTCGACAACCTAATTAGAGGGTCAGGATGTGAGTGGGCACTTAATTACACAACGACACTAATCTAGTTTGAGTAATGAAAAATTTTGTTAAAATATTTTTCTGCTTTTGAAAAATAATTAGTTATTTTCATGCTTGCCATAGAACATTTGCCTATCCCTGAAATCAGGGGAAAATCCTGACTGAAGGCTTGGAAAGGATAACTGTCAGGCATTATTGATAATGAAGTGATTATCAGGAGGCGCTCCCGATGGAGTATTCACAACAAAGCATCTGCAGCTAAAGGTTTCTCTCGAGAGCAGAAATTACTGAAAAATGGAGTGAAAAGGTCACAGCCCACCATGAAAGGAAAAAACATATTAAGGTGAACTTCTACTAGTCCTTCTATAAACAATGACAGTGCAGATTTAGCATGTTTACCTCACAACACACTATAAATACCTACAGTAACACTGCAACTGAATGCAATGGCACATGATTAATGGGATATAGGCAGATATGCAACAGACGCACAAAAGAAAAGAGCAACTATAACAATGATTTAACAGTTGTTACATTCAAGGGATTATAACGTTGAATTGATGTTACCGAGGCCAGCGAGGATCAGATGTCATTTCAAAAGTGGGTGTAGTAGTTGTAGTAGTAGTCTTAAGAGAAGTAGTATTATAAGTAGTAGTAGTAGTAGTTTCATTCAGCAGAATCTCACAGGGCTACACAGAGAAGAGTCCAGTAAAAAATAAATACCCTTTGCCTCCCCTTCAGAGAGCAGGAAAATAATTTATAATAAATAGACCAATGTAATCACTAGAGAGAGTAACGCACCACTGCATCCTTGATTTATAGCTAATGATTACCAGCAGAAAAGTTGAGTATGAGAACCATTCAGAAGCAACTTCCAGAGTCAAAGAAAGTTAGCCTGGCAAGCTTGACTATGATATGTACTGTATTCATAGTCTGGAGATGATCCATAGACTGAACTTAAGTTTACAGGTGGGATCAACAGCTGCTCTGCACGTAATAGGCCAACACTATGACTAATCAGAGCAATGAACAATGACAACGAGTCTAAACTAGTGTCTATCTGGTTGTTTTAACATCCTAAAGGCTAAGCTAATTGGCTAATGAACGTTAACACACCATTTACATGCTGTTTATCCGACCATAGACTGTATATAAGTTCGTACTCCTTCAACCCTGTCGTCATTATGCTACAGTAAGCCCCGCCCTACTATCGCACTACACAAATGGAGCGTTGTGATTGGGCCAGTAAAATTTTACCGGCCCTGGCTGAAGCTCTATGGTGCGTCGTGAGGCAAAAATATTTTTTAACCACTGGAGGTAGGCTAGTTTACTGGGCTAAAAGAAAGTGACAAAGCTATAGAAAATACAAACACTAAAGTAAAAGAATGAGGTTTGAGGCTTAATTCACAGTTTCCATTCCACTGGTGAGTTTGATTATGAAGCTTAAGAAGGTGTAAAGCCACTGTGTAATGTTATTATTTTTGCTATGTTTGCAATGTTGATCCACAGTTCAGCCTAAAGTGAAAACAGACTTAATTTGTGTTTCTACTGTGGTTCTTTTCAATCTAAAAACAGCACTGAGCTAACAGAGCTGTAAACAATGCATGCAAAACAATGCATGTGAAGATTAGAAGATATTTTGAACAAAAATTTGACATTTTGTGGAGGAAGAAAACATGCTACCATAATACACGTGTATCAAAACAACAAAGAAACTTTACACTTAATGCATTGAGTAATACAGTTTGGAGATGTGTAGCATTATTTATTGGAGGCTTTATTAGCCATAGTGTGTTGTGATAGGGAACTTCCCCTTGCTGTTGAGACTTTGAAATATCAATACCACTTATAATGCCTTTAAGGCAAGAAATCTGTTAGTACAGTTTTATAGCAGGAAGCTATAAAAGAAATAGCCATTATTCTGTCCGACAAAACAACATAACTAGTATAAAATAGTCCAGAGTAGAGGTTGTGCGAGACATTTTGATTTTCTGTCATTATATAAAAAATATGTCATTAATCATTTCATATTAAATTTTTAATTAGACCTATTTAGTTATATTTACTGTTCAGAAACATGTCAATGATGTAGTAACTGTAGTTCCTTCTGGATGATAGTCATCATTCTCAGGGCCAGCCCAAGCTTTTATGGGGCCCTAAGCAAAATCTCATTTGCCCCCCACCATACCACCACTTCAGCATCAGATGCTTCATCATCCTATAGGCTACACCAGTGTTTCCCAACCAGTGTGCCGTGACACATTAGTGTACCATGAGAAATCAGGTATGCCGTGAAAAATGACGCAATTTCACCTTATTGGTACTGTAAGTGAGCAGCGTGATTACAGATAACCTACAAACAACAGCACACACCTCTGATCCACTCTGAGCTGAGGTTGTCTTTCTTAAATTCCTGCAAGAGTGTCAGCTTTGTGTTTAACTAAACAGGCTCGGGTTTTGCACTGAATACATAAATCAAGACTAGATTTGCATTATATTTCAAATATACTTTTTCTTTGGTAATGCACCTTGTGATATTTCTTATGTAAAATATGTGCCGACGCTCAAAAAGGTTGAGAAACACTGGGCGACACTATGTGTGTAACATACCCACTATCATTACCATATTGTGTAATTTGCTTACAACATACATCATTCTGGCTGTTGTTTTTAACCTTACTTAAGTAGCAAACTCAAACAAATGTTTTAATTGTTTTGCACTTACTGTGCATACAAATACAATGAGGTAGTACATGTGTGCCATATTAATTTCACTATTTAAAAGTAACATCAGCAGACAAGACACTGCATTTGAAAGTTAACCAGTTTCTTTTGTTTTGTTTTTAAAATGCAGAACAGATGTGCAGAGGTATGCAATATGTCCAATCTCCGATAACTAGATTAGACCAAAATGATATTCACATTGTCTTCTGACATAACAATAATAGTTGTAATAATACAAAAAATAAATAAATAAAATGATAAAAAGATAGACAGCCTTCAGAATTTTCCATCATCTTTAAAAATAAAAAAAAATCCATCAATAATGGAACATTTTCAGTGAACAAAACATTTATTCTAGAGCACTTATTAAAAACTCAATTTGAGGTTTTAACCCTTTATCGGTCAAGTGACTATTTTTGGACATTTTCATTCACAATACAAGAAATTGACAGAAAAAATTACAGTGAGGTCAGTGAGTCCAAAATCTCAACTTCAATGTGGTTTTGAGGATCTGTAAGGGAACTTTCACATATGTCCATACCTGACTATGCTACGTGCCTAAGGCTGCTTAATTTTGTCCATGTGAGTGCAACCGAGTATTATGCCCGAGTCCAGTTGAGAAGGTTGTTCTGTGTCCAGACCACCTTTAACTCCAGCTCAGTACGATGCTGTGTGAATGCAATCCATGCCCGAGTCTGGAAGTAACCTCACCACCATTCCAACAACATACTGTAAGTGGGTAAATCACCATAAAATCATAGCCTGCGCTCCTGTTGTCTCTTTAAAAAGCCTCTGATCCACACTACACAGGCTCACCTTATTGACTGAACCACTTTGCGATATATCAGGGACACAATGGTCACTCTTCTTCTCCGATATGTACAGTAAGAGTTAGTCTTCTTCTGACTTCTGCATTTGTTGGATAGCAACAGAATTACTTCCACACTGCCACCGACTGTTTCATCCCTGTAACACCCATTCATACTGGGGCGTGGAAAGCGGTACGCATGTCTGAATGCAACATCTGTGGGAAAGGTGTGAATATACCAGAGTACAGTACAGATTGGAGTACACTGTGTGAAACTGCCCTAAAGTATAGGGCAATTTGTTAGCCCTGCATAAACAGTGAGTGGACCTGCTTTGTTAGGTACCATGAAGTAATATTACTGGTGTAAGAAATGATGTTCAAATGGATAATTTGGAAGTGGACAGGGGTCTGGATCAGCACTTATAATTTTCTAGTGTTCTAAAAGTGATCTTCTAATGTTGCAAAATATGTTTCATGTTCAAACACATGTGTTTAGCTTGTATTTTTATTCATACTTCTTGTATTTTTTTTTTTGTTCTTTTGTGCCACATATAGGGAAAACTATTTCTATAAGTGAAATATAAAGGGTTAATGTACACAATAAGGTCATGCATTTGTTGATTTTGCATGAATCTAATAGTAAATGCAATAGTGATGAACTATTCCTACATTCTAGGAGAAGTGAAATGCAGAAAGTACACCTCCAAACAGGTCGACTCTGAATACTTTATGATGAAATGTTCCCTCTGCTGCTACATCTTTTCTATTTGGAACTGGTGAAACGTTAAGCACAGGCTTTAGGTTTTAATTTAAGCAGGTTCTCTGTCACACTGGCAGCTCCACTCGGCGCTGACTGAAGGATCAAAGAACCTGCTGTGTACCTAAATAAAAAGCAGCACTGGTCAATCACATTGAGCTGGCTTTTGAAAAGGAGATGATGCTTGATTATGTTGCGGCTCATATTAGTGTATTTCTGTCAGACTGTCTTACCAATGAGATCAGGCACTTAGCTGAGGAACTGTATTGGCCCAATTAACCTTGTATCCTAGCAGCATCTGATTTTAAAAGCAGGTTTGTAAAGCTACGGCACCATCCGCCTCTTCTATTCAAATGGTATAATCTGCCTCTCCTCGTAAGCTTTGGACCACAGGGGCGAATGTTTTGTTGTTGTTGTTGTTTTGTTGTGCTCAGTGTGGTGAAAAGATTATGGAGGCTGACAACAGCATCTTTTTGATATTTGCATGTATCCAAAATTTTGTTTGGTTCATTAGCGGAGCTCCTCGTGTATGTCGAGACTCATCCCTGGGTTGGCAGTGAATTTGTGTGTTTACCCAGTTGAAAAGAGATGTTTCATTACTTATAGTCATTTCTTTGTTGGCTTGATGATTCTGAACAGTAGACTACAGCACAGCACTTCGAGGGACTGCTCTACCTTTTTTTTCCCCCCTAGTTTTATTGGATCCTCTATAAACCACCTAAAGTGACAAGATGTTAAATTCATAGCCAGCATTCAGCTCCTATCCAGAACAGTTAGTCTCTATTGTTAGCACTTCACACATTAGCATTCCACTTATTATCATACCCAAAGGTGATTCCATGGATCAAAGACAAAGATGTACTGTTTAATATTTCTACCTCATTACAGTGTAAGGGCTTTTGATTACTGGCCTTTGTGTGCCTCTGTCAATTTGTGGCAGTGATGTCCTCTGCTGTACGGCAGGAAGTGCAATAGTAATAGCAGAGGATCTTCACTCCTGAATTAGGGGAAGATTCTGAGGTGCAACACACTGTGTCTCGGCCAGTACAGACCCTATAATTGGTCTTCATATGTCACCTGCTTGACTTCATGTCACACGCTCTCCCTTTGGAAAAACTATTGTATCCATTAAACTTAACTCACTGTCTATATTAATTCCTCCCTTCCATTGTAATGTTCCGGCGTCCCGCTTTGACGTGCCTCAGCATGGTGCTATCAAAAGCAACACATGTGAACTTTAAAGATAGGATACAACCCCCAACAGTACTTTGACAACTTGTACATCTCTACTCGAACACAAAGCTTTAAAATAGAGATCACGCCTTTTTTCAAACAGGTCTAATAATCAAAGAGGAAGGAATACAGTATACACTCGCAGTAAACATTGCACTGTTGAGAGAAACAAGTCCAATCAGTTTATGATATTAAAGGCATCCGTCACCTGGGGCATTGGGGAACATTAATTGGGTGGGTCTGACGGGGGGGACTGAAGTCGTGGAACTGGTCCACAGTAAGAACCAGACCCATCTTGTTGGAGTGTGATCACGGCTAGACTCAGTTCTCCATCCATTGATCTGCTTGTGGTTAAGTAATAAACTCAAATTTGCCTGTATAGATAAACATATAGCAGGGGTGCTCAATCCTGGTCCTCAAGAGCTACAGTACTACCCTACATGTTTTAGATGTATCCCTCTTCCAACACACCTGATGGTCATTATCAGTCTTCTGCAGAGCTTGATGAGAGATTTATCATGTGAATCAGGTGTGTTGGAAGGGGGGTACATCTAAAACATGCAGGATAGTAGATGTTGAGCACCCCTGGCATAGAGGGAGGGCTTATATAGACAAAGGTGTATAAGGACAGGATGAGACAACACAGTGGGACGAACCAGCTACAGTAAATGTTTACTTTTGAAAACATAAAATCAAAAGTCAAAAAGTAAGACAAGACTAAGGGAGATAATTACATATTAGTAAGCAGTACATATTGAACTTATTCTGTTATTATTGGCATATATAGCAATGGATATAATGTCTTTATTGTCTTCATTACCTCTGTTATGTTTTCAGGGTTTGACTGTTAGCAAGATAACACAAAAAACGTTATGAACAGATTAAGATTTAGATTAAATTATTATAAAGTGTTGATACCGGTACAAGGAACAAGTTATTACATTTTGGTGGTGATCGGTGGATGAGGGAGCATGTGCACCTCTTTCATTCAGTAGGTTGGGGAAAAAGTGAAACTTAATCGCTCATTTAGGTCATGGCTGGGGGGTGGGTGGGGAGATCTGCCTTGGTGGAGGTCTGTGCTCCCTGGTTGCTTTTCTAGTTTATTAATACAAGTGCTCTGCCTTTAGTTTCTTGTACACAAATAGTGCTGAATTTTGATTCTGATCAAAAATTAATTAATGAAAATGAATGAATCAATGAACTAATAACTCCAAAAGTATTGGTCGTATCAATAAACTGTTGGATCCTTGATCCAAAATACAAAAGGACTAGATATGTTGAGTTCTTCAGTTATAAAGTAGATGTATATACACACACGCACATGGAGGTCACTTAGATTTTATAAAATAGATACCAGTGAAAATATCATTACCAGATGTGATCATCTGTATCTCTATTTTAAAGCACATTTTCATCAATTTATAACCTGAAACCAGAACAATTATGTGGCTAATTTTGTCCTCTTGAAAAAGAAGCTACCTAAAATGCAAAAACCAATGTTAAATATATTCAGTGCACCCAATGCTATTAAAAAAAAGGGAAAAAAAAGAAGCACTGAATAATTTCACCTGAATCCGGGCTTCCACTTAATGGATCACAACATGCTGTCAGTAAGTAGGAAGAGTTCAATCTAACCTCCCTGTCAGTATTATGCATATGAGGCCATTATCTGCTCATTCGCAGCTTTGTAGGGATACATTTACAGTACCTGCTCCAGAGCATCCCTCTGCTCCTTTGTAAGAGCTAGTTTGAGCTGATACACTGGTAGTGCATATATCTCAGCCCTATATATGCTTGAGTAATTAGAGGAAGAGGCTTGGGCTAGCATGAAGGTTGTTATTGTTTACCATGGTTGAATAAACAGTGTGATGAGATGGGCTGGTTGACTGATTGTGCAAGAACTACCTCGGCATCAATGCATCAATTCGCTAACGCACTCAGCCGATAAAGCAAACTGCTGTGAAGTCCACCCCCCACCCTTCTCCAAGCTTCAGTTTAACCATAATCAGGTAAAACAATGCAAATATTGGATTCTTGTATGATACCTTTTCAACTGCGTGATAAAAGTGGCACCATCTCCATGTATAATATGTATGAAGCGTTTAGAACCGGAAAAAAGAAAGAAAGAAATAACGTCCACCTGCTCGATCAACCAACTGCTATTACTGTATTGACAGCATGAGCTCCAGGTCTTGTGCTAAAGCCTTGAGTAATTATCTGATAGAGTGCTCTGTAGAAATGTTGGCTTTAAGAGAAAAAAAAGGTCAAGGATGTGTGGAAGACTGCTGCCCTGCACAATACCAAGGAGACTTTTCCTTCTCCTAATACTCAGAGGCCAAAGTGTTCTAATAGACCAGATTTTTCTTCTTTTTCTTTTTTTTTCCCCAGACTGAAAGCAATTCAACTGTATCCACCTAAGTTTACAATTCTTATGTTTATTCTACTTTACCTGTAAGAAAAGTTGACTTCTTCCAAATGATGAATTCGCAAAAAAAAAACCCTCAGAAATTTTCAAGGTTATTTTTTACTTGTGCTATATATCAATATTGAATTCATTTCAAATGGAATAACTGTCTTTAACCATGGAAATACTGAAAACTAAAACAGGAGAAAGAAACATCCAAGGAGGTTATGGTTTTGCCAGCGTTGGTTTAACTCGAAAACCTATGGATGAAATTTCCAGGTTATGGTGGTAATGGGGAGATCAACTGATTTTGGTGGTGGTCCGGACCTGCCTTGGCGGAGGTCTGTGCTCTCAGATTGCTTTTCTAGTTGCAGATGAGATTACAGATGGAGAATAATTAAATTTACCTTAACCTTTTATCAGGTAACTGACATGTTTTGGTCATTTCCAAATGGATCTTTCCATAAAACTGCTCCATTTTGGTGCCTCTTTAATAAAAGAGAAACTTACACATATCTCCTCCTTGGGTGTACCCAATGATGACCTCAGATAAATGTAAAAAAAAATTATATTCTGGCTCAGACATCCCTAAATTAATTTTTTTTTATAAAATATTGGGGCCAGATATTGGACCAACATTAAGACATGTAAAGCTATCTACATGTCAGTGTATTTAAACTGAAAACATGGCTAGAAATGGTCTCATACAGTACATTGCACTATACATAGAGAGACTGTTAAATTTCACAATTTTAGTGATTTTTCTACTCAAGACATGTTTTTTTTCCCATCAATCGTGAGTCACTTTCTCGGTTTCGTACGTAACCCATCATGCCTACTCCCATTATGTGCAGAACCTAGCTATTTAAGCTCAATCATGTCAATGATTTGGCAAAAGTGGTTATTTTTGTCAAACACTTTGCCTTGCATGTTTACCTCAATCCCTAAAATGTACCTGTGAGAATAAAAATATTTTTTTGGCAAATTATTATAAAATGTGCCGTTATTACATTATAAAATGAAAATGTACATTATTATGTCATGCGGTAAGGTCCACCTCTATATGAACCTGCTTTGTTATGGAGCATGAAGTAATGGTACTAATGTAAGGGATGATGTTCAAATGTATCATATAGATGTGGACAGTGGTCTGGATCAGCACTTGGTCTAATGTTCTAACATAATAGTCTAAACTCTGGAAGAGTCTTCCTGGTGTTAGACAGGCTTTGACTCTGACAGTGTTCTGACAGGCTGAAAATGGCTCAGTTCAACTGTGCATAGAACTGAAAGGGTTCTCGCTGCACTCTTCTCTTTTAGTTTATTAATCTTGCTCAACATTGGTTGGGGGAGATTATTGTCACCTTGTGTGTGTGTGTGTGTGTGTGTGTGTGTGTGTGTGTGTGTGTGTGTGTGTGTTTGTGTCCGCAGAGACATATCATGCTATAACTATACTATACTAACTATACTATTAATACTATATCACCATGAAATTACATCAGCATATACATAAAGCTAATGCGCATCAGATGCATTGATCCATTTGAGTCAAGGTTAAAGGTCAAGGTCACAATTAACTAAAAGGTCAAAATCACATTATCGGCTATAACTTAAGAACAGAGGGTCGTAGAACTTTCAGATTGGTACCAACGACGTGGAATGAAGATTTCTACAGTTCTCATAATTCGTGTTACCACCTACAATCATGAGTTTTTGAGATCTCTGGAGGTCAAAGGTGATATGTCGCAAAATTTACTTATGCAACACTGTTTGTGTGTATTCAGCATAGACATATCACACTAACTTAATCAATACTGGATATAGTATCATAATATTACACGCACTGATGCATATATACATATAACTAAATTATCAATATTGCAAAAGGTCAAGGTTTAACAGAAAGGTCAAAATCACATTACTGGCTCTAATTCAAGAAGGGATTGTCATAGGAATTTGTGATTGGCACAAAATAGGGGTGAGATTAGGCATTCTCTGAATACTTGTTTATGGCGTTTTAACTGTAATTTTGTGTTTTTAACTTGTCTTCTTTTCTATTTTTGTAAAGCACTGTGTATGACTTGTGCTGTACAAATAAACCTTGTTTGTTTGCTTGCTTTTCACTTTACAGGTGTGTTCTCAGATTTATTCATTACTCCACCAATGAATTATGTTTTTCTTTTGTCTGTCTGTCCGTCCATAACTCAAAAATGTATGGATGGATTTGGCGGAAAATTTCCATGAAATATTCATATTGGCACAAGGAACAAATGATTAATGAGTTATTAATCTCAACTGGATCTTTTTCCTGGTCAAATAAAGGTTAAAACTAAATTTAAAAAATTTAAAAAAAAAACACACTAAGGTTGAAATTGTGAATTTTAGAGTATCTCTGTGAGTGAACTATAAAGGGTTAAATGACAGGGATGTTATAAGAAGGCAGAAAATAATTTGATGAACCCACAAGCTAGGTATAAGCTGGAATTTGGAAGCATGTCATACAATGAAATGAACATCATGAAATTAAATAAGGTGGTGTGAGTTAATATTAGGTATCAGTTTGTAGCCTCAGTGGGTGATCCATGTGCAATTTTAAGCAGGCCAATATTTTAGGAAAACCAGCACTGAGCAAGTCAGTCTGTCATTTGCATATGAGACTTAGAATTCATTACATCCACCTCCTGCTAATGAAACTCCCCTCTCATCGTGTATTGAGGTTATACTTCTCGACCGGCACCAGTATTCCAGTGTGTGATCCTGGCAGTACACTTTCCATGTTTGCAAATATTCAACTAGTAAGAAATATGTGGAGTTTGGGCAAGTCTGACAAAACAAATTTGCAAACGACTTAAAAAAAATAAGTGAATTTTGCCTGTTGCCATTTTAAAATGCCTATAAAAATGTAAATTAGCGGAAGTCGTTTCTTATTACTTTAAGATGATGTACTTATTGTCTGTGAAAGGTTTTCCAAATAACTTAAATGCATTTACACAAACACAGCACCGGATTATAATGCAGAGTAATTTGCACTAACCGCTTCAAGTCGGTTTTAATTACAAAATTTGTTCTTTAGTGTCCCATTACGGCAGGCGTTGAAATATTGCTAAACTGGACAAAAGTGTGTGTGACTGGAATTAAATGGGTAGAAAACAACACTCGTATCCTTTCGCGCATTTTGCAGAAGGAAAAAAAAAAGTGCACACCTCTTGTTTATACAGATGAGAATCCCAACTTTCAGTGGTGTGTAGCATTAAATGAGGCGGATTCCCTGTGATGTTCTTATCACCTCATCCCGCTCCTCTCCAGGGTCCACTAATGCCTCCCCTTCCTCGCTGATGCTTGACAGAGCCGATGCAGTCTGGAATGAGATGAGCGCCTGGCCCAGATATGACAGAGAAACAGACAACACTGAGGTCCTCTGCCCAGTAGGGATGGGAGTAATTACTGACAATATTATCTCCAGCTGTGGGCTGCTCGGGCTGCTGTACTTTTCCACACTTTGCCTCAGAGCCTAAAGGTCTACTGGGACTTCCTTCTGTTGTTCCTCTGTTACCTTTTTCAATTTATTGCACAGTTGCTCTCGTACAAATACTATGCAAATTCTGCGCGATATATTATACATGCTTAGGCTTAAAACATAGCGCCAAGGAATGTGCAACGTCACAGCCTTTTCATGCTTCTGCTAAAAACTCCCTCACCACCCTGTTGTAATAAGTGCAACGTCGTCATGCCGAAAATTATTTGGAGGTTTGTAAATTACATGAACTTCAGTTTTGTTAATCAATGCCTCCTGCATTTTAACCTCAGGGAAATTACATCTCACCCACATGATCCTGAGCGATTTTTTAAATTTTTTTTTGTTATTGCTGTTCACGAAAACAGAGAATGTTCATCAATTAAAGGTGCTGGAGGTATTAAATGTTCATCTTATTGTAAAAGCACACCTAGCGCAGGAAGGAGAAAAAAGTAATGAAAAGCAACCCCAGTCACAGCCAGTAGATGCTTTAAAGTGTGATCAGCTCATTATGGTAAAGGAATAACACAATGTTGACACCTTTGACTTCATCACTCTATATATACTTGTGCGATGCCTTACTTTTTGGCACTTATCCATATACCTGGAATAGACAAGGTGGTGAGATGCACTGTCTGTCGAGATTCACAACATCGTCTTTAATGTAAGAGTGCACTTAAATTTTAAGGTCAGAGCCTATAAAGCCATGTACAGATTAACTCTTGCAAAGGGGAAAATAAAGTAAATGGTTTATTGATTTTTTTCCCTCCCTCTTTCACTCTGAACATTATGGAATGTGACGAGATCTTAATAAAGACCGAAGCTTTAATGAGATGACACCTACACAATGTCTAGCACCTGCTTGGTAAAGCAATTGACAGTAGCTTTGTGGGGATTTTATTTTATCTGTTATTTCATTTCTTTTCATTCATCTAGTCTGGCTTTTTAAACGATAAAGTTACTTCAAGTGAATGATCATTTTATGGACAGATCAGTTTCCCAGGCTGCCAAGATAAAGGGATGTTATTACATTGCTTGCAAGCATTAAGTTACTTTTTGATCCTTGCCTAAGACTTAAACACAGTCTAAGTAGGCCTGGACAAGTATTATTAATGAGTTGCATCAGTTCAAATTGATCAGAGCCTTAGAGAAGATTATCAAAAGCATTTGAGAGAGAAAGAGAGAGAAACTATTGATTATTCGGGTTGGTTGCTTAGCTTTTCCACTGAAATCTCATTAAGGATGAGGAGGCCTGCCACAGTTGGCTTTGGGCAGTGTTTACCATCTTCCACATAGAATTTTTTTAATTACAAGAGCTGCCAAGCTGCCAGAATCGATAGTTACGAATCTCACACCAATGCGTGGGGAGAGAAAACCCACTCTCAGAGTTTGGAAGAGAAAAAAATGAAACAGATGGTCTCAAGCTTTTTGCACTGGGGCCCAAGTCCACAGTAGTGCCCTTCATAGACTCACTTTGTCCTCTTGTGGCCTTGGAATGACAAAAAAAAAAAAAGACGACAGCCACGGTAGCAAAAACAGACTGAGATGGCAGTGATGTGGAAGGCCGGTCAGTTATACTTTATTTTACTCCTCCTCGGATAAAAGCATCATTAACTCAAGGTCATTTCGCTCACACTTTCTACTGTAGTTTCATTTTTTTTTTTATATAGAATCTTGTATTTGACAAAAGGTGCTTCGGTTAGTGAAAGGAGGAAAAAGCTCTACTCCTGACACAGACTTTAAAAATATGAGAAATTAAAATTCCATCCTCTGGCAAATTTCTATAAGCACTCTTTCAATTTAACACTCAAAGAAAATACTCATCAAGAAACAATGTGACCTGTGGAATTATGCAGAATGACCGCGCTCATCTTCTATGTACTGGGATAAATAGGACTGCAGCCCAGGTCTTTGCTGCCACATGGCTGTAATTAGAAGGAACTTAGCAGCCAATCGTTCAGTGTTGGCATAAACAGGTAGTTCATCTGTGATGCCAGCTGCATGCTCCACATTCTGACTTCCACTTCAGCCACATCTCTGTAATATCTATCATTCTTACTGTACTTATTGTAGTCATTAAAGCTCCACTAGATCAGCTCTAGGCTTATTTCTTTGTAGATACATTTTATGCTGCTTGTTTGTTTCTTTTGCTTCACATGGTGCCGGTTGCTGTTACTGTATTTCTACCCATTAAGGCGCCAGTCACTAATGCTCATCATGGACTTTCTTCTGTGCTAATAGTAAGTTTTTTCCCCAGAGTATGTGGGTGATTTATTGATGTGAGCTCATATTATGTGGCCTGGTTATAACTGATAATTCTGGTCACTTCTTTAGCCTGAGCCACTGAAAATGTGTGAAGGATGGGAGTGGGGAATTCATTTTTTAATTTTGATCATAATATATATGTAAATTGCTACGAGCTTTCATGCTACTCATTTCATTTGGTGAAGCAGGCTTTGGTATCTGGTAAATATATCAGTTATTGCTCAACTCGGACCTTTATTATTATGACTCCACAAAGAAATTGATTTGTTTGTATGTTTTTGCCGGCATTTATGTGTTTGTGGGTTTGTTAGTTAGCAAGATAACTCAAAAAGTGACGGGCGGATTCGGCTGAAATTTTCAGGCACAAGGAAGAAGTGATAAAAGTTTGGTAGCCATTAGTGGGGATCTGCATTCTCCAAGTGCTTTTCTAGTTATTATTCTTAACATTATTATTGTACTGCGTCTCCTCTTTCCGATGCTGAGAGCTGAAAGTGGTGATGTCTGGGCCCTCCTGGTGGTGTTATTTCTCATTTTTGTGTGCTACATTAACCTTCACACACCTCTGGTTACCCTTCACTATTGTGAGTTCGTGTACTAGATGTGAAACTCACACAAGGTTGACTCTTACTTGCTTAACTTAAAATCCCTGTGTGTGAGGTCAGGTGCACAGAATGACTGTTAGGTTTTTCTGTTTCTTTTTTTTTTTTTTTTTATAAATACAGTGTTTTATTCCACTGTTCTGCAAATAAAATGCTTCCAGAATAAATCTAATGAAATGTCACCATATGTATTGGTTTCACCTTTTATGTTGAATTACCTGAATTTTCTAAGTAGTGCCTCCAATGGAAGTCATTTTTATGCAAAGTAGACATGATATGGATATGATAAATTATAATAGTCTGTTCTGTGTTAGAAATCCACAGAATTTATGAAAAATATAGGCTTGGTTGCTTAATACTAACTTGAGTGACTTGGTGTTACAATAAATCTAAACTATCTCTGCTCGCAAAAAAAAAAAAAAAAAAAAAGTCTTACTAGGACACAGAAAATAAGCCGCACATCACCTCTGTTGGTGATTGTAAGCTAGTAAATGATTTTTGAATATGGCCACATGTGTTCACTTCAATTTAACTGTAACGTATAACTGATTAATTAAAGATAGAATTCATTTCTCATAATTAACATCTTCCTTCTGTTCATGGACTGGAAGTTGCAGTCCAGTCAAATTGGACTGTAATGAAGGAGATGCTGTTGAAGAAAAAGACCTGGTGAGAAAATATACATTTTTCATTAAAGAGAATGAATTATCCTTCAGGCAACAAGGCAGTAAAGCAATTGTGAGAGCTATCACTTCAAGAAACACATTATAGAGATGAAATTAAAGGCACATGAATGTCAGAGCTGAGGTTAATATATGTACAGGTATGTTCATAATGGAGTCAAGCTCTGCAGGATAATCACAGCAAAGACGAGAAAAAGTCAACATCGATTAGAGCAATTTTACAGACGGAACATTAATGGTTCATTACATTTCTATTGATAAGCTAAATTCAATCAGCCAATTCTTTAAAATAATGAAGCACCCCAAAGCGCTCTCATCCATCATTGCAGTTGTTGCCAATAAATAAGACCCTTTGTGATTAACACCACTATCACTAGTTAATGAAATCCTTATGTTAACTTCAGAAAGGATAAAATCCTAATTAAGGTTGTGATTCTGAAATAGAAATCTCTATTAGGTTTTAGGTCTCTATTAGGCAACAGAAGCCAGTGGTAAGTCTAAGATATACTTTGCTCGAAGTTGCTTTTAGTTTAATCATTCTGGCACATTATACTGTATGAAGCCCTAACCACAACGAGACATTCATTCATTGTCCACTCAGTCGGGTTTATAGTTAATGAAACCCATCCAATAATGCTGAGCACACTGTGAGGGTGCAAGAAAGAGCAACATAAACAGTATCGACACACAGTGTACATGCTTTCTTGATGTTCTCGTCAAACTGTCTAGCTTAAAAGCCAACTACTCTAATTAGCTATGGATTCTCCTGCACACTGGGTCCCTCATTATTTGACATGATGTCATTTGTCCAACCACCAACAGTGAATGTTTGAGCAGCTGCTACACCCCTAAGTGACCGTCGAAAAGACAGTTCACTGGAGCATCTGTAAACAAAGCCAGGATCGCTGTTGAGTTTATGTACAGTAGTCAAGGATTTCCAATCTGGCCCAGCGTCAGTGTCCACTTTGGATTAAAACCTTTGGTGACAGATTATTGATTGAGAGAGCACCAGCCTCTAGGAATGGAAGGAAATTAATATAGGTGTACAGTGACAAGAATCTGGCAATATTACATTGTATAATATATTATACAAATCACAATACTAGGGCGGCACGGTGGTGCAGTGGTTAGCAGTCAGGCCTCACAGCAAGAAGGACCCTGATTCAATTCCCACACCAGACCTTTCTGTGTGGAGTTTGGATGTTGTCCCTGTGTCTGCATGGGTTTTCTCCAGGTACTTCAGTTTCCTCCCACCATCCAAACACATGCACTGATTGGTTAACTGGTTAATCTAAGTTGTCCATAGGTGTAAATGTGAGAGTGATTGTTTGTCTATATATGTTCAGCCCTGAGATGAACTGGAGACTCATACAGGGTGTACCCCACCTTTGCCCATTGTAGCTGGATTAGGCCCCCAGTGACATGTATGTTTGGGGGTGGGGGCGCACATCAGCGACGGGGGGTCGTGGAAATATGTTTGATTTTCAATTAATATTTAAATAGTTTGTAGCAAATTTCAAATAGTGTTTTGGACCAAAAGTCACATCCCTAATCATGAACTGAACATTTCCATCCACTGAAGGTGGGTTTTACTGGTGAATCAATGTTGTGTAAGATGAGCGTTTCCACAGTAACTACAGAGCCTCTTAAGGTCCAAATGGCTTATATCTGATGACAATGAAGAAATAACTTGCATTTTACATCAACAATTTATGTGGATTAATATAATTAGTTGAGGTATTCAACATTTTAGATCAATAGGTCCTTTTGGTTTGTAGTGGATAGTTGGGTCTTTATGAGTTCATGTGGATTAGGTGTAATTTTAGCATTTCATTCTACTTCAAACCTTACTGTTAAGAATATTGTAGAATCTGGTAATAATGATATCTCTTGTAAGTGGAACCAAAAGCAGCCAATGACGATAACTACCATTCAGGGGTGTAACAGTGGGTTTTGATGTCCAATTGTAAAATGAAATAGTAGTATGGAGAAAATAATCTGCTTCAGTACAACAAAGGCAAAACACGGGTGAGGTTTCTATAGTGACGAGCTGCTTGCCGATTTCCATACAACATGGCCATGGAATCTTTTGTGTAAATTATATCCAAACCCAGAGTAAAAGGATGTCTCTAAGGTCTGACACAAGAGCAGTAAATTATATTTTGTGCACGGCTCCTGCAGCCAGCTCAGGCTATTTAAGTAGCACATTGAATCTGGGGCTCTTGCTGATTTGAATGTGTGATGTTTGTATAAATATAGACACATCTACATCGTTAAACTTACTTGCTTTTGTGCATTCATGCTACAACTACTGTTTGGAACGTGTATGCTCTGAAGTGTCCCAGATTTATTCCCTTTGTCCCTATTTGAGTTACACGCCATTTTACTTTGTGCAAGAGTTATTTGTCCTCTGATAAAAAAAAAAAAAGTGCAATGTAAAGATCCCTACATGGCCCAGAAACGATTAATTTCCCCCACTCCTTTATACCAATGAAAATAACAGGTCAGCAATGTTTATATTCAGCTTTTCTGAGTGTAAGGTTTAGTGTCAGAGTGCCCTAAGGCTTACTGCACCGTCCGGTAGCACCTGCATAGACACCTGCAATGATCCCTTGTGCATTACTATGAAATGCTTCCCTCAACACAACCTAAATCAGCACAGTTTGTGCTTGTTTCAGTAAACAAGGTGTGCATTTTCAGCGCCAACCTATATGGCCTATGTCACCCTGTGTTTCACACTCCAAACTCCAAGCCACAGAACTACTCCACTCTTTTCCCTCTGAAGAATTCTAATCAATCAAGAAGCCCTCCGGCCACCTCCACAAGAGCTCTCTCATACCAAGCCAGGACACAAAAATGAAAAGAAAAAGATACTTCATTCATTTGGGAATACAGATAGAGGAAATACTGAGGTCTGTGGATAAAATGACTGCCTGAAGTCTAATTTTGGGACATGAAAGCCTGGGAACATTGAGGCCAAATTCAGTTTTTTCCCAAAGAACCCATTCACAGTCAAAGCCAAAATGAAGCGCTGGGAATTTGTTTGGGACCTTTGTTTCATACAATTTTCATCTGACTGACAGGAGGCGGAAAAAAAAAAGTGCTTTTGATTTGCCAAATTCACTAGGGAGTAAATAAGCTGGGAGCCTGTTAAATACCATTCCGTTTCAACTTAAATCATTTTGCATCATTACACGCATGCATGAAATTAATAGCTGATATGGCAATTAACAGTGTCCTATTACTGATCACAGAGTAGGTAATTAGAAAAACTCAGACTTCATTGTAAAGAGATGTTTGTTTACTGCCTGAAAGTGTTTATCGAGAATTTCAAGTGATCTTATGCATGTCAATGTCTGTCTTGCGGTTGCTCTGTGGGTTCTTTTTATATTCTGCGTTAATTTGTACTTTTAATGTGTGTTGACATAAGAAGCTCAGATTAGGTATCAGTACAATTGATGCTAAACAAAGAAATAAAAAGTGACAGAGACTTGGAATGATTGAAAACAATTATTCACCCGTGTCGCAGATCTAAGACAGGGTTCATGAATAAAAGAAATGAAGCAAACAAATCTGATTGGACCACGGAACGTTCAGCTGCAGATAACTTTTTTTTTTCCCTCCCACTTGTTAAATATGCCCACGCTGACAGAGTTCGCCTGGTTGTTCAGCCCCATAAGAAATTTAACAACCTCTGGTGACATTAGCCAACTAACTCCAAGACGCTGATAGGAAGAGACACTGGAGAGATGGCTGAGGTGGAAGTCAGCCTGAGCTAATCACTCATGACCTGTATCCACGGGCTGAAGTTCAAGATATTTTTAAGTTTAATGACCTTGATGTTATGGATTTTACATTCACGTCTTGAAAATGTGCAGTGTATCTAAAGCACAGGGTCACGGTGTTATCCGAGATTTTCATATCTATTAGAATATGAAATTTCCCCCTAAAAAACACAGACAAATACTCTTTTTCCTTCTGTCAAGTCTAGATTATGATATTCTGGCCGATAGTACCTTGGCATCACACAGTCTCCTGTGGGTGTTAAGATGAAGCAATTGAATTTCTGTCATTGATGTTCTCAAAAGAGGCTTGACAGCATTTTACCAAAGCCCTGGACAGTGCTGATATCCAATTCTTTGTTTACTGCCTCAGGCTAGAGCCTAATTTTCCTCTATTAATTCTATAGTACTATGCAAGGGATAACAAATGTAAATATGAGAATCGTGTGATATCTCTGCAAGCAGATGTGCTCTATGTCTGTTGTTCAATTACATACACACAGTGAGTCGGATTACTGCCACCTTTTAACTTGACGGATTTAAATGTAGATTTCATTCTCTGCATATGAAGTAAATGGCCCATGACATTGCTTATCATGGCTCTAAGTGCATTTAGAGTTCAGCTGAGCGTGTTAACCATATTCTTAGTCAAGCTAACTCAGTCAATCCTTAACAGAACACAGCAATGACAATGCACACTCCTGCATCAACACTCACTCCCCACTAGACATGAACCATGAACAGCAAAAAGATTATTTATTTATATATATATATATATATATATATATATATATATATATATATAGTTATAATTGGGTAATTACTCAATGGCTGCTACAATGAGTGAGTATTGGCAGAATCCATACAATTTCACTGGGAGTAATTAATTTGATGAACTAGCATGTTCGCTTGATTTGAGGCCAAGAAATCTTTGTAGAACTTCTTAATAATGAAATATTGAGACATGTCTTTGTTTACCAAAAAAAACCCAAAAAAATACAGTTCCTTCAATATGGATGTTTTATTTTGGATAATTTTGACAGTCAGTGTTTCTGATTAATGACCTTAACTATGGAAGCTTGTCATAATGTACTTGTTCCACTAAAAACTCATAATGAACAAGAGGGCGAAGGGCCTCAGCTCCAAAATAAAGTCAGTACAGAAATATCTATATACAAATGTATAATAGTACTGATGTCTGCCGGACGTGGCTGAAAAACTTCCATTCACTAAAGTGGAAATAGTCTTAAAAGAAAAACAAAAAACAACTAAATCCATGTTTTCTTGCCTCTTTGGTTCATATTGAATGGCTAACTAATAACAGAGATGCTTCACTAATAAGATATGAAGTCAAATAAAAGGCATAACTCTTTCTTGTGTCAGACTGTGACAAAGTTGGACTAAAACAACTGGTTGATGTGGTGAACAGTTTCCACAAACAAGACTGTAAATAATTTCTCACAGTTCCTGATAGTTTACTAATTCAGTCAATAGACTAATGCTTATCATTATCTCATCCATGACTCTCACACATGGTTATGATCCTTCACGCTCTTGTAACTCTACCGCTTTAGTCCAAATGTGGTCACATCTGGATCCAAAAAGCCAACATGGTTTCCCAAACATGGCTTCCAAGTGGTAGTTCAGAAACCAATGGGTGGCATCATGGGTGTGAAAATTTGGAGCATTGTGTACAAAATTTACAGAAATCCTATAATTAAAGTTGAAAAAAATGAAGCTATCAGAGTATTACAAAGTATTATAAAGCTGGTTATTGGTTAAGCGAGTACTCTACTAAAACGTCCTGGTATTTTTATATTTACATTTTTTTCCATGTTAAGAACAGGTCTTCCTATTGGTGTTAAAAAATAATTAAGCTAAGAGGAGGAAATTACAATTTACAAGGGGTTTTTTTTAAACATAAAGTGACAATTTCACTCTGTTTCTGTTATTGGTGTGGAATTATGGAATTAATTGAATGATTAAGTACAATTGTGTAGCTCAATGTCAAGTGAAAAAAAAAAAACAGCTTTAATTTGTAAAATTCTCAAGGGCTATTCAGTTTCTTCAGTCACTTAAAGATTATTTTTAGACAATTTCAATAGAATTCATTCATGCATGTTTTGACAGATGTAAGATGAGCCAATTATAATTGAGTAGTGTCGCACTGAACCAGTCATGTTAGAGACAACCAGTATATTATATATATATATATATATATATATATATATATATATATATATATATATATATATATATATATATATATATATATACACACACACACACCTGGTATCTTTTGGCAAGAATGGTTCAAATTTAAAATAGTTTTAAAATCCTAGCACTTTCAGTTTATTTCTATTCTATGTTTAATTGTTTTACTTGGTTGTCTTATCTGTTTTACTTGCACAGCTGTTTTTCTTATTGTTTTTTAATCTATTTTTGTATTTTACTCAATCATTGTTTTGTATTCCTTGCTTTAATTGTATAGTAGTTTTTTCGAGTTTTTAATTGATTCTTTTATTTTATTCTACAAAGATTTCCCCCTTATTTGAAAATGCAAAGGTTTCCCCTGGATGTTGCATCTGCCAAATGCATAGACAAATATATGTGTTTTATTGATCTGAAACAGTTGTTCAAGGTTTAATTTATTGACTTAACATGTATATACATGAATAATATTCTTCAGTACATCTGTCACGTTCAACCCAGAAAATAAATTATACTTAAATCAAAAATAACCTTCCGATGTCTTCACAACTAACAGAAAATTTAAGCCAAACAAAAATAGTGATTTGACTTTGTCAGGAGACTTATTGATATCGTCTGATATGAGAAATAATATCGCGATATGATTTTTTTTCCCATATTATGCAGACCTATAATGAACCAAAACTACAGCAAGCTCAGTCATGCATAACATGGCAGATTCTGTAACAGCCCGGATGTAATTTTTACACAGTGAGAGAAAACAGCAACATCCGTAACTTATTTATTTTTTTATGGTCTATGTTTAGAACAGTGAATAGAGCATCCGTTTATTTACTACCTTTTCTGTGCCAACATGCAGAGGTCACCTTCAGTCCTAGGAGTGAGGTCGTTCTAGCATCAGTAATCAAACACAAAGGGACAAGAGGAAAACAGAATCATCACGCAGGTGCATTCACCACCACACACTGACGGGCAGGGGGGGGGGGGGGTCATAAGTGATAATTGAGAGGAAATACTGCTGAATGGGTTTATGTATGTTTTCTTCTCAAATAATGTCACAGGGTTTTCCTTTAAGGTTCCCTCGCCCGCTATGGAAACCAAGTAGTAATCCATGTATCTTCCGGTATACGCCATCTCTGACAAGCTTTTTCTGTTAGTGTGGTTAATGTGTCATGCTTTTCCTTCCTGTATGAATTGTTGTCAAGTATTGCTCTGTGGAGAGTGTAATTGTGGATATGATGCGTAATTGAATGTGACTGTGATCTTCTCAATACGAATATGATTACGATCTCCTCAATTGGGGTTGTGGTGAGGGAGTCGGTAGCGATTATCAGTCACATCAGCTGAAATTGCAGCCCTCACATATTACAAGGAGATATACGATACAATGTTGATATCAAAAAATATGGCTTCATTTAACTTTAAAACAGCACCCCAGCCCCCAACCCCCGTGATTCGACAGTTATGAAAGGAGGGAGGCATAGATTCAAGTGGATAAAAATGAAATAAGAAGTTGAGTGCGTGGCTCTGAGTATCAGCAGCCAGTTGTGGTATAATTAAGTCGGCTTGGCATCTCTGCGTCTGCATTAGAGGACGAGGCGCCGAGTGCCAGGCGTCCACTGGGCCCGCTGAGCACATACTAATAGTGATGCCAGCAGGCCCTCGAATTTAGTTGTTGAACATCAGGGTTTTTCACTTACACTTCTTGGATTTAAAAAGAAGTGACATAAAAATTTCTGTCTTGTATTAGAAATCAATTTCCACTTGATATAAAGAGTCTAGAGGTACTCACATACACCTACCCTCTTTCCTTTTTGTGGAATTAGAAATTAAAATCTGTCAAAATTATGCCATAAAAAGGCCAAATTATGAGATAAAAGTCAAAATTATGCAAAAAAAAAAAGCCAAATTATGAGATAAAAAGTCAAAATTACATGATAAAAAGTCCAAATTATGTGATAAAAAGTCCAAATTATGTGATAAAAAGTCCAAATTATGTGATAAATAGTCAAAATTACATGATAAAAAGTCCAAATTACATGATAAAAAGTCTAAATTCCAGTCACTAAGCACAACGAAAATGTATCCATATATATGGTGCACTGTGAGAAAATTAAAGTCCTTTAAGGGTGCCTTATAGTTCAGAAAATACGTAGCTTAAAGTCTGTGGGACTTGGTGCCCCAAGGACATCTGGCCTAGTCTGCCTATGCCTAACACCAGCCCTGTTCACATACTTATGTAGAGGAACTGCTGCTACTTGTGTGAAAAATACTCCTGTAAAAGTAGAAGTACTGATTTAACTCCTTAAGTAAACATTTAAAAAATTGTAATAAGGTACAATAGTAAAAGAGCAATGAGAAAGGTTTCAAGTTTCTAATGAATAGTATTGACCAGAGTTTTGCATCAGGTGTGGCACATGAGAGCCCCCCCCCCCAGTACAGTACATATTGAATTATTTCGTTATGGTAATTGCTACCTCATCTTGATCACCTTTATTTATTGATGTACAGTAGTGAAAAAAGTTGCAGTTTCCAATATTATCATGACATTTATTTTTGTTTATTGTTCATCAGGAATAAAATAAATAAAACTAAATTATTGATGTCATGTCTTGGATGTTTTTCTGCTGAAACATCCAGTTATGACCTTATCAGAATAGAGCACTTGCAGAAGGAGTAAGTGGGTTTGGAAAAGCCAACAATAGTCCACAGATTCCAGTGACTTAAAAATGATTATTAATGTAATATACATGTATCATCAATTCATGGAGCGTCCAAAAGCTTTTTCCACCACTGTATTTACTCTGCCATGAATTCCTAGTAAAAAAATAATGCTTCACTTTTCTTTTCTTTAAAACTAGGGGTGATAGAAAATACTGTGATTTATTTTGATATTTTATTTCATAACACTGTATTGATTTTGAAAAGTAGTGTATTGATATTTTTAGGTATTTATTCAAATGCAGATATGCGGAAGGTTCATTTTTGTTCTTCTTTATTATGTCTTATTTATTATTATTTAACACCATTATTAAATAATGGTTACTTGAGGCATCCTAAAAGCACTTTTAACTGCCTGAGAAGCAGATGTTCGTTTGTTTGCTGGCATTGTACAAAAATAATCTTACGTTAGTTATGAACGACTTGAATATAAACAGGATCTTACTCTGTAATGTCTGGACAATATCATTTAAGTTTTAACACAGAAACATTTTGTGATTTTAGAGCATCATATCCTGTTGTGATTAAATACAAATGTGTTTAGTATTTGTACATATTTCAGGTGTAATTTAATACTTCCAGTAAATAATCATTTTAAAAGGAAACAAACAAAAAAAATTACTTTTAACAGTGGTGGAAGTAACTAAGTAGAAGTACTTCCTTAACTGTAAGTAGATTTTTTTTTAGGTATCTGTACTGTACTTTATTTTTCTGACAACTTTTTACTTCTACTCCCTACATTTTTGTATAAATATCTTAACTTTATACTCTTTACATTCTCAGAACAGTCTCATTCTCCCCTCCTCCTGGGCATGTGCAATAACAACAGTTATAATAACAGTTTTTAATTGTGTAATTGGAATAATAGTTTTATTATATTTATTCTTCTTACTCTTCTTTTCACTGTATTGTCTTTTATGCCTTTCAAATTCTTATATGTTTACACTTTATTTTTGCACTGTGGGTGGGAAGTATGTACCACTCCAATTTCATTGTTTGCTTTTTTTGCACAATGACAATAAAGGTTATTCTATTCGATTACTTTTTCAAACTAGACAAATGTGACTGTATGAAAAATCATTAAATCAGAAATTGTGACTTACTCTATCATCATAATTTTGACTTTAATGTCATACTTCTGACTTTTTATCTCACAATTTAAGATTTTTTTATCTCATAAATATGTTTTTTTTTTTTTAAATCTTCTATTTATGACCTTTGAATTTTTCTTAAAATTCCTGTCCATACCCACAAAACTGAGTACCATGACCCAATAAAACACATTTTCTACACAGTAACTCACTTTCAAAGGCTTTAATTTTTTCCTGGTTAAATATTACTTCATCCATAGCAAAAAAAAATTAAAAGTTCAGTTTTACTTTTTACTTTATTACAACTGAGAAGTTGTAGCTGTTTTTTTTTACTTTTACTTCAGTAAAAGAGTTGAGTCAGTACTTCTACTTTTACCACAGTATTTTTTTAACACAAGTAGCTGTACTTCTACTTAAGTACAGAATCTGAGTACTTTGACCACCTCTGCTTTTTTTTTTTTTTTTTTAACAGTAACATGATATATCGTATCATGGTCCACGTATTGCGATTTGGATCATTACACTAAATTCTAGCTAAAACATATGGGTCATGCACGTAAAAAGTAATATCAAATGTGTTTGGACCAAACTTTTCTAACATTTTTAATTAAAGCAGTTAAAATGTGGTCTTGTCTCTTGGCATTACAGAAGAGAAGGACCCTTTGGCTTCGGTTGGACTTGAATTTTACTTTCAAATTCTGCTGCAAATCCTTGAAATCCCTTCCTCTTATTAGATAATTAGAAAAAGAAAATCATGTAAAATAGATTCATGCGATATACTGTAGTTGAGGAAGGGAGGGGGGACGAGAGCGCGTTCATTGATATTCATCTTGAACTCAATGGCTTCAGAACAGTTTAACCCAGACCATCTGCGTGAAAGATTGATGTATCTTAAATGCCAAATATTAATCTTTCACAGCAATGCAGCTGAAGAAAAACCTCCATGGGAAATCTTAATTTACAGTTCAGACGTTCCCATAAGTATTCAGGGGGTGTCACTGAATAATGCGGCGGCTGAGGCGTTTAAAAAAAAAAAAATGTGATAGATGACGTCAGAAACACGAACAAGACAAGTGGGATTAGAATGTATGAAGGTAATCCCCGTGATAAAACTCTAAAATATCATTTCAAAACAGCGGCCTAAATAAATGACTTGGGCCGCTTTGTGTCGGCAGAATCGGTAATCAGTTATTTTCAATGAAGGAACAGCGGAGGAGAGACATCAATATGAGAATGTCTGAGTAAAATTGGCTGCAGTTATTTCATCATGTAGAGGAATACACCTCAAATAAAAGGCTGCATATAATCACGGGTGCAGAGCTGAAGTTTACCCATGTAGTAATGAAGTGGTGAAGTCGGTTTCACATTCGTCTTCACTGGTCTCACAAGCAGCATGGGCGCTACGTAGCCCCCTGAACACACACTTGGCATAAAATGGATCTTTGGGATTATTCAACACCATTAGTTGCAGTGCTGAGCGTACTTCAGACATTCGTGATGAGTCTATTTGTTCAAGGAATGTTAAGGTTTTAATGGTGCATAAAGGAATGAAGAACGCTAATCAAATCTGTTTAGTGGGGGTGTCAACTCACTTTAGTTCTGGGGCCATGCACAGCTAAAGTAAAATAATAACAACCTATAAATAAAGTAATCTCCTATTGTTTATCTCGGTTTTAGAGTGATTTTTTTTTTCTTTAAATTATATTATATTGTGAAAATCTGGTTATTTCTATGAAACGGGTTCATTTTGGTATCTGGCACTTTGCCAGCTTTTTTTTTTTTTTTTAGACCCAATAGTAAAAGAGAAATTTGGAAATATTTACCCCCAGGATGAACCTTATGATGGCCGTGTGCCGATCTCTAGTTTCTATGACAAACCATTCTTGAATTAGAGCCAAAAATGTGATTTTGATCTTTGTGCTAAATGCCACCTTGACCTTTGACCTTTTGCAATATTGATAATTTTGTTATATGTATATATGCATCAGTGGATATAATATAATATATCCAGTATTGCAATTATTTTTTTTTTAATTATACCCTTACTCTGTGTCATCCCAAAATCAATGAATGGGACCAAAATTGGGATAAGGAAAAGCTACTGGTGTCCGTGCATTAGACGTGAAAACACGGCTGCAAATGGTCTCATATAGAGTTGGAAAATAAAGACACTCAGGCTACATTTATACAGAGACGATCGGAAGAGAAGATGCAAAACTGGCGTCTCGTCTTCACCATTTTTTTTTCACATTTACACAAGCGTTGTCATTAAGAAATGTTAACAGTGTGTGGAATTGGCTTGGATATGCATGCCAGGCTGCTCGATGGTACTGTGATAGAACGCTGCCTTGTCAACGCACATGTTTAACAGCAATATTTTTATGTTTTCAACCGTAAGATGGAAACAACAAATGCTTTTCAAAATTTCCACTCTGGGATGAGTCTTCAGATTTTTGCATCTTCGACCAATAAAAACTCAATTCTCATGTAAACAAAAGGCACTTCCCATGAAGTATTTTGTCATTTTTAGCAGCAGTCGTCCTCGTATAACAGCCCCTTAGACATATTTACCCCCAGAATGAACCTTACAGTGACCTCATAAATGCAAAAAAATACCCTGTTGCTCTGAGTCATTCCAAAATTAATGAATGGTGTCAGTGCATTAGACCTGAAAAGATGACTGTAAATGGTCCCATATAGTGCTGTAAAATGTGATGATCCTACTGGTTTTTAAATCCAGACATGCATGTTTTTCCATGAATCAGCAGTTTCATTTCAGGTTACATGCAGCATCTACCCATTTGAACACAAATTGTGTTTCATTTTTGTGAAACACTCTGCCTTGCATAATTACTTTGATTCTGAAAGGTACCTGTGAGAGGGGGAAAAAAAAGATATTCAAAGAACACCAAAAAAAAGGTTGTAATTTTGATGTCCTTTTTACTGTTACATTCAGATTCTTGTATAAAAAAAATTTAAAAATCTGTTTATTCTGAAAAATTGTTTATCTGTTATCTCAGTAAGTGCTGTTTTTAAAACAGACCAAAATTGCTTTCAAACTGCCTTCATAACATTAATCTGGTCTATTATCTGGTTAGAATTTTTAACCCCCATGTCCTGTTTTTAGGAACCAGTTTCATAGACGTACCAATCTGCAAACTATCCTTTAAAAAAAATAAAAAATTGAATAACCTGAAAAGGAATGAAGAACCTGAAAATTCATTCAAAAAATAAGCACAATTTAAAAAAAATCTTCTGTTGTACTTAATCATATACAAACAGTATGTAGATTATAACTTACAGAACACAGTGGACCACAGAAAGGAAGATTATTGGCACAATTGCACTTCAGATGTTTCATGTCATCCATTTTAATTCAAGTTATTTACATTTTTGTGAAAGTATAGTTTTTAAATGAATAAACATTTACATGCAATTTTACATGTTTACAGTACACTAAACCAAAGTGGTCAATTTGGCATTCCCATTAACACCTGATTATGGATTTTACTGGTCTGACCCAGTTCAGATGAAGTTGATCAAACATGAGCTCTCAGTGTTCATTTAGAATTTCTCAAAGTCATTCTGCAGGCCAGACTGGCAGCTGGGGCTCAGTTGGTAGAGCAGGTTGCCCAATAACTGAAGGGTTAACTGTTCGAATCCTGGCTCTGACTGTCCATATGTGGAAGTGTCCTTGGGCAAGACACTGAACCCTAAATTCCTGGCAGCACCTTGCATGGCAGCAGCTGCCTACTGGTGTGTGAATGGGTGAATGTGAGGCTATATAAAGCACCATGAAGGAGGAAAAGTGCCGTGTTAGTGCAGTCCAGTTAACTATTGACAGGCCACTTTGACATCCCTGATCCACAGTTTCCCTTTATGCCTGCGAATAAATATGAAACTGTTGCCGATGTCTGATTATTTTGTCAAATTCTTCTCCCCCTCTTACAGAAAGGCCTGAATAAATTGAATAACAGCTGTTTATCCAACGCATTAATCTCTCACTCCAGACTTCAGACATCACAATGACATATGACAGCTACTGTGTGCACAGTGGATACGAGTGCCGATAGGAATGGTTTTTAATTTTCCTGTATGTCCTCACTGTCCACTATTCTAGCGGCTCCATGTGTCGTCTTTGCTCTGTCATTTTCCTCTGATCACACTGTCAATATCTATACTGAGCCCATTTCCCTGGGTGACAGGCTGCCATTTACACTAAGAAACTCATTGAGAAAGTTATTAATTCTTGATCATGAGGGACTCCGTGCCTCTGTTTTCTATGTACGTTTCCTGAATATCCCATGGACAGTCTACAAATTTAAATGTTATTGGCTTATTGTCAATGTGCACCAGTGCCCGAGCTAGGACACAATGCAAATTAAAATTCTGATTGTCTGCTCAGGGTGAGAAACAGAACAGACATGAGCATATTCAACATAGTGATTGAAATGACAGATGCTGGGAGGTAGCCACCCACCATGTAATTACTTGCACATTGTTATTCCCCATTTATTCTCTGGAATATATGTTAAATGCATATTAAACACTGATAAATATGCAGTACAATTACAGACTGCAGGCGGCTCAATGGCATTCAGTCCAGCCATGAAAGGTGAAAAACAAGCACATGCATGCAAAAAAAATCCGTACACATGAGGGCTCATTTAGATTTGGAGGACCAGATTTATATACCCATCAGTTGACATTTCACTTTTATTCATACGAAAGCAGCACAAAAGCTAAGCCTTCACATGTTAGGTTAGATAATCAAATTATATTTCAAGGTGCAAGAACAAAAAGGTCAAAATTTGGAAATGCAAACCTACCATGTGCAACTTTCTCCTCTTGGTCCAAAATGAAAAAAAATTAACGATTGTGTGTAAGAGGACACTTTTAACTTCCATGAGGAGCCATTGATTATAGTAGAATCATACCTAAAGAACTCTCAAGAGAGATCAGTTATTACAGCTTTCAATCATGCATTAAAAAAGCCAAAATCTGCATGACATACATTTTCTCAAGCTCACAGAGATGTTCAAAATTCTTGGCAACTCAGATTACACAAATTAATAATGTTGAAAAATACTACAACTAACAAAAAACCTACGAAGAAATAAACCTTTAAAAATAGATCCAAGTGCAAAATTAAGGCCCAATATCAATGCTGAAATAATAATCCAAGCAATACATGATGCCAATACTGATTGTCTTTTTCATTTTGTCAAGGAAATAGAAATTGTCATTGAAATAAATAGCTGAACCGCTTCACACTCCTTGAGCCCATCACGTTATCTGTGAATGAGCACAGAAATAATCATACAAATTTTATAAAGGAAACCATCACTAAAATATGTATTACAATAAATATCTATATAATTAATTAGAGGTGTCAAAATTAATGTATTAACACAGATTAATCCATCATCATGATTAATCTGATAAAAAAAACAAAAACAAAACTCTGTGAACTCATCTGCAGTGTAGAATGACTCTGTCTGCCAACACACTTGGGGCAGGATGTCCAAATAGAATTATTGCAACACATGCACAAATGGGCACTTCATCTGGTCGTGACAAGCAGGAGAAACAACCCATAAAGATGGAAGATGCTCAACGGCACATTGGCCCCTGGATGCAAATATGAGCCAAAAAAAAAAAAGACAAAGTACCCTCATAGATTCAAGTATTGATTTTAAATGAAGATTTGTATATATGTCCTGTACAAATCTCAATAAACATATTACATTACTGAAAATATATATTGAATTTTGATTAACTGACATGAATCGACATTTATGTGATTTAATGTAAATATTTAAGTGTTCGACAGCACTAAAATTAATATAACTTAGCAAACCATCAAAGAAATATCACCGTATGTGTTTATAACCACTACTGTACTAGCAATTCAAATTCCTATTTAATAATATTAAATGTTCAGCCAGTGTATTTGTGCATCCCTAACACTGACCAACAATGATTTTGGTCCTCATTTTAAGTAAGTCAAATAACATGAACATTCAGATGGGTTTCATTTACTCAAAGACACAATAGTACAATCCAAAATGATGTAAAGCTACAAACTGGACTGTTCACTGGACCTCAGATTGGAGAACTCATTGGTGATCCTGTATCCCCTCAACACTCGGCTCACTACAATTAACAGCTTGGGATTCATTTGCCCAAGTGAGGCAACATTTTCTGGGCACCTACAGAGCCAGAACCTCCAAATGATCATCTAGTTGAGAGCCTGTTGAAAACACATGAATGGATGGGCTGCAGAATCTCATTCCAAATTCATTTCCTCTACTTGCAGACTGATTATTTTCTAAAAAGTTTAAGTGATGGAGGTGATTTTGGTGGAGGGTTTCATCCAGATATTTGGAAAATGGAAACCAGGCACTAAGGGGATTCATGATGGTGATTATTGTTGGTTCATATTACAGGGAACAGGACACAGTATTGAATGGTAAGGCTGATCCTTCACTGGGGTTAATGTTCATATCAATAAACTAACTTGACTTATTTATCACATACTACGTTCACACTGTGAAACTACAATAAAAGAGAATAGGTTGGAATATATGCAGCTCAGAAGTTTACATACTTTAGCAGAATTTTTCAGAGAATATCAATGATAATACAAAAAAAAATTCTTCCACTCGTGACTAGTGGTTTGTCATCAAACAAATGTGTTTGCTCTTTTTAAATCACTCTGACAACAAAAACTATCTAAATTACCCTGATCGTAAGTTTACATACCCTAGTTCTTCATCCTCTGTATTGGCTTCTTTAACATCAGTGACAGATGGAAGTCTTTTCTGATAGTTGTATTTGAGACACTTTATTTTCTCAGATGGTGAAGCTGTCCATTCTTGGCAAAAAAACACCTTCAGTTCACTTAAGATTTGAGGTTTTCTTGTGTCAACTACATGTTTAACACCTCCCCAAAGTGGATCAATGATATTGAGTTCAGACTGAGATGGACTCTTCTTCACCTTCACTTTTTTCTGCTGTAGTAAATGACAGTGGAGCCTGCTACAAAAGCCTGTTACAAAATGCATGCGCATGCACCCCCATCCCCATTGGTCAAACTGCAAGTGTGTGGCCAAGTCACCCCCATCCCACCAACCGAAACACAACTACCCACCCACCCCCTGAAACCTTCATTCGACTCTAGGCCCCTGCCTGTATGGCCTGTAGAACTCACCCCAGGTCCCTCTGAAGCCTTTAGAAGTGTTTATTACCCCCCCCCCTCCCCCAGACACACCAACAACTCAGTTCAACAGGAAACACTACTATCAGGGTATGTAAACTTATGAGCACAACTGTAGCATATTCATATAAATCACATGTGAACAGCCATTTTGTAGAAATCCTGATTTTAGATGTGACTCACTCATAACCAGGTGTTTTCCCTCCAGTAGTAATCAAAAAAGTTTTTGTTGTTGTGGTACTTTAAATGTTTTGACATATGCTTGCATAGGGTAAAGTTTAAATGCACCAAAGCAGCAATAGCACAAATGTTATCTCATATCTGTATATTTGTTTGCTTTACTCATATTACAGTACTTAATAACTGTAATACAGTACGTGTGTTCGAATGAAGTTTCAGAGTGAAACTAATTGTTTTTACAATTTCTCTATATTACCTTTAGTGTTGGCCATAATCCTACTGCCTTATGGGGAACAATCTACAGAACATTGCCTCTAATAATAAAGAAAAAAACAGAAAGACAACTTGGATATCAGCTTTCATACCATAACACCGATATTAATAATATATAAAAGATATATATTATTTTTTCCAAGTGTGAAAAAGAAAATGTGGAAATAAACAAGATAGAATTTGTCACACTTTACTTAAGTAATATCCAGTCACTTAGATATGATGGTTATTTTCAGTTTTAATTATTCATGCAGAGAAAATATATGAGCTCTGGTACTACAGCTAATTGGTAGGTTTTCCCAATCATTACTTACGAGTGCAACTTCAGACAAAAAGCATTTCCAATCCTCTTTTTTTTTTTCCCCCTTCCAGTAATGACCATACATCCACCTTTTGCTAATCTATCATATAGCTGGAGAATGAGAGAGAAGGATTGCAGGCACCGGGGAAATGGCCAATATTTCTCCTCTTGACACTCTCCTTTTAAAGCCATTTCACTGAATCTCTTAATCAAAACCGCAGCACAGGAGAGGATATCTAGGATGGATGTTTTGCACTTAAACTAAATGAAACGCGTCTTTTGTCATTAGCAAATCTTCCTTTGTTCCCTTCCCTCCATTGACAGTGTTGATAGAGAACCCTGTAGAAACGTGAGAGAAATGTCCTCTGTCATGTAAAGCCATTCAACTGGGAAGGACGCTCCATGGCCCTTTAGTGAATGACATATTCCAGTGTCCTGAAGACAATGTCAGCTAATGATGAACAATCCTGTAACTGTCGAAACGGCGCATGTATCCTGTGTTCCTTTCCGATTGCATTCTGCTTGAAATGTTATTGTTGGCAATAAAAATAGCCTGGCATAATAGTAGCTAATGGGACTTTAATGGAGAGTGTCATAGAATAATCAATCTGGGGAAGAGAGCAGATGAAGAGAAAAGCCATCGGTAATGAATTTTAGCAACAATAAGGCGCAATATTGTTCTTAGAGCATCTTAAGACAATTGGCAATTAATGTCAACACAGATAATTGTGGAACATGTGGGGTATATGATTTAATCAGTAAAAGTCAACACTGTAGATTAAATACATTTTAGCTATGGTGGGTTTTTCCCCCCACAGCAGTATCCCATATGAAGCTAACAGACTCAGAGCAGGGCCTGTAGGTTCCTGCTCAGTTGCGTCCTTATTCACCGACCGTTCATGTCGAATGTTCGAATTTGTAGAGCGAGCCCAGAAATGGAAATGGCAACAGCGGCTGTGTGTGTGTGTGTGTCTGTGTTCTTGCATGCATTTTCAGAAAGCATTTTTCACCTCCTACTCTCTAACTCCCCATGTTCCTGCGATTGGTCTGAGTCACTCATTCTGACCTAGATGTCACCTCTCCTTGCACCCTCACCAGACATGCAGCCTGACCAGTGGACCAAGAAGAACAAGCGGAGGTGGGGCGATTGAATTTTAGATCCAAGGCCAAACTTGATGTGGAAAGACATCTCTGTTTATTTCCAAAAACATTCTCCACCGTGCTGACAAACGCAAAGTGACATTGCCGCCACACCACAGCTAACTCCAAATGTTGCTGCTACTTCATCTTCTGTCCAAACACTGTGATTCACAGACGAGGTGTTAATACACTGCAGTACTGCGCCATCCTCCTGTAGGCTTTTATGGTCCAGTATTGAGCAGTTTAGAACCGATTGGATTATGCAGTTGGTCATTATTAAAACACACAAATAGAGAATGTCACAAACAGACCCTAAATGTATGGAATGATTATTAGAGAAACGAGTGACACTTAGCTTTTTGTTTTTTTAATGGGATTTTAAGGCATTTACTCGTGGTTTACCTAAACTATAAATGCTATGCTTGGGTGTGATTTTATTTCTTTATTTTTTATTCTGAATATGGAAATAGTACAAGCTTCTCGATTGTTAGTAATTGCCTTCTTTGCACAACACAATATTTGAATTGAAAACTTTATTACAGACGCATATGTTCCATACAAAAAAAGAAAACGCATAAAAAAAGGACATGTACGTCACATAGAAAGTTCAATGTCCTAAGGTATGTGCAGCGTTTCCACATTTCAGAGAAATACCTTATATCACTCTGTCTGGTATTATAAAATGCATGTTATACTATTGTTTGACCCAACCAGTCTACCCATGAATGTATACATAAAATTCCTCAACAGAGCATGAAATAGTAAAATAAAAATTAAAAAAATTATTAATATAAACTGTTAAAAACGCGAGAAAAAAAAGGCATTTGAGAAGGAGTGAGAAGAAACATCGCACAAGTCCATCTTCAAACTTATTTTTGATTAATGACACCAAAAAGGTTGTTTTGTGCTTTGGCCCTTTAAATTCAAATGAGCCACTCTAGTTATTGGCTGTGTACTCCATCCCACTCCTCCACTAGTGTTCATTAATACAACCAACAACTGAACATTTTAGGTAATCTGCTCAAAGTTCGGGCATAGAGTCATGCTCACAACTTTGCATTCATTAATTGAATGTGTGTGCGATGGTCTTGGATGTTCCAACAAGACAATGACCCAAAACATAAGGCCAAGTCCAGCTGTCACTGGATACAGCAGAAAAACTGAAGGGGAATGAGTGTCCATCTCAGTTTCCTGACCTCAATATCATTGAGCCACTTTGGGGAGGTGTCAAACATTGCAGTAAAAGCAAGAATATAAATCAATGAAAAACAATTTCCTTTGTTTCATCTTAGGGACACAAGGTCACAAGGCAAGGGGAGGAGGATAAATAATTTTCCAGGATAGCTTAACCATTTCTGAGACATTTGACCTTTTTTCTCATTTTACTTGACTGGAAAATTGGTCAATCATTTTCCACGTCCTCTTGGTTCCTCAAAATGTGGAAACACTGGATATTACAACTAAATTGTTGAGACAGTCCAGTCAGTCATGGATTCTGATCTAAGGTTGTTGTTGTGTCTTATATTATTTTGCATTCTCAACTAACAATTACAAATATTTTTTATGAATGTGTATTGTGTGGTTTCGAGCCTGTCAAAGACAAATTTCTGTCACCTTCTAGGACAGACAAAGTTGGATTTAGCAAGATACGTGTTTTATTCTGGATGTGGAATTCATGGTGTTACCTGGTTTACAATTTCAACACCATATTCTCTTAAAACAGAGGTAGTATAATTATTTTATCCCTCTTCCTATCTATGTACTGAATGCACACATCAGAAGATAGCCTTGCCCATTTAGTGACACCCCAACCACATCCCACTACCTCCTTTTATATCCCTCATATATTGCAAAAAATAATAAAATTAGGAAGTGATAGCTACTGAGCCGAGCTATATTGTTGCTGCTGTAAACCTGGAATAGTGAGACGAATATAGGAATCTTATCTTAAGTGCATCTTGATTTTAAACTATTTCGTTTTTAGTGATTAGTGCACTGCTAATACATAAATTGAATTTAACTCACCCATCTATTGTGTTTCTTTTTGTTGTTGGTCTGTATTTTTGTGCTTTTGTTTTCTAGTATCTGTGTGATCCTGCTACAGACAAATTGCTAATTTGGGACAAAGAATAAAAAATCTGATTCTGAGTTTGCTAGATGTGACTAAAATTCTGAAAACACATACAACACAGGTTGATTTTCCATTGGATAAATATGCACAAGAAATAGAAGTCTGTAATGTCCCTTTTTTCCTTTAAATCACAAATGCAATGATTTATTTATTACTGCAACATGACATGAGAAGCAGTTTGATAAACATGGTGCCAAAGGTAAATATGTTGTTTTACAGATGTATTCATTCATATTATATATTACTCTATCTCATACCAAGTGAAAAAAAAAAGTTTCCTCATGATTCCACCACTATGCAATGTTCCTTTTAAAACTCTTCACTAATGACATAATATATTTTTTTTATTTTTTTATTTTGGGGGGGGGGGGGTTATAGGACCTGACTGTAGTTGTGAAAAAAGGTCTTTCCATTACAGTCTTGTGCAATAGACAGTTTGAGCTACACCTGAAAAACTACCTCTTGCCAACACAAACCTTTTAATTATATTTGTGCAATTCGAAGGACAATGGAAAAGAAAGTACAACACATAATAAATACCGCCATTGGTGAAACGCCATCCTACTCAACAATTATGTGTCAATGAGGCTGACATTGACCAAGATCGATGTTTGGCTGATTAACTGTGCATCCCTGCTATCTCTATACACTTAAATGAACAAATAAACAAGCCATGACTAGTCAACTAAAAGCTACAACTAACGTCCATCAACATAATCATCAGTTGGGTGCAACTCTAGCTCTTATTTTGTTGAGCATTATTTTTTAATCACAAACTGTGTCTCCTTTACACCCACCTTCCCCCTGGAGATATTAAATTACTTCATTGTGTTCCTCTGCACCGCAAATAACTCCCGGACCCTCTATTGGCAGATAATAAGAAGACCTCCACAATGTCCGATTGATTGTGTGGCTCCCTAAAGGACCGTGCTAAGCAGCCATGATGAAGACAGCAAAATTATTTTGAGTAGCTCAGATGTGCCACTCGAAGATTGTCTATTTGATGCAGGTTCGACTCCCCCGGAGCAATACGATCAATAATGCCTTTTTGCAGGCGCTAAGAGAAAGGAATGTCTCGCCAGATGTGGACTGAGGCTGTGGCGCTGTTCTGATATCAGCTGGGGGCTTCTGAGATTTCTTGAATGAAGATGATAAACATTGTTTTGGTAAATGTTGAAGGAGGAATCATTGGCTGCCTTCATCTCTTGTAAAGATAATGCTTGAAATGCACAAAACAAAAGACATTAGACTGTGTCAGAGAGAGAACTGTGGTCAGGATATGCAATTTTATAGAGAGCCCTTCAGGATATGTATTCATCAGTGCTTTTGTTGAGCAAAGATATATTGCCTCAGTGTGTTGAGGGATGGAGTAGATGTTTTGGAATCTGCTCATCGTAACAAGAATGACAAAAATAGGTTATGGTGCGTTACTATGCATAGTGGCTAGACAGGGGCAGAAGTGAGCATTTGCGGTGATATTCTGTTACGCGCGTCGGCCTATTTTTGTCTGTACCTATCGCTTCATCTAAATGACTTTGTTTGCATGTGTGATCAGTGTGGTAACAGAGGAATTTACCCCCACAAACAGTCCCTGTAGCAGAGGTGACCTGGATTGTGTTTCATTGATGGAGTCTGAACACTTGCAGTAACAGCGATCAAAACAATGAAACCTGATTCATTACCAGCTTTTCAATGACTGATCAGAGCCTGGGGTTTTAATTAAAATTGTTTAATGAGATTCCATTAAGCTACAGGTAATTTTAAAATAAACTTTAGGATAATTGGAACCTTTTCATGTTTCATAATGACAGGTAACCTTTTACTGTAAAATATGAAGTCACTACTCTCAGCGATGAGGTTAAGGGATAATTCCCAATCAATTAAGACTCTCACCTTGGGGCGGGGATGACCTTTCAGATTCAAGTAAAAGGTGAGATAAATGCTAAACACAAATTGTTTTGATATTTCCATTTCCTTCCACTGCGATGAACCTCTGCATTTACATTATTACCTCCACATGACTGAATTCACCATTGCTTTCCCTTGATTGCACAGTTACAACTAGATGCCAAACTCTAAAAACCTTCATATAATTTGCTGAATGTATGTCACAGAGAGATTTTTTTAAATCAATATCCACTTGCCTAACCCTCATCTGCCTGCCCTCTCAGTTTTCAAACTATGGATTTATTTCACTGTTATATAGTATGTATTACATTCTGCATCGAATTCTTCCACAACCACACCCTCCATCACCACTGAGCACTTCTGCAGAGCACAGATCAATTACAAGCTGGCCTGCCAAGCGATCAAGTCTATAATAACACAGTCTCTCCATCTTGTTCTACTGCAGTAAATTACCTGGGCTGCAGGACATGCCTCATCTTTCCCTCCTTCAACCCTTGAGGGATCTTTATTAATGCCCAGGCTTTACATCAAATACAGTCAGGTGGGCTGGTAATGAGATCACAACCAAGCCTGGCCTGATTTAAATGCTAAGTACAGGTCAAAGCCAACCGATGTCCTAAACAGCCTCCACCGGCTGGATGTAATGATAATCCACATCCTGGCATCACAAGAGGAACATTGTGTATGTGGGAGCATGTTTGTGTGTGTATGACTATACAAAAGATGGAAGTGAGGAAGCGAAAGCAGAGAGAAAGCGACGCATACATTAAAAATCTGAATTGAAACATCTGTTAAACTCTGTTTGGCAGAGGATTTTATTTAACCCTTAAGGACCCAAACACCCACTGGTGACCAAAAGCATCTACTTTTCGAACCACATCTCTTTGGTTGTCCCCAAAGCCAAGTACAAAAAATATGGGGAACGTTCTTTTGCAGTTTTCGGCCCAAGGCTGTGGAATGTGCTTCCAGTATAATTACAAACAATGGCTGAGCTAGTGGTTTTTAAATCCCAGTTAAAAACATTTATTTAGGCAAGCATTTGTCATGTAGTCAACTGTCCATGTCTTTTTTATGTTGTTGCTATGGTTTTATAACTTGTTTTATCTTTGTTTTTATCATTGTTACTTGGGTTTTTTTTTTCATAATAATTTTATTGTTTTTATCTCATTTTGGAACCTCACCTTGTGCAGCTTTTGGTGTTGTAAGGTGCTATATAAATAAAATTTGATTGATTGATACTTATCTAAACTGTTTAGTACCCGTCAAATGATGTGCGGATAAAATGACCCGACCCACTTCTCGACCCAAACTGGTTTATGTTCAGTTAACAATATATTTGACTGCAAAAGTGACGTTTTCTGCAGTTTTCTCTGTTTTTGATATATTAATCTTCAACTTTAATCCAAGCTTTAAAGGGATAGTTCACTATTTTTCACATTAATTTGTATGGAATCAGCGTCTTTACTCTGGTGCACCCGCAGTGACTTACCCCCGACAGTCTCCTGTGAGCCGAGTTCTGGTCCGGTTTTGGTCGAAGTGAAAGTAGTGTCTTCTCAAACCAATGTGTTTGAATGAATTATTTATTTGCATAACAAAACTGTCATGAAACAAAAAGTCACACCTCGTAATTGCTTGTAGCTTCTTTCTCTTAATAGCAATCAATGCGCGCGTTGTCACTGCTAACAGCTGTGTGTCTTAGCAAACTACTTTCATCAGTTGTTCGGCAGTGTTTGTGGCGACTACGTGTTAGCAGTGACAACGCGCATTGATCGCTATGGAGAGAAAGTAGCTCCAAGCCATTACGAGGTGTGAGTTTTTGTTCCGTGACGGTATTGTTATGCAAATAAATCACTCACTCGAACACGAACTGTTTTGAAAAGCAACAAGTTATATTTTGGTGACCCCAGGAAACTGCCAGGACTATTTTCGCATTGACCCAGTAAAGACACTGATTCTATGCAAATTCATGTGAAAAATAGTGAACTATCCCTTTAAGAAACATCATCATGTTCAGTAAATTAAGAAAATAACTGATTAATACTCATAATACAGAGGATAATATTTTTATACATGGTGATAAATGTCTTGGTTAGACAACGAGAATGTTTCATTTGGGAACTAGAACCAAAGTAGCACTAGATCTTTACGGTTTCAAAATGTAAAATCCAGAGTATAATATAAAAGTAAATGGTGATACATCACTTATCACTTCAGGTTCTAATTAAAGTACAAAAATTGGGAACTTGCCACAAACCAGTACTGGGTCTTTCTGGGTTAAAATATGTGTGTGTAATGCAACTGCAAAGATGACGGGCTACCCCTAAACTACCTTGTACATTTATTCTGTCTGGCAGACAGAAGCCAGACAGTTTCTTTGTCCTTGTTTTTCTTCACCCCTCCCGAACACACCAATTACTCAAACCCAGAGCTAAATTTGAGCTGTCTAAAAGTTGAGAAGGGGGGGAACAAAAAGTAAAAGATGAATAAGAAAACAACAAACTTGTGGTAATTAAACATCAAGGCTATGGAAAAGGGAAGTGCTAATCCGCCCAACTCAGCTGATTCCACCATTCCAAAAGCATTTACACTTTCATTAAAGTGTGCAGCCGAGCAGAACAAAATCATTTAGAAGGCCCTGCATAAACACCAGAAGTGAACCTGTGGCTGTCTATTCTGCACAGTTCAGAATACAATAATTAGGACTAACCCAGTCCACAACAACATGTTCACAAAGGAAAAACTTTAGAGGAAAAAAACATTTGCTTAGATAAAACACTACAGATATCAAATAAATACTCCAGTGCAAACAAATGTATTGGTTCCTCTGTAATGAATCAATGTACAAACACACACAACAAACAGAGTCATTAAGGCTGACAGTGTGTAGGATGGCGTTATCATCAAGTGTTTTGTTTTTTTTGCCATTTCTTTTATTAAATTTTGTGTGTAAAGTCAACCTCTAAATTAGATGTTTATTTCATGCCACTGCAAATTTCACCTACAAGGATTAGTGACTTCATTTAAAAAGTGCCCTGTACAAATTACCACTACCACAAACCAAATGACATCTGTGATGATTGTGTTTCTATCTCTTTTTTTTTACCCCAACATGAATCACCCACATACTGTAAGAGCACACTTGGCTTCACAAGTATAATCACCTAGATATTCTCTACAAATTCAAGTGCTTTTGTCCAGTTGCAAAGATCAACACAAACAATTAATGCAACTGTTATTTTGTATGAAATAAAAAAAACGTAAGTAATTTCCTTTTTTTTTTTTTTTTTTATTCCTAAAGATATTAAGGCCTTCTAATCTATGTTGACTTGAGCTCTCACAGTCTCAATTATACCTAAGATAATTCCTAATTCCGATGAAGATTACTGGATCTGATAGGAAGCGGCAGAACAGCTTCAACATTTACCTAAGCTCTTAAATCCACCCAAAGAATATGAAAATGCGCTACAATTGTTTAGCAGTTTCATCCATAGTATGCAAATTTTATTTAACTTTTTCAGTGAAGTTAAGTGTGTGTTTAGGAAGTTTAAAAAGAGTAGTTGCATATGCCTGTCAGAGCTTTCACTGTATATCATGAGTAAAGCATTTTGCAAATCCACTCTGTCCATTAATGAAAACATAAAGCTTTCAATTATGTATGGCAAACTTACTTATTAATGTCAGCCACCAAGGAAAAGCAGTGCAATAGATGTGGGGAATTATTCCTGGTTTTTTTTTTTTCTTTACAGTTCATTAAGTTTTAAAATAAGAAAATCAATACCGCAAATCCATAAAGTCGGCAGCGGTTTTGAGTAAATGCATTCAGTCAGTGGGCAGAAGTATGAGTCAGTCTGAGTCAGTCTGAAGGCTCACATTGCTACCACTCCCACCTGCTTCACTGCCATCGGCATTATGTATTTATTTTTTAATGATTGTGTTTTGAGGGGCTGAGTAGGAGAGTAAACCAGTGATATAAGTGGGGAGCGTATTGACAGAGGAGGGAGGCAAAAAAAAAAAAAAAAAAAAAGGGGGGGGGGGGGGCAGAGAGGGAGTGGAAAAAAATTAAAGCGCTAACCATTGAGTTTGGAGGAGTCTGTGCTGCTGCGATTGGTGGCATCAAAGTCAACACTCTGTTGGTTGACAGACATGATCCGTTTCTGCAAATTGCTTGGGCAAATTGACTTTCCTTTCATTGCATAGACCACTATCATTTTCAGCATTCGCGCCAAAGACAGAATATAACGACAGCGTGTCAACCCGAGTACAGCCATGAATTGATCACTCTGAATTTTCTTCTGACAGCAAACCTTTTGTAGACAGATGCAGGTATCAGGGATGTGGAGATCAGCCCCCCCCCCCCCCCCCCATGTGTCTGATCGGCAATCTAAATCAGAAATCTAAAACGGCCCAAGGCTCCAACAACCCATCAGTCAGAGAGAAAAACACCTACCAAAGATTTTGGGGGAAGAAAAATAATACCTCAGTAGTGTTGCAGAGTTAAAAGCCAGTATCTTTAATTCCATCAATACTTTCCATCCAAGTTACACTTACTATTCAGACCTTCTTGAGAGCATATTTCTTTGCAGAATAAGCATTGATCAGTGTTTGTTGACAACTACACTTAAGGTGAAGCATTGCTGCTGCAGAACACATTCCCTAAAACCAAAGGAGCAGCCATTAAATCCACAGTTCCTGGTTTCTGCTGATTTATTGAAGATGGATTAAGCTGTTATGATCAGTGATAGATAGTCCATTAAGTGCACGTCACTAAAGCTATTTGACTGACTTATAATGCAGTTATTTTATACCTCGCTGTGTTTCTGACAAAATGTTCTAGTGGAGCCTTTTTTCCCCCCGACATGTGGACTTTTTCCCCAAAGGCTTCTCAGTGGGTGGGAACGTGGAAGACAGCTTTAATGTGATGATAGATAAATGTGAAGCTTTAAACTGAGAGACTAATCTCAAGAAATCACATTCTGTGCGAGGAAAGTTCTTATGGCATTTGGCTACACATTTTCAACCTTTTGTGTGTTATTCAACGTCATTTGATCACTTATCAATGCAAATATGTGTGATTCATATAACCTTGCCCCTCAGTGGGTGGGATTTGACATGAACATGCACATGGGAAGCTTGGAATGTGTCAAGATAACGTGGCAATTAAAAGTTCTATGCGTATTTCTTAGTCATGATATGTTGAAACTGAGGAAATGGACACAGACTGTGCATTTTCTTAAGACTGCCGAACAGTTAAAGGCCAAAAAAGACAGTAAATGCCATATATTTTTTTTTTTATAAAGGTTGTTCAAAGACCAATAGCTTTTATCTATATGCAGGAAAAATAATGTATTCTCATCCGTTAGAGTTAAAAGCTTTTCAAGGTAATCAACTGATGTCTACCATTTATACTAGGAATAGTAATATCTATCCCTCACATCCTGGTCATTTTATGAGTCATTGGAACTTGTGTCAGCATTTGTTGTCATTACGTTTGAGTTTATATTGTGCATTCAACTCAACAGATGTTTAAAATCTTTAAATCTTAATAATTCAGAATGATCCCAAATGCAGAGAGAATCACTTGGCTCGTGAATAAACTCAGCGTGACACCTCCATTAGTCTTCATGTGCCTGACAGCTGGTGCACATCGACTGCATATACATAAAAATTGGAAATGCTTTAACTTGACCACATTCATAGCTACTTATAGAGCTCAGGTCAACTTGATGTGTATTGATGTGCGTGCACACTGTGTCGTCCTCTAAAGATTCAATCATTACTTACAGCCAATATCAGCAGACGTCCAGAGGTCCACCTAAGCTCCTAACGGTAAGGAGCGACAGTACACCGCAATTCATTTTCTCCACGTTTAAATGCGGCCTTTGCTTCTCACCACTAATTAATACAAAGTATCCTTGCAGTTGAACGCTCTCGTCCTTATCCTCGGACTGCAGGTACACAAACAATCAATGCTTGCCAAGTGTCTGTTCACTTTTTAATTAGACCTGCTTTGAAACATATTACATCTGAAGTACACAGCTCCTCTTCATGTCCAACAACCAGCATGGTGCTTAGTTACACCCAACACTTACAGTGCAGCACATCCATCTACAACACAAAGCAGGGACTCAGAGACTGATATCATCAGTGGGTTTGCACCGCCTCAAACTGCACAGTGTCCACTCCTGTCCAACAAGAGACAAATGACAGGTAAATACACCAAACGGCCTGTCACTGTACTGATCTGTTGCCCATTTTTCATTTCGTAATAACAATGCAGGGGGAGAGTCCTTTCTGTTGGCCTGCTGGTGCGTGAATGACTTGGGGAGGAAATAGGCCCAGTAATTATTCTTTCCTCCACTTGTCCCTCCTGTCGCGTCCCACCATCGCTCACGCACAAGAGATACAGGCTATTGAATCCTGATGAAACCCAGGCACAACAATAGCAAGCATACTAGTCATGGAGCTACTGCTGCATTCAAGTGATTGTTCTCCATAGAATGTGACACTGAGGGATTGGCAATTATTGGAATTTCAATCATGTAGTCAATATACAATACGACCAGCTGCGTGAAACAAACCACTATGTAAGAACAAGTGGATTAAGCGCTGCTTTCGTATGGTTTTCTCGCTGATGAAAGTGATATCAGTCAGTCGGTATGCAAGGTATTAGACACCGACTCATTCTTTTTAGCTGTCACAATATCATTTTATTAGACAAAGTAAGCATTATGTGAAATCCAGTTTGCTAAATTGAATGTCAAAACATGGCAGAGACGCTGCTCACCTTGGACAGAATGCACACACCCTATGGCATAAATGTGTGTCCAAATCTACTTAACACAAGTGAGTCACAGAGCAGAGATGGGGGAATTATGAAAAGCAGCAGCACTGACCTTTAGTATGGTAATATAAGTGTGCAGCAATGTCCTACAAAAAAGAGAAGGATTTTTTTATGTTTTATTTGCAACTAGGGTTTGTTTTCTTGATGCAGATGAAACTGAAATAGATGTCCATTGACCTGTAAAAGGCCATTGTCCTGGCGGCCAACTAGAGAAAGGATTCTGTCTGATTTCTCTTTGAGCACATGAAAAGAATATCAAACAGAATAAATATCCATTATTAATATGTACTGTCCTGTATACGGACTTTATACTATCACATGTGGGGCTTTCATCTCTAGACAAAAACAAATGAGCCTGCCTTCCAGTTGTTTGGGTGTGCATCAGTGAAAACCTGCTGTCCGCCGTGGTTTGGACTGAGTCTTCACTGCATTGTGTGCGAGTGTCCCTGTGCACATACTTGTGTTTGCACAGAGAAAGAGACAGTGTCTGTATGACACACACAAGAGAAAACAATAACGACAGCGTGAGGGAGAATGCTCCAGATGGCAATGCTACTGTTCATGCGGATGTTGACAATAGGCCAGCTAAAGGTGAGCCAGCTGGGGGAGGTCAGGATTTCATCCTCTGGGACTCCGCAGCCTCAGTGGGAGCTCACAAGAGCTGGGAAATCGAGTGGAAAGACAGAAGTGTCTGCACTGGTGCACTGTCTGGCTAAGGGTCAAGGCTAGAAGAACAACTCCATAATTCTGCCGCAGTGCCTCACCAAGTGCCTGATGCATGTTCGTATGGACACACCATAAAACACCAGGTTGAAGAGGGAGCATGTCTTGATTTTCTTTTCATGGATTCTACTCTTCCATATGTCCTTGATACTTTTGGGTCAAGCCTCAACACCAAACTGATGTCATTTATAATAATATGGTGATGAATTTAACCATGAAATTAATCATGAAACTACGATTGCACGATTAATCCATGTTAAATCAAAATTAGATTATTTAATTAGGACGATGTTTAAAAAGCGGAATCATCAAATCGAATTTCATCTTCCTCCTGCCTTCGAGCTACTATAAGCTCCTCCTTTTAACTGTAAGAGTGGTCTCCACACTCCAGTACACAAATGGTATTTGCTAAGGAGGGTGAGAAGTTTGTGGCTAAACATAGCAAGAACAAGCCTGTTGTATGGAATTGGTACAGCTTCGAAGATTGAGAAGAATACCAAACCATTCCTTGCTGCAAACTCTGCCTGAAGGCGGTGTTGGTCAAAGGCAGCAGCACGACAAACTTATTTCAGCACCTCAAGCATAAAAAGTAAAGCAAGTCAAAATGTATTTATGTAGCACTTATCACAGAGACAGTTCACAAAGTGCTTTACAGATTAAAAAGGACAAGACAGCTATACACACACACATACAACAATGTAAAATGCTTTGCAGATTAAAAGACATAAGATACACAAAAGAGTACAGAGTGCAAAAGCATAAGATATGAAGTTCTGAAATAGCTAGTAATAAAATGAAGGAAAATGTACCTATAAAAGCAATAGAGTAAAGGGGGTGTCTTCAGGTTTTCTTTTACACTTAAAGAGAATGCTTATGGCATAAAAGGCTCTGGAAATTGTACACTTTTTAAGTTTCAAATTACCAAGAGGTAAGGTCTGTATGTGGTGTGAAACTGAAACAGCCTGGATCTTCAGCACAAGGAATGTCAAAGTAACCACAGCTTAAAGCACTTTACAAATGGATGGGCTGGATACAATAGAGGGGGGTGGGGGTGGGTGGGGGTTGCTGTTGCTCCTTTCTGTCCATGTCTTACCTTTGTTGGTTTGTGAGTAACAGGGATATTACATTATCAGTTGATGTCATTTCGTACAAAAAAAAAAAAAACAGGTGGCATATATGTTTTGGTCTGTCATTTAATGTTTTCATTTAAACCCTGTTGTTTTTTTTAAATCTGAAAAACAACTAAATAAATTCAAAGGGTCAGTGATGTATCCTTCTGTGAGAAAACTTAGTCACTTTTATACTAACCCGAAATTGTGCGAATCCTTGGACGTAAATAAGTAACAGAAAAACTCTCGTATTTTCAATTAAATGTTTTTGTACTAGCAAAAGGTGTTTTTTCTGGCATGGCACAAATACTATATCACACAAAACACCAATGGAAACACCTTTCTCATGACTAGAGTCACATGAATAAAAAATTTATAATAGAAAAAAAAAAACATGTTGATGAACGTTCCAACAAGCATGTTAAATTAGTGTGGGATAGAGGGGTAATATATAATAATAATAATAATAATAGTAATAATGAATGTCTGTTCAGTTGTCAGTACTATCTCATGTTATTTATGCCTTAGTTGTTTGATCAAATAGTAATGAAAATAATTTACACAAATTGTAAGGCACACAGATCCAAGAGACACAAACTGCTGTGGATTGTCTATATAGAACAAAAAAAAAATGTAAAAATTAAAAACCTATCAAAATTACCATAGAAATGTCAAAACAAATCTTTAGTCTACACATCTTAAAATAATGAAACAATCTTCGAGTAAATTGAGTAAGAACATATTAATTTTGAAAAATAAAAAATAATGCATAAAACAATCAACACTTGATGGAAGCAGATGACAAACTATTACGTGGTTCAGTGAATGGGAACTTTATATTCATAAAACGCCCAGATGGAACTATTGATAGGTAACATTCTGTGCAATTCCTGCAGAGAAGGACTTTTTGTCCCACTGGAGGACATCAAGCTTGAATCAACACCTCAACGCACAGCCTTTAACAGCGAGCTCTGACGCTCAGAGGTCAGACCTGAGTTGTGGAGTTGTATCAACCCTTCAAATACTGCCACCAGTCAGGTTGTGCCCTGGGTCAGGTACGTAATCTGATGCTTAAAGCCCCCTGACACTGGCATTATGATGAGAAACCAGACCGAGTCCCAGCTGAACTCACGGTCAGACGTAAACCAACTCCCCTCTGACAAAACTGCAATGGACTGAAGACCAGCTTCCATATTGATATATCAGGGGCGTCAAACTCATAAACTCACTCCATATGACCTAAAACAGGCCACACCAGTGAAGCAAATAAAACACTGACAAAGTAAAATTATATTATGAACATCTTTACATATAAAGTTTCCTTCAAAATGTGAATAAAATGATGAACCTGAAGTACCTTGGGAAAAAATAAGTGCAATTTTATTAGTCTTTGGTTCATTTATTTGTGTGTTTGGTCCCTAATAGTTCAAACAGCTTGAAATTAAACCCTTTAGGTGCTGCATAGCTATCTTTACATTTGTTCCTGCAAAAATCAAGTAGATTTCTACAATCCTTTTCAATTCCTTCTTAATTTGTTACATTTTAACTAGTTACGTCAAACATTTGCATATATAAAGTCAAGACTTTTGATAAACATTTCTCAGAGTATGACATAATTGTTTATCAGAAACAGTGGTTGTAGGAGAAACTGAAAATAGGTCCAAATTTTGAGCCAATTATCTAAAATGTGCAGTTGTAAATGGTATCAATGAACACAAGTGGTTGAATGGGACAGAGCAGTACTGTCAACAACCTGGAAGGGGTTGCGGTCATGTGCATTTAAAGGGCCAGCGCTCAGAACCACCGTTCTGGTGTCATTACTCAGAAATATGTTAAAGATGGACCAGTACGAGTTGAATTAATGAGCATTTACAGTTTGTGCATACCACAGAGATGCATAATTCCATTTTTAAAAAGTAAAATATCACTCCTTTAAGCCGATCACAAAGAAAGGCGATAAAGCAGCTTCAATATAACATCTGAATCACTAATGCAACTAGTGCAACTCAAAGAGAGAAAATCGAGGTTGGTTGTTGGCCAAGTTCAATAAACTCAGGCACACACCAGAAAAATTAACTGCGATGCAACACAACACACAACATGAGGTTTTGTAATTTATGTCATAAAAGTGTTATTTCACTAATGAGGGTCACACCTTAAAACTGCCTCTAATTTTTCTGTCTATATGTAGAGTATGTTTTCTTCTTTCCTTTATCATCACTCTATGTTGTCATTAATCAATTCTGCTTTTGCTCTCAGCCCGGTTTTATGATCTTGAACTATGCTGTGTCCTATACCCTATGCCAACTGCATTCATAAATGTCAGGAAGTTATCAGAACTGCATGAATCACACAAATTATTTTGGAAGCAAATCACCAATTTTCAATGAAAACTGATACCTTTGCATCCCTGATTAGAACGTTAACCATTTGTGCTAAATTACCTTCCAAATTAAGCTGTTTATTTACCTAAGCTGCGGCAGTCTGCAAAAGACATGTTTTGAACCCATTTACAGTAAAAGCAGCTTTCTGCATTGATTAGTTGTGATGTGGAACCAATCAGATGGTACTGTGATTAGGGCTGGGCTCTACAGAACATACCTACAGTATATACTGTACACAATACAAAACATATATTCATATATTAGTAAAAAAACTGGTATGTCCTATCAAGAATCAATGACAAGTTCAATGCGTGAGGTTGTCAGGTTCCTGTGGTCTAGATGGAGGAGGTCAGTTTCCCAATAGAAGTAGGTGGTGTTTTCTCTGGAGACCTAAAGTAAGTAAATAAAAATTAATTCATGACTTCCTATTAGTGCTCAATATTAAATATGTTAAAGGTGTAAGAAAAAAAATTGGTTCCAAAAAATATCACAATATTTAATTTCCTGATACTGTGTCCATATTAAAAAATACTATATCTACTGTAGGTATTTTTTCAAGTGCAGACATGGCAGAGGTTCATTTGTTCCCTTCTTGTTTATACTCTATTATTCTACACTGTTTTATTAAATAATGGTCATTTGAAATATCCTAAAAGTACTTTTTGTTGTGTCTAAGAGGCAGATGTTAGTTCCTTTGTTACGATTGCACAAAGATATTGTTATGATCTTAACTAATAGTATCTAAATATATGAGCTGTTGTATCTATAAAGCATAATTTCATTTTTAGGTTTTTATAGACGAATATATTTCGTGACATCGCATTAGATCCTGTTCTGATCAAATGAAAATGCATTTAACATTTGTGCATGTGTGGCGTAATTCAATTATTCAAGATTTTTTGGGGGTTTTAAATGACGAAAATAAAAAAATCTACTTAACAGTACCATGATATATCATTTTGGGATTTATATCTTAGCGCCAGATTCCTGCCAATAAATACCCCTAACATTGGTATTTGTTACCATGTCCATGTTATAAGCTGTTGAAATATGACTCATTATAAGTAAACGCAAAGTTTTATTGTTATTTTTTTTTTATCCAAAACTGTAAACAAGCTTTGATGATAAATCTGACCAGGATTTTTGTCGGACAAAGGAAGATGGTGACGAAGACTAGAATGATGCAGAGACACATGAGGCTTTCACATGAGGTCAGGGGTGCTCAATCCTGGTTCTCGAGAGCTACTATCCTGCATGGTTTAGATGTATCCCTCTTCCAACACACCCGATTCAAATGATAAACCTCTCATCAAGCTCAGCAGAAGCCTGATAATGACCATCAAGTGTGTTGGAAGAGGGATACATCTAAAACATGCAGGATAGTAGCTCTGGAGGACCAGGTTTGAGCACCCCTGCATTAGGTCGTCTGAGGTAATAATGATAATGATAAAATTGTGAAGTTGCCATCCAATACTTTGTCTACAGTTTTTCTTTTTCTCTTGTTGTTGTTTTTTTCATCCCTGTCACACTTCATACCCACTGGACTCCAAACCCCTTGCCTTTGCCATGTGCCTTCAGTTCCACATGTTGGCATGATGCAGTATCAGGGCCACCTTCAGGCAGAAGAAGGAGCCCAGGGAAAGCATGTCATGACCAGTGACTCGGAAGGCCTTTCAATGCCGATTTGCATTGGTGGAGGCGCGCAGCCAGTCGGAAGCAAACAACAGCACATCATAAAAAGGCCACGAGCATATTTTTGTCGGTGACCTGCCCTCCTTCCAGGTCATGTAAGAGCTATGTTTGAAACTGGCCTTTTTAATTCATAATACAAGAGGCTGATGAGAGTAACATTGAGACAAACAGACAGAAATGAAAAATAAAAGAATGCAGTTGCTTTTGTAGTCCTACAGCTCATGCAACGACCTCTTCCAACACCTCAGCTGGTCAAGTTGTGCCTTGGGTCAGGGATGTAATCTGATGTCAGAGCCAATTAGTACTCTGCAGGTCCTCCACCCTTGTTTATGGTGCGCAGGTTGAGACTGCACATTCACTGGACATAAATTCAAATCACTGCAGCAGCAGCCTTGGCCACACTCAGCGGCTCTGGTATCCCCATTCAGCCGCAACTTCACACTTGTTTCAGTCAAGGTCCATTGACTTTGTATGCCCTTAGTCCTTATCCAGACAACGTGTAACCTTGCATGTATTACATGGTCTGACAGAGTCTAGCCGAAAGTGAGAGAAAAGAAGGCAGAGCGAGAGAAGGAGCTGTCAGAAGTCACTAAGGTGCTAAAACGCACAGTACTCTTAAATCATAATGTCACCATCTCCATTCGTTTTTAACAGAATACAAAAAAAAAATAGGATGGGAGATAAGCAAGGTGCTTTTCTGACATCAGGATGTTCTGCACATTTGCTCAGTGTTATTTCTAAAAGAGAGAAAAAACTCTTCTACACTGACAATCTAAATTAAAAAGGTCAGCCTTTTTCTTAGAATGAAAAGTAACTGACAGGATCCTGATTCATTATTTTGAGTCAACTGACATTTTATTTTTTTACTGTCAGGTCTGGTTTACAAGTTGAAAAGCAATGAGAGTATATTGCAGCTGCATAATATCAAGCTCCACTCAAAGTGAGAAATGTTTACAAATGTCACAAAGACGTTGCCAAAAATCATGCAAATGTGGGCCTTTTCAGACTCGCCTCTGTTCTATAAAACTGCCTGGAAAATATATCTAAAGCCAGTGTCATAATTATTGTTATTTGTGAGTATCTGTTAAGTTCCTGTTTGTTGTTTTCATTTTAGTACATGCACAGTGGTCTGGGCTGCAATAGAAAACATCTGTACCACACTTATCTTTGTTTGTTGTATAGAACACTAACTTTTGACCTGTCAAGTGGCCACAAAGGATAGGAGCAGTTTCCAATTATGCTTCATTACAGCTGACCATCCCAGAAAATGATCGGTATGGATCATAAACCTCCGTGAATGTGGATTTAAGTCTTGCCCAGTGAAGAACTTAACAAATATGACCTTTGTGAGTATGCAAATCCTTAAATCAGTCACCACGGCCATTAAATTGTTAACAAGCTCAGTGGTCCATTTGTTCTCTGGGCTGCCCAAGTCTGGTTGTAAACAGGCTGTTAAAGGGTCTGTTTCTGCCTCGAGCGGCCTCTGGCCTTGGGCGCACAGCACCAGCACTGGAGCTCTTAATGAAGCGGAAAATTAAAAGGTTTGGTCAGACATTGAAAGCTTGTTTCCGGTCTATGAAGGGCTTGCGTTTTATTCATCTTCGTTTCCTCACGTCTTGCCCATGTATTCCCCCACTTGGATTCCATAAATCACATTCAAATAATCAAAGGTCACAGTGAAATGAATTCAATAAGTGCTTCATATGTAGTAGAAATATGATCAAATGGCTGAGCCCACTGATAGTAAACAATAATGACACAGCTCCTGCAAAAAAATTAGCTTCTGATAAAAGCATCTAAAGCTTTATTTGCATACTAAAGTGGATTTTTAATAAGTGCTGTGGAAATGACATGCTCTCTGTGTGTCCTTCGGGTCTGTCACAATTTTCAAACCAAGCAGAGCACAAAGGTCTCATTAATATATTATATCTACAGGGGCTTCATAATTCTTATTTGCATACTTAAGCAGATGTTTAATAAAGTTTTTTTTTTTTTTTTTTTTTTTTAGGGCTATGACATGCTATGTGTTTGCAAAGTCCTTTCAGGTCTGTGCAATATCTCAAACTTCTTACAGAGAAGGTCTAAGTTTAATATTCGGCAGCTCCTGCTGTACATCCTGACATAAGTGACTCAATGTAGTGAGTGCATTTAATCTGTCTCTTACTAACCTTACCAGGGGGGCACAGCGCAAAAGAAAAACAACATTAACATTCCTTTGACCTATTGCTATGAAATATTTACAACATGTTTTTTTTTCTGGTTATGCAACAAGCTCCCACTCACTCAGTTGTCACAACGGAGGAGCGTTTCCAAGGCTCAAATTACTCGCCAGGTGCTGAAGGCCAGTGGCAAGACCCTATGTCATTTCTAAATGCCACTCTCCAGCTTTTTAATAACTGCAACTAGAGATATACGTCAGTATCCCGAGGGGCCACTTAAAAATAAGGGCTAGCTGAAAACATGCTTAGTCGTTATATCTGCCATTTTCATGAGGAGGCCTGGAGAACTTTCGTCTCAAAGGTTTCAAGTGAAATCGGCAAAGTACAGGAAGTAGTTTTCCAGGGGAAAGTCTGACAGACATGTCAATATCACAAGCACGTTAGGTTTAATTAAATTCTAAAGCCTCAATGTTGAGTGAGCCTCAAATACCAGTGAGAAAAGTAAAGGGGCTCACAAACTACTTTGATTGGTAGCCAAGGGACCAGAAATTGTTTGCCAAAGGTAACTGGAACTTTACTCTGAAAATGGCACACTGACCTCTCGCATTGACCTCAATCAGTTGGCTCTGCCGCGTCCCACAGTCATCTCAACTTTTGGCACTATTCTTGCGTTACCACGGTGATGGCCTAATTTGGAAGGGGTTGTGGGAGTAGAGAATGCAGTCACTCATTGTAGACAGAGCCCGAGACTTCAAACCAGGGATTTGGCCCCTATGACCCTTGCTTCCCAATTTGTTTGTGCCTTTGTATTCCCGGAAGCTCTCGGGAAAAGGAATCTCTCTAAATACGGCTCTTGCACGCAGAAGTTTGAAGCTAAAGAAATAACTTCACCTATAGCATGAATTTACATCCCTTTTTATTATTATTTGTGATTTAGCTATTTAAGCTTTTATCAGTCTTTGTCAAACTCACGACATTAACTATAGATTACGTGTGTGTGTGTATATATATATATATATATATACATACATAGATACATATACACACACACACACAATGTTCCAAGGCCAAAGTAAAGCACTTTTCCGGGTTATTTTCAAATTTTCCCAGCACAGTGTCTTATGGTCAAGGTAAAATACATATCTACAAGAATACATAAACAATTTTTTTCCCACTTTTTATTACAATGATGTATATTGTATTATGCTATAAACATCTAAAGCACTTGTCATGACCCCTCCAGACCGGTCATGTGGGTTGCTCGTCTGTCCCTAATATTTGTGTGCAGGTAGAGCTGGGGATGTGTGGCACATCTGGGCCCAACGCACCACACCCATTTATACTGGTGGCAAACTGCCCGTCTCTTTCCCTCTCTCACCAAACCCTTTGTATCTTTTCTTTACCTTTGTCTTTTTTTTTCCTACACCCTAGAACATTCATACTCATCCTATTCACTCACCTTAACACGAAGCCTATTACTGATGCCACATCCAATACTGTTAACATTGCTTTGCACATTTCTCTTTACAGTATTTAATTGTACATAAATCACTTTACTGTTTGATACATACTTTGTTGTCGCCATCTTTTGTCACACTTAGAGCTGGGTCATGACACGGTGTTTCTCAAGGGAGGAGTAAAGTTATGCAGATATCACAATTTAGCCAAAAATATGCCAGATGCGGGTTAAGGGAGAGGCAGGACCATGGTGTTAATATTTCAAAAAAGATAAATATACCTAGTTAAAATAAAAGGGTGACTTTCAGGTTTGTTCACGCTGGGAGCTGGTTTTCAAAAATTAGCATAGCCGGATCCCAAAATACTGATTACATGTGGATGAAACGTCCCTAAAATTACAAAAAATAAATACATTGAATTCTAACAGATACACGTGAACTTACCTCCATGTGGGCAAACCTTTAATTTGACCTTGGTGGTGGGCTGCAGTGTAGCCCACCCCTTTATGTTATTTAGCCCAACAAAAATCTCACAGTTTACTTCACATGAATTATTCCCAAAGATGATTTTGGACTTTTTTTTGAGTGAAGAAAAGAAGACGCTGGAAACACACAAAAATAAATTGGTAGCTGAATTTCCTGGGGCATAAATGCAGGCGCCTTTATCCCAAATATTTTCAGTTTTCTGAGAAGTGCATACGAAAACCCTTTTCACCTATGACTTATAAATAAAAAAAGGTCTGCAGTATCTTAACACCTGCAGCTAAATAACACGGAGATCAATGATAAAGTATCTCACTGCTTATTCCTCTGAAGCTACTATAGGACGTTAGATGCATCGAAGCATCTTTATGAGATGTCTGTCTGTCCGTCCATAGTACATTTAAAATCAATTTTCTGTTATTTCTGTGCTTGAGATACTGCTGATCCAAGTATACGGGACGCATCATTGACCTTATGGTTCTTGCTCCGGTTAAGTGTACTGTACCAAATGCAGTGAACTACCTGAAAATAAATCCTCCATTAACAAACCCTCTTACTTGTAGGTTATTTGTATCTTAATGTAAAATGTAATTTGTCACACCACAACACGGATACAAAGAGTGAAATGCTTAATCCATGAAACACTGCCTTAGGTATGTCCTGAGGAGATAGTTTGACAAAGATGTTCAACAGGGAATACTTACATTTTCAGTAAAACATTGTCTATAAACTAGTACTTTGTCCAACCACAGGGTATAATGATTTACTAAACAATGCAATACAAGCCTGAAAGCTAATTTACAGCTTTGTCGTCTCTAAGGAGCGCACAGTACTCTAAATCTCCCCCTAATAGGGAAATTATGATGATTAAAGAACTGCTTGCTCATTGTAATAATGTAGTTTTAGTCATAAAACATATTCTTTCAGATTGTGGATCATTTTGAAGCTAAGTAAACAGAACTGTTCATGACCTGTGTTATCTGTCAGTGTGTTTACTGTATACTTGGAATCCATTCCCTGGATGGTGGGAGATGAGTTCTGCCTCCTCGTTCTCTTTGCAATTTCAGTCCACTGGGGACCGCCATCATCAGTGTCCCTGGAACTGTACAAGATGTTCCCTTGCATAAGAAATTTCCCTACTGATGTCGTCCTGTCATTTCCTTTCTTGTTCATCACATAATGTGACGATGTGTTGGTCTCCTCAACATATTAAATCTGAAAGGCCCAACAACACCCAGTAATAGGTCAGGCTGACAAACTTAAGTAAACACAGATTAATCCATCATTGTATGTGTTTTTTTTTTTTTTTTTACTTCTTCCCACTCCTTTTCGAATACGTTACTTGCCTTCTTTTTTTATTTATGCTATATTGATTTGTCTTGTTATTTGATCAATAATTGGTTTTGAAAGACAAAATGTTTTTTGTGTTTGACATATTCGAAATAAAATGACTGAAAAAAAAATATGATTAATCTAATTGAACATTTTGACGCAATTAACCCATCTGCATCTGAACATGTCTGCCAACGCAGTTCATGTAGTTGGTTCAAGTAGAGTTAGCATGTGCTAATGGTCAGCTAATCTGGTAGTAATTAACCCACTCATCTTCCCCAACCATCACCACTCAGTATATAGTAATATGCATATCCGTGTACATATTTATATTACCTCCAGGCTATATTGTTATTCATATTTTTCTCTATATTCTTATTTATATTTTACTTACTTTATATTTTACTTATTCATATTCTAGTCTCTTATCTTGTATATTGTTATATTTGTATAGTTGTCTATTTGTATTGTTATCTTTACACAGTCTTAAGGGAGAGTCGCTTCCATTTCACTGTGGATGCTCATCCACGGGTGACAAAAAAATAATTCTGATTCTGAAAAGATAAAAGACACTAAACACAGTGACATCTGGATGGATATAATGAAGACGAACAAAACCAAGACGGAACAGTCGACCCACATAAAAAGTATTAGACACACTCTGCAGAAAAGAGTATTCACTGAAGCACTTGGGTGGTTGTCATATTTGGTCTTTTTCTCCCAACTCTTAAATTTAAGAAACTATATATTTTCTTTTAGAATTTTTACTGAAATGTATATTTTTTCACTAGTTTGTTGCATTAGTACCAAAAAACATCATATGGTTCATATGACATGAACATTATTGGGTTTTAAATTAAAAAAGGGATACCGTGTGTTAATTTAAGGACATTCATCCTGATATTTTGTTAGTACTTTATAAAAGTATAGCATTGTTGTGTGCAAATATGGTATATTTTCTTTCATTGTGGTTTATCAACATACATTGACACATATTTTCTCATGTTCCAATATACTTCAAATTAATCTGGGAATACCTTGTTGCAATATGTCAAAAAATACTTAAAACATTAGATGACACTTATACCCACCTATCACACTGGTTATTTTGCGATTCATAACCAACATTTAATTCTGAATGTCACACTGAATGATATGGCGTAATGCCATATGATGACTTAAACACATTACAATAGGTGTTACAACAAAATGAAAGAAAAAATTTAAATATATATATACATATATATCAAATAATCATTTTAACAGGCCAATCAATCCACTATCATATTCCTTCAATGGTATTTATTGAACTGCTGACTGTTATTAACTACATGAATTTTATGCTCTGTAAATAATGGAAATAGTAGTAATACTTAGTAAATTATTGAACATAAGTAAAACAGTGACAATGAAATATGGGTAAGAACAATGACTGACCGTAACACAAATCTAATATTACACACACTTGGTGACTCATTAGCCTTCATGCTAGTGCAGGGGTGCTCAATCCTGGTCATCGAGGGCCACTGTCCTGCATGTGTTAGATGTTTCCCTGTTTTAACACGACTGTCATTATCAGTCTTCTGCAGAGCTTGTTGACAGGCTGATCATTTGAATCAGGTGTGTTGGCCCTTGAGGACCAGGATTGAGCATCTCTGCACTAGCACTAAGGCTAACGAGTCACCAAGTATGGACAAATCTATTCAGTGCAGATACTGTGGCTATATTCCCTTCCTTGTTGAGTCTATTTATTCATGCAAAATAAAATGCAACCAATACAGGTGAAAAATTAATGATATTTAATTATGATTACTCAAAATTAATCCACAGTAACTCAATGGTTAATAATTGTAATCATTTAATCTCTAATTATAAGTCGCGCTGTCAAACCATTAAGATGTTGAATCACGTTAACCACAGGATTGATGTAGATTAATCACAATTAAATGCAATTAATTTTTAAATCTATATTTAAGTTTGCATGAGCAAACAAACTCAAGAAAGAAAGGAATATATGTATGCATTTAACAAGTTTATTAAACCCCTTCAATAGTTTCAATTAAACATTTGTAAACAACTGTTCTGTCTTGGTTTATTTGTCCTTGTATTTCCTTTCAAAGGTCCTCTGTGCCGTTTACACTCTTCAAACTTTATGGGTTGGTTCTGTTACCTGTCATGACCAGACCAACTGTCAATTTCTGCATGACTGACTCAAATGCGTTGCCAGAGACATCCACAGTCATTCTGAGTACGTGTTTTCGTTGCAGGGGTCTTCGATTCATTACGTTTTCAATATGTTTTTGATACAGTGAAGGAGAAAGAAGGAAGGGGTGCATTTCATAACTACCTGTGGAACAGATTTGTGCATCAACAGGCACCCCACAAGTGATGTATTTTTGAATTTTCAATGTTTGTTTATGGCAAATGTTGTAATTTCCTGAGTGTTTGTGAAAGCCTTTACAGTATTCCATAAGGGCATGTGAACGTGACCTCACAGTAACACCACAACAGAAGCAGAGTGAAAGAGAAGAGGAGCAGGTTCACTGGATTTTGTCAATTTAATTTCAATTTTTTTCATTTAAAAAATATATATTTCTGACAAAGGAACCTGTGGAGTCTTTCTTTGCCACAAAAATTCCAACAATGAAAATGAAACTCTGCTTCTGTGCCTTTGTTACACTGTTGTCATAGTCTGAGGGGTTTTTTTGTAGCGCTGCTGAAAATTTACTACTGCACATGGGTTTTGCTCGTGTCCACCCTGCTTCCTGTGTTTGTGTTTTTCACATTGGTCACGTGTTCAGTCAGTACAACACTCTATTATACTGAAAGGCCCCAAACCGAAACAGCTCAGTACAAACAAGTGAACTGTTATACCCTGAGTTAATTTTTACTTTATAGTCATGATAATGGAGTAATCTGAATTAACACGTTCATTTTGACTGCCCTAGTTCTAAGTAAAATGACCTCACTGTGGTGTAAGTTGACTGTGGAAGAGAGCGAGAGAGCGAGAGAGAGATTCATCGTGCCAATTTACATCTCGCGAGAGCTCGTCACACGAGATACTTCATGAAATATGTCACAACTACAAATATATTGGATTAATAGCTAATATTGTCAATGTTAATTAACACATTTTTTACATATTCAGACTCAATTATCTATGCTCCAATCCATTTATTGTTACAAATCAAATCATGTACCAAAATTATATCCAAGTTCAATCACTATTCAGTAGCAATTACTATATTAAAATATATAATCATGGTAGTTTTACACTGGCAATGGAAAAGCCTGAAGTTTGAAAAGATATGGAAAACCTCCATTACTTATGTCCAAAACTTCAATATAACTGTTGAATAAAGAGGAATAATAGAAGTAAAATAGAAGAAAAATAATTATATACCAAGTAGTTACTATGCCTGTGATTTATTTTTTTCTCATTTTAACCCATAAAGACCAAAACAGCCACTGGCAATGAAAATTATTTATGAAACTAAAGTGTTGAATACCTGTTAATCCATTAATGCTACGAATCTATGTAAATAATTGGTACAAAATGAATGTCATCAATTTTTCATGGTGATCTGATATGACCCATTTGAACATTCAGAGGCTCCATAGTGAACGTGAAAACTCCGTCATCTTCTACAACATTGATTCACCAGTAAAACTAATAGAGTTGGATCAATGACAGTGGATGGAGATGCTTGGGTTATGTTCAGTTATATGTTCGGTATATTTTACTGCAAAACTCACTTTTTCACACAGTTTGTAGATTAAGTGTAGGAAGAATACCTGATTTTCACTTAGATAATGCAAGATGCAGAGGATATTGTTAAAATATACATAGTTTAGTCATGTAGTATTCAGTATCATTGAATCATGTGATATTGGAAGGCGTAGAATTAGTTCAAAGTAAGTTGCTCTTCTGTGTTTTGTAGAGTAGCTCAGTGAACTGGGTGGAAGGAATACTTCAGTTTGACACCATTACTAAAGGTTAATGTTAATGACATCTGTTTGACTCTTTTTACCAATAGGTTATTACCTCTGCCAAGGAGGTATTAAATTTGGGTCCGTTTGTCTGTCTGTCAGCAGGATTATGCAAAAAGTTCAGAACAGATTTTGATTAAACTCTCAGGAATGATAGATAATGGGTCAAGGAAGAACCCATTAGATTTTGAGCAATGAAGGTCAGAGGTCAAGGTTGTACTAAAGGTCACCACTAAAACATATCAGTGGTAGTATCTCAGGATTCAGACAGGATAGAATCTTGTGGAGTTTTCTTTTCATTCACATCGTCTCACCTTCGGACATCAGATGGGTCAACACCTATGGCTCGATCACGTCACGTTTTGATGTCAAGCCTTGGCACAGGTCTGCTATCTCTGACTGCCTTGTTATTTTTAGTTCAATAGATGTTTCCTTGAAAAATACAAGATTTTCTGACATTTGTTGTCATTTGACAGGAGAAAAAAAAATCTGCAGTGGCTCCAAAAATCCGCTTAGAAACATCGGTGGTCAGTAAAAAAAGAAACAGTTTAATAAAATAAAAAAAATAAAAAAGGATTGGCCCCAAAAAATCTTCATGAATCAATCAGTAGTGTACCGTGTATGCTCTTAAGTTATAAATATTTTATTCATGTTTGCCAAGATATAATATTACTGTTATTGAATATGTGCCATGCTGCTGCTACACTGTAATTTCCCAGGTTTGGACAGATAAACAAATGACATCTATCAAATAACTGATCTATTATTTAGTTCGTAATTACTTGATTAATTTATTTATTAACTTATCAATAAATATCCATAATTGTTTTGACTTTCATTCATTCTTATTGAATCACTTATTGTTCTTTCCCTGTGTTGCATTTATTTTTTTATTAAATAAACGCAACACTGTGGCTCAGTTGGTGGAACGGGTCGTCCAATGACCTAAGGGTTGGCGGTTCGCGTCCTTGCTCTGTCTGTCCACATGTCGAAGTGTCCTTGGGCAAAACACTGAACCTTGATTTAGGCTCCCAGTAGGACTGACAGAACCTTAACAAACTACTGGTGTGGGTGAATGTGAGGCTAATGTGAAGCGCTTTGAGAACCATGAAGGTGGAAAAGCACTGTATGAGTGCAGTTCATTTACCATCACTTTTAACTGAGCTAGGCTGCAACTTGTGAAAAGAAAATGATAATGAGCATAGTAGATGAACGAGGTGCAGAAGCACTCGTTATGAGACCACAGTGTCATATGTTGAAGGACTGAAGTGGATCTACTGACAGCATCCAACGCAGAAACAAGCTAAAAACTCTATGAATCCAACAGCGGGTTTTTTTAATCTGTAAGAAGCCAAATGTGTTTGATAAGGATGTTAAAACTGTTAAAATTGGCTAAAACACTGGCAATGTTTGTGATTAATGCTTGTGTGCAACCATTTCTCTGAGATCAACTACATGCGATTACAAAGGTCATAAGATAAATGGTACTTGTACGGCAGTAAATTAACAGGGAAACTTTACACAGTCATTTTTATTGGTTAATTTAGATATTTAACGGAACATTAACAAAAACATTAGTTAAGTTTACCTATTTATTATTTGACTCTCTTCTCTCTATCCGTCACGACTCATCTTCAGTATAATTGAGTTGTGACTTCAGTTCATAAAGTTCATAGGTGGAATTTAGAACACATTTGACAGTCAAAAGGGGTTTTTTTGGGGTTCAAGTCTTAATTTCAACAGCTCAGGAGTACAAACCGTCATGGGGAATGGATGTAAATAGAGCGATGCATCCTATTTGATATAAATTGTTAAAATCGTAGTTGTGCCATTGTATTATGTATATAATCAAAGCTAAAGGCATATGGAATTAGATTTGCTTCAAAAGGTTTCGAACAAAACTGTCTAAAACACAAACAAATAAAATGTCTTTAAACAAAACAAAGTATTCAGAGAATGCCGTTCTTAAATTAGACCTTTCTGCTGAATGCAACCTTGACCTTTGACCTTGTGTAATATTAATAATTTCATTATATGTATATATGCATCAGTGCATGTAATATTATCATAATATACACATTATTGATTAAGTTATAGCATGATATGTCTATGTTTGACACACAGTGTTACAGAAGTTAATTTTGCGACATGTCACCTTTGACCTCCAGAGATCTCAAAAAAAATATTGATTATAGGCGATAACAACAACTATGAGAATTGTAGAAAACTTCACTCTGCATCGTTTGGTACCAATCTGAAAGTTCTGTGACCCTCCATTCTTGGGTTCTAACCGATAATGTGATTTTGACCTTTTAGTTAATTGGGACCTTGACCTTTGACCTTTACTCAAATGGATCATTGCATCTGATGCACATTAGCTGTACATATATACTTATGTAATTTCATGGTGATATCTGAAGTATTAATTAATATCGCCCAACCAATGTAGGGCGTGATTATTGTAATCACCTTGTTGACTTTATAACATGATATGTCTCTGCGGACACACACACACACACACACACACACACAAGGTGATTACAATAATTATAAGCAAAAAAATTATATATACTTTTTTGTTCATTTGTTCATTTACTATTTCCTTCTCTCTTCTTTGTCTCTTTTGGTTTCAATTCCCAGTGTTTTTGTTTTGATTCCATTTTTTTTTATTTTATTGTTGTTGTTATAGTTATTGTTCTGTCTCATGGGCGGATTCTATGAGGGGCGTGTTCCTATTGGGTGCTGACTTTTTGAGTATCATGGCTATGAACCAGATGTTATAGGTTGTATTGTGTTGTATTGTGGGGCTCGGCGGCCATGTTGGGAGCCTCATGAGTTGAATACTGTTAAAAAAGAAAAAAAGAAAAAAAAACACTTCCACAGTCCTGCATGTTTTAGATGTCACTCTGCTCCAACACACCTGATTCAAATGATCAGCTCGTCATCAAGCTCTGCTGAAGCCTGATAAAAGATAAACAGGTGTGTTGGACCAGGGTGACATGGGCAGTGGGCCTCGGGGACCAGGGTTGAAGACTATGGGACATGATTGTAGGGGGTACGTGAGAAGATTAATTTATTTTAAGGGAGGAAAAAATGGCAAAGAATTTTGGCAACATAATACAAGAAAGAAGCAGCCTGCCGATGAGTTCTAGTACTTTACTACACATGCACAGTTGTAGTTGTAGGGGGCACGTGGGAAGTAAAAAAAATCTAATGGAAACAAATGTAGGAAACGTAATAAAATAAATAATAAAAATAGTCTGCCAATGAGTACCAGTACTTTACTACACATGCATGTAAGGTTCCAGGAGTCTGAAAACAGTTGTTGCTAACACCAAATGTCAGTCTGTTTAGTTAAACATCGCTGTGATGGTTAATGAAACTTCTCTGCTAAGGAAGAACAAAATAACAGAAACATGGACAAATGGCTGAAAAGAGTAAAAAACAATAATCCCTCCAGGGAGACGCCATCAGCTCCTACGCCTACAGTACGATCGGGGACGTTTGTGACATCAACCCACATTTCTCTTCTGTGGATCAGTACACTAGCAGCAATAGGGAAACTGCTGCTCATCAAGCTACTACTGCAGCTACTATTTCTGGATAGGGTTGTGCACAGAGTATCCTGAACTGGCAACACGGTAAAACTAATGCCCTTCGCAACTACATATTTATGTGAGAGGATTTTCATGTCTGACAAGCCTGAAAACTAAATACCGACACAAGCTGTGTGTAGAAGATGATTTAAGGCTGAAACTTTCTCTGATTCGACCAGACATACGGGGGTTATGTGCGTCCTCTCAAGTACACCCTTCACATTAACCTGGATTTCAGTCACATTTAATGAACTCGCTCCTATCACGACTGCTCTTAAACTCGATGCAAAGCTCCACAGTTTTGGTCATATATTCTTAACGGTCTATAATAGTTCTTAGTTCTTGTTTCTTATGCATCATGTCCGTTCATCTGTAGATGTATTTAATATCTGCAAGCTAGTTAATAACACTCTGATCCCCAACAGTTTAATGTTTTATGTCTGCTGATGTGCGTGGTGGATGTAGGGGGGGTGGAGGGGGGTGTTAAAAAGTTTGGAAAGCACTGCTATGTAAGTGATACTACAGGGTTAGGCAAAATCATCTGACACATAGGTTTAAGAAAATGCAAATGAAGTAAAGAAACAAAAAAGTGATATATATATATATATATTATATATATATATATATACACACACACACACACACACGCATACATGTAATCCCATTTTTTTATGTTTTAAGAATTAATCAATCAAATGGGATCCATTATTGAGCTTGTACGGGATCATGTCTACCAAGATTGAAGTGCAAAGGGAACGCTTGTTGTGTTGCAGTTACATATTCGTTTGTTTTGATAAACATTTCCACAATGAAAGTGTGATACTCACCAGTCCAATTAATTGCAGCAGCTGAAAAAGAAACAAAAAACAATGGCATTAAAAACAAACAAAACAAAATGGTATTATGTGGGGGAAAAAAGCATTATATGTACTTTTTAAAAATACAAACACATTTTTTTTGTTTCTTTACTTCATTTGCATTTTGTTAAAACCTACAAATGTGTCAGATTATTTTGCCTGACCTTGTAACAAGAGAAAATAATTCAGTTTCCTTCATGTTTCTCTTAAATCTACTCTTTTTGGTCACTGCAATGTCCATCAACATCTTTTTTTCCCCCATTCAAGTGACTGTTTATGGAGAAGGGTCTTTCCATTGCACTTTAATGTGATATACCAATTGTGCTACACTCCAAAAAAACCCACTAAACTTTTAATGGAAAACCAAGAGTCGTGGCGAAACTGTCATTTTTTCATTACGTAAATAATTTTTTTTTTTAGTTATCTTGCTAACAGACAAAAAATGGTGAAAACGTAACCACCTCCAGTCCTTGGTGGAGTTAAAAATAATACATGATGAACTTTATTTCTAACATAAGTAGAAACAAAATACAAAGGTGAAAGGGGGAAACCACAAATGTAATCAGAAGATTCCAGAATACTAGAGGCAACAAGCCAAAAAAAAAAGAAAGTCACAGTGTACAACTACCTCATTCTGGCTCAAGAACACTTTACGTCTCAAAGGGAGTAGGAAGAAGCTGACCTTATATCCCCCCAACCTCAATTTTACATGATTAATATATACAGTCCAGTCATAATGATGACAGAAAACACTCAAAATTGTCCTCTATAAAGTGACTTTATTCGATTTGGGCAGAATCATGTTAGGCTTCAACTGGCTTAAAATGGATGTAGAAATACATGGGGAGTGACAAAACACTAGTCTTTGATGCAATGACTGTGATAGAGATTGAATTACAATAATATAAAACTGTCAGTCTCCCAAAAAAATAAGTGCAAACCATAATTTCTCCAGTGGACTTTTAAAGCGGATCTAAAATCTGTCATGTAGTCGTGTCCTGTAAATGTTGTATAAATGTGTAATGAAGCTGTTAAATGTTAAATTGTCATGTAGAGAGAATGCGATCAAAGGTGTCATTAGTAATTTATTAATGTGCTCCGCCAAACCTGAACAAAGAGAGATGAAGCCATATGCCTGTGATTGACAGACTGAGGTTATTGTAGCTGATCAGCTCTGGCTGATACGCTGAGACACTGTAAATATATCGACTGTGGTTGGCAGAGACTACTGTTCAAAACATCACTCGCTTTCTTTTCTACTCTTGATATTTCTGATGAGGCAGTGGGTGTGATAGAAAATCTCTCTCATCCTTTTCCCCCCAGTTAAAATGGAAACCAGACGGGGAGGAAAAGAGAGTGGCGGGCCACAGCAGCTTCCATCACTTATCCACCACTCATGCATGATTGAAAGGCCTCTGCAAGCTTGGAGAACTGCATCATTTATATCAGCCTCCTTCTAAAAATCAAGAGGCATGCAGAAGCTATAGTTAATATTGACAAAGCATTGGCTTAAAAAAAAAAAAAAAAAAATTAAGGCAGGAGGAAAGTCTAAATAAAGTACAACTTCATTTCCTCTTGGGTATAAGCTTAGACTTTTGTCTTTCTTTTCCTCTGCTCCTGCGCTAATCTTTTAGATGGATACAGCTAAATTGTTATAGTCTCCCACGGAACATAAATGGAGAGCATCCAGGGATTTGGAGCTGCTATTAGGGAGACAAAATGATCCATCAAAGCAGCTGCTAGGGAAGGAACAGGGAAATAAGGATGATGTGAGAGAAAGAGCTATTTTTGTGCTGTGTGCCATGTGGCGGGGTTTTTTTCTCCCTCCGTTTCTATTCCCCTGCGTTCTCTGTTCCCTGCATTGGCAACACCACTATGGTGAGTTAATCTGTGTTCTCTTCCCTCAAGTGTGCTCCATATATTTGGTCTTCATCAAACTTGCATCCAGTGAAAATGCATTAAGCTTAAGCCATCTTACTACTGACACCACCACCTCAGCAGTGGCAGCCACCGCCTCGTCAGGCCTACGCTCGCATATGGACGGCCACAGCTGAAGGCTATCTCCATCTCTAATGCTCCCTTTTATTTGTCATCATCAACAGCTATAGGTTGACGCAGGGGATTTCTGTTCATCAGTCAGAGCACAAGGTACGCGATGTGTTGCATCTGCATTTCGACGCCTGACTGATGCTAAAAGACAAAGACTTGAGCGGATGGTGGAAGGTGGATGATGAGGGTCACCGCACTGATTAATGACCAAAACCACCAGAGATCCACAATCTCTCCATCCATCCCACCTACATCCTCTTTTGTGTGAATGGAGCCCAGACATATCTTGCAGTACACTGTGCTCCATCCAGTTCTGCAGCCAATATCGACTCCCCATCAGCCTGAACAGTTTGACTTGAACCACTCAGGCTATCTTTTGTTTTAGATGCTTTATTTTTCATTCCCTGCGCCTGACGATGGAGATTTTGCACCTGCCACTCTCAGCTCCAGCTGGGTTTTGATGCCTTTAAAAGTGTGACATTGTGCTGTGATAAGAGACAGAAGCCTCGGATCAGGCTGTAGCTGTTCACCCACTGGGCTTCCAAGGGGAAATGGAAACCACAGCACTATTTACCATTTAGTTTTTGCAGCCTTTTATCACACTCGACAATGCCCCACAACTGAAAGCAACTGTAAAACATCTACACGCTCTTATCTCTTGAGACCAGCAATCACAAATCAATACTAATTTTACCAGTTTTAATCATGGGGTGTGAAACTGGACACAAGAAAGGCAATAAAACTTGGGGAGAGAAATACTCACACACAATGTGGTTTATGCGTCAGTGGCAGAAAAAAAAATTATGGATGAAAACGGCTAAATTAAAAACAAATATTTAATGATAAATGTGTGCATGCAAGTTATTACATTACTCATTATCTTTCAGCAAAGTGATAGGTAAAATTTACTCTGAAAAGCGGTTATCAAATTACCAAACGAACATCTGATGGGCACCAACACTGATCCTCCGTTTGATGAGATTTCTGTAAGAGTGCTAAAACAAACACCACTCCATGCTGTCCCGAATATTCTCCACATGGAGTTGGCCCCAGTGTCCTTAGGGCCTTGTCCTTCAGGGTTGTGCAAGACAGAGATAAGACTGGTGATGCCATCTGGCCACAAGATCAAGAATTCAAAAGGAAAGTATCGTGCCAGGTAGGGAGAAATCACACTGATAAAATCAGACAGAATATTTGAGAAATATTAAATTTCTTCTTTCATGCTGTTCTTTTAAGAAAAATAAATATATGTGATATCCTGTGAATTCAATTAATAAGCCAAAGAGCTCCAGCTGAAATCATAATGCTATTTTGTGGCAAGAACAGCTATTTTTCTCTTAAAGTGTAATGTGAAGTGTTTAAGGGTGCCAATCAATGCTCGTCTTCATAAGTCTCCTGGGTAGAGAGATTTTAAATCATAACTGTGAGGACTTATTTTACCTTGAAAAAAAGGCATACATTATACATAACTAGCTAAGTGAGATGTGTCACTGTATAATTTACATCTCATTGTCACACATGCAGCTTAATTACGCTGTCAAACAATGGAAAAAGCTTCGATAGAAGCTGGAACAGCGCTCTGACAGCGTCTGTGTCTTGCCCTTAGGTCATCACACTTGGATATTTCACGGGCACAGATGCATTAGCAGAGTCTGCCGCAGCTCAAAATAAACGTGTCTGTGACTCACTTGCAAACTTTTTCCAATTCATTTCGGGTCCGCACAACTAAAAGTAGCTTATCATCTGAGTTTCACAAGGGAATAGTGTGTGATTGATTGCTGCAACCTAGATTTTCAAGGACTTTCCAGAAGGATGTGTGAGGGGACAGGTATGCTTAGCTGACCTCCCAGGCCGTTGATTAATGCTGTGTGCACTGCTGATTTGTACCACTGTGAGAGCACCGGGAAAGTCTGTAGAACACATGGTCCTCTCTGATCTCTACAAAAATCAGATAAAAGAGCAGGTAGAAGCACATTCTGACTCAGTCCCCTGAAAAGAAATGGAGTGATTTGGAACGTGGAAACACTGCAAGAAACAGACTCTGGTGTCCGACAATGTTCTATGTTCTTACTGCTATTTCTTCCAACAAAAAAAAAAAAAAAAGTGTCCAAAATGTAGCCCAGAGGTTATGCACCATAGCAAATGTAGAGGAAACCGGGTTTGCTGGCCAACAAGAACAATAAAAGCAGGGGGACTTCTGTGTAAACACAACTGCATGTTTTTTCATAGATTCCTCCAGGGGTTTTAGCCTTACAGCTCTCTTAGGTTCCAGCAGATAAAGAGGCCCACGCTTAAAAATTACATCCAAGCTCCCTAAATAAGTTTCTGAATAGAAACAGCCGAACATGCACACATGGTGAGGCGGGCCGGCAATCCATTTTCCATACTCAAGGCCGAGGCACAAGACAGACCTGTGTTGTCTTTCCCCAGGCTAAGGGTTTTTGTCTGACACAGATCGGCTCACCTTTGTTTACCATTTCCTTGATTTTCTATTTAGTTTCCTCTCTACACAGCTGCGGGGCTAAACATGTGTTTTTGTTACAGAGCCTAGTGTGATGCTGGAGGTCCCTAGGTTCCGGGTTGAGGGTTTTGACTGATGGACAGGTTCCCCTCTGGCCATAGTATCCTGCCTCTTTGGCCTACCAACACTCCTTATGCAGCATGAGAAGGCGGACTGAAAAAAGGCTCAACAATGGGCTAAAAACTGCTGGGATTTGCTTTGATTTTGTTGGAAGTCTTAGGTTTTGGGTGAGTGCGTAGGCAGTATTGATAAAGATACTTTAGCGTGGTCTCATGTCACACTACATTCCATGTAAGAGTGCAGTTATCACTGAAATTTAAAGATCCAAAGTCGTTTTAGTGACACTGAGGATGAGCAGAGATGTGTACCGTTTTTTTTTGTTTTTTTTTATGTAATTATTCATTTTAAAATATTTCCCTGTGGGCTACATAAACCCTAAATGCTATGCATGGGTCTGAATTCTTCATTAATTCAACTCCATAGGTCAATCTTCAACCCTATTTCTAGATAATGACACCAGAAAGGTAGTTTGGAGTACTGGACCTTTAAATGGACATGAGCTGCTTCATGCCCCGCCCCCTCCAGGCTGTTGGCTGAGTTGTCCTGTCCCATTCAACCAACAAATATACTACAAGGTGTCCCATAAGTCTCCATACATTGGGGAAAAAAAAATCAACGTTTCTCGTCATGAACCATTTTTGTTTATATAATATTCTCTATTTGACTGTCATTTCAATCTGTTGCTCTTTATTTATCTAAATGCATTTTTTGGGTTATCTGAAATATAAAGAAATACATGTTAGAACCATATATGTATAGAAAACATTATGTCTCCTATGTATGGAGACGTATGGGACACCCTGGTACATTTTAGGTAATTAGCTTGGACGTATTTTCAGTACACTACAATTGCTGCTGACAATTATGGTGTAATCCGAGAAATGTACATCACAAGTTGCAACTTTATATGTGCAAATTTGGTTTATGTAACTAGTTATAGATTTAACAAATTAACTTGGAATAAAAACGGGTTCTAGAAATATTCCCAAGTGGAGGGTTAAAATTCAAACGTTTTAACTATTAGGATTAGGAGGGATTTTGTTCTTTTTTTTGCAAAAAGGAATAAAAATTTAAGTTGGAAAAATACAAAGTTCTGGGAAGTTTTGCAGTTTGATCCTATCCTTACAGTAGAATGCATTTCATATGGACTAAGAAGAGATGAAACTTCTTCATGTACTCTTTGTTTTCAGGCTGTTAAAAACTACCCTACAGATGTTGTCTAATCACAGGTGTTTCTGACAGGTAGAAGCCGAGATAGACGACAGCTGTAATTAACTGAACGCTGATCAGATTCCGTCAGATGTGACCTTGACAAGATTCTACAGTGTTATTTCCTGTCTGGATATAGAGGTGTGGAACAGAAGCTTGATTTTCCCAGAAAGGTGTAGAACAGTGCCAGGTTCTCCATCTTATTATTTAGTCCCTGGATAGAAAACGGGGAGAGAGCTTCAAATCCAGGTATTTTGCACATTTTCATTTGTATGTCTGAGTAAAAAAAAACAACAATAATAAATAACAATAATAATTTTCTAAACCAATAAGCTGGATATTTTCTACAATAACCAATCAAATAGACTCAAGTCACAGTTTTGTCCAGAATAATTTGTATTTTCACGAAATAATATCTTGCATACATCTTTAGTATAATTTAAAAAAGTTTATTTTCATTATGATCATGTCTTTAAAAATTCCATAATTAAGTCAAGAAGCAATCACTTATTAATAATTAAATGACTTCATATTCTAAAATGTCAACTAAATAACGGCCCATATTTAATAACCACCACCTTCTAATTAGCTGAACAATAATAAAATGAGTTTATTTTGAGTTTAAGATAGTTTAGATTGTTTTCTATGTATTAAGTTCAGATAATCATGACAGATATTTCATTTATGTAAATATATAAAATTTTATGTGGAAAATAAATTGTATCCGTGTCCAAGAAATTGCTTTCAACTAAATAACCCATTACAAAAATCACCTGCTCCACATGTCATTCCATCCTTAAAAAAACCCACTGACAATATTCCAACAAATGTTCGTCTCTTTCTTAGTTATTTAATACAATATAGTGTGTGAATTGTGTGTGGACTTAAATATTCTTAACTCAACAGTGTTACGACAATATCTTTATAAATAACTTTCAAACTTAATCAAATTATTATATGACATTCAGAATAATATTTCAGTAAACATGTTTTGTGGTGTTATTGTGTTACACACTATACCTGCCAACTCTGGTGCCCTGTAAAGCGGGGATGTCAAACTCATTTTATTCAGCTAAATTTGACCTGAAATGGCCCGAAAAAGTAAAAAAACAAACAAAAAAAAAACAGAATATATAAATAATGTCAACTCCAAACTTTTCTCTTAGTTTTAAAGTGAAAAATGTAAAATTGCATTATGAAAAATAAACATTAGGCTTTATTTACATCATTTACATATATACATTCTAGCTTACAGATCACACTGGATCTACAAATACACTAAATATTTAGGAATATTATTACAATTTTACTTACTCTTCTTAAGACATTTCCAATTTTTCATGTTTGTTCTGATTATTGAGATTTTTTTGTGAAATTATACTTTGTTTTAGTGTCACTAAATGAAAAAAAAAGCACATTTATGAATACTTTTTGTATTATTATGAGTGATTTTGTCTGTATGTGGACCGTGAAATAAAATTAATAAGTGTAATTTTTACATTTTATAAATTAATCCAAATGGCCAGATTGACCCTTAAGTGGGCCAGATTTGGCCCCCGGGTCTTATGTTTGACACCTGCGCTGTAAACAGAACTGAAAAAGTTCCTCAATTATATCTAGACTCTTACTTGCATTTAAGTACAACATGTTGGAAGTCACCAGAAATACAACCTGGTCCTCAGATCAGCGTTATTTTTCTCACATCACGCAACAGCATTGTATTCTCCAAATAACACGTTAGCTCATGTGTAGCACTCGGGAAATAAATATTTCACCTTCTATTTGTGTACTTCTTTCTTGCCGGAACAGGCGAAGCAATTTTCACCTTGTTAATTTAATTTTCACCTTTTTATCCCAGTTTCATAATTTCCGACACAAGAGACGAAGGAGACAAGTCGAGGACAAAAACTCGCAGCACAGAGCATAACCCTGCAAAATGTGTTTAAAGGAGCCACTCTGTTACATGACGGAGAATGGCAGAGGATGAGACAAATTGCCATAGGAGAGAGCGTGTCCCCTGGGTGCATGTAGGGGTGGCAGTCCAACTGGAGCTGCAAGCAGGGGTCAGGAATCTCTTGTGTGGGCATATGCAGACACATGCGGATATGTAAACCATACAACAGACCTAGCTCGGTAACAAATGGCCTCTGAGAATGACAGATTAGCAGCACAGATAGGATGAAATGGCATAGAGGGTGCAGAGAGAGGACGAGCCACCATCCATCCCGGTCCGCAGGTGATCCATCAGGACGCGCCTGGGTCCGGTAAAGGGCAACACAGGAGATGTAGCGGGTGGGGACAAAGCCCTGTCCACCAGATGTTTAATGCTATTCGTGGGATGGATCATCTGGCAAGGGTGTGTGAGTCTGGCTGTGTGGGTGCATGACAAACAGAGAGCCACAGATGATATGGGAATATCTGAACAGTCATGCATGTGAATTAGACTGTGGGCGAGATGTGAGAGATCCAGCTGTGTGTGTCTGTACGAGTGTATTTAGGCAAGAGACGTGGCATTACTGAGGGAATTCAAGCGCACTAAAGGTAGATGTGAGAGATTTAGGTGAGTATTTGTGTGTGCATATGAGTGAATATGCCCTGGAGGGAGCAGCAACACCTGAATGCTTATGTACTTGTAAGACGAAGGAGCAGGAGTGCAAGAACACAAACAGTCTATGTAACAGAAAGCAGCACTATACCGTCAGTTCTTCAACGCCGAACACCACCTTCAACACATGGTAAGACTAAACACGTGTGTCCGCATGCACATTCACACAATGCAAGCTTGTGCAAGGTGTGAAAGATTACCAGCTCTACTTTTGCAGGTATGGTGCAAAACAACCAGCTCTCCACAAAGCCTCCATATCTATTGTCAGAGCCATATAACAAAGGGTTAAAACAATATCCTCTCTGATAACTCAGGGCTGAATGGGAGTGAGATTTGCTCCGGTGATTATGCAGTCAGACACAGCAGCCACTCTGAAGCGTGATCATACTGTTGATGGCTTGAGAGTGCACAGATAAAATGACAGTTTTGTATTCGCATATACACCACCCACCCACTGTCACCACTAACATGACACAGACACACTCAGATATACACACTAATCCCCAGACTGTTTGCCCTACATGCTAGAGTAAAAGTGTGCTGGAAATTCTAATGCGGGGTTCGGCTTTGAAATAGACCCGAGTGCTCCAGGTGCCTGAGGTCATGAAATCAGAATGCGACACCTCCTGAGAAGAATGTTTGTCAAACATCATTTTACATCTCTGTCTTCTCTAGCTTTGGTTTGTTTGCGCAAGAAAAAGGGGGGAGCTACCAGAGGTGCTAAAATAGACAGGATGCGCAGAGGTCCGAGGACATTACATTTTGGCGTCTGATGAAGAGCACTCAGCGGCATCAAAATGCGTGATCACATTCAGCCTGTGGGTCTACGCTTCAGGCTGCCCATGCAATATTTCTGAGTACACGCTGCCATTTGCACAGCGTGTGTCATCACGGTGCAAGGAGAGAGCTGATGACACACAACGGTAGCTGCAGAATAACTACAGATGCGTTAATGTAAAACACTTCCTGAGGAACAACGGTGTTTCACTGATATTTGGAAAGTTAATGAGGCAACTTTTAAAAAGAAGCGAAAGGCAATTTCACTTTTGTTTGATTGCAGCAGTAGACCAAACTCATATCTTTTGACGGCATTAGGGATCTATGCACTGGTTAATGGTGCCTCCAGATTGCGAAGGGCTGATTAATTGATTAGGCCCATTAGGAAAGAAGCATTAGAAGTGCTATTAATTTTGCAGTGGCATAGCCCTTACACGTGCTGCCAGAGAGCAGATGGCAATGAATGATGTATTTTATATACAGTAAATATTGACAGGTGCACTCGGGCGCCTCCTCGAGCTCCCTGCGGATGATGCAAAGGGAGAGCTTTCTAATTGGCCGTCTCTTGTGAGGAGACCTGTGGAAAAAGCAGATGCCCTGACCCACTGCCCCCACCCCCTACGCTAAAAAAAAAAAAAAAAAAAAAAAAAAAATAGAAAGAGAGATGAAAAGATGAGACAACGATCTGCTTCAGTCTGTGCACTTTCAGGTTTACTGCTGATGTATTCTGTGTTATTGTCCGGAATGACAACTGGGGACAAAGGAGAGGGAGCTGATTTTGGCTTTGGGTTGGCCTGGGGGAGCACTCAATAATAGGTCCTTGCCCGGCTCCACTTTGCCTCCAGTCACAATGGCTCCACGTCATTTCAATCGGAAAGCCAAGAAAACTCATTTCTGAGTAGCTGAGACATCAATTGCACTCTCCTGCTCAGTGGCAATTTTAAATCGATTGCCTCACACAGATCCCCTTCCCGACTGTGAAATTTAGCCAATTTCAGACACAACACAGACACTGTAAAGTAACATGGCAAGACCTTTGAAAGGAACAATAAAGCTCTATTAGCTGAGATTAGCTGATCACTTCCTGTCTGAGCCTCATACTGCGCAGACATTCACAGTAACACACTTGTGAGTCGACTAAACCAAAGAAAAATATCTCCAGTTCTCCAAAAGGTACATCTAAGGACTCCTAACCTGCTTTGCAAAATTATTTTTTAGTAACATTTGCAAGGTGAGAAGGATCTAGAGCTCATACAAACACAGCGAGATGTGATCAAGATATTGATCGTTGGTTGCTTCTTGCTGAGAGGCAACGTTGCTTCCATGTGAAAGAGGCATCAGTTAGGAGCCAGGAAGAAGGTCCCCTGTGGTTTGAACAGACATAAGATGTTTAAGTTAACCCAGGTCAGCATCTCAATAGTGGCAGGGTGCCGCATCAGTAAAACTGTCCCCGGCAGGGATGCAAGGTCCAGAGGGCAGTGGGGAGAGGCTATCAATGCAACTCTAATTGCAGACAGTTATTAAAATGTACGTTAATGCTGAGCAATGATAAATTATATGATGCTATATCATGGTGTAGCATATAAAACATAAAATTGTTCTGTGAATTAAACCAAAAAATGGTCTGAAACAACTTTTCTTTGTTTTAAAATGTTAAATTTTTTTCTTCTTTTTTGGAACTCCAGAAATTCAGTTCATTCAGAATCATCCGGTCATGTATCAGGTTCCCGTTCTATATTTGTTTATGTTGCCTCAGAAGGTTTCCTCCATCTGTGCCATCTGTGGAAGAAAATTAAATGCCCAAATAATAATAAAAAAGATAGATTACATTACAATAGATTACATTAAATTACCTTACAATACATTAGATAGAACACATGATCCTTTGGGCAGAGGCCTCAGGAAATTGGGGTAACAATTTTTTATTACCTATAATGATCTGTTATCCAGTATCATAATGGTTTTGTGTCTGTGTGTCTGTGTGTGTCTGTGTGTGTCTAAGGGGGGGGTGGGGTATAAAAATAGAAAAAATAAGAACAACTGGATTTTAGACTGAAAAGGCAAGTACATTATGTAAAAGTAGTATGTGACCCATGGGGAACCACTAGTCGGTTGTATACTGCGGGGAGCAGAGTATTGGAAAAAATGCGATTATATATTTTAGAAAAAAATTTGTTTAACCTCCAAAGACCTGAACTCTTGCATGGCATGCATTTTTAATTTCTCTTGGCTATTTGGAGTGCTTGTGACCTGGTGTGTTTAAAAACAAAGAATTATCAGGAGTGTCGATCTCAAATTCTGGGTGTGTTGGCAGCCATCTTTAATCTAACCTGTAATGTGTCATACTCTTCTGACATCATGTGGTGGCAGTATAATGTACAATGGTCTAGACCAGTGGTCCCCAACCCCTGGTCCGCAATTGGTACCCGGGCCGCCGGCCACCTAATAACTGCTTAATTATTTCTCTTGCATTCATTATCTGAGTCTGAACAATCTTTTATTTTGAAAAATGACCAGATTCTTTCAGTTACATCTGTCACTTGAACGCCAAAAGGTTAACCCATGTGTTAGCAAAATAAGTAAAAACAGATGTCTTTGGAAAGTTTCTTTTCGAAGAGGAAAAGGCCCACTGAAGAGACAGAAGAAGAGCCTATAACTTCCAAGAAAAGAAAAGCTTTTAACAGACAATACCAGGAGTTGTACTTGAAATATGGATTTATCATGACAGGTGACTCCCACAGACATAGCGCCCTCTGTATAATTTGTGGTGACCGATATAGACAATCGATGTAACCCAGTCCGGTCCGTTGTAACCCGGTCCGTGGTAAAATTGTCAAACGTTGACCAGTCCGCGGGGAACACTGATCTAAACAACAGAAAATGTGAAGTCCACATATGTGGGCACCCTGTCCTGGGAGGTTAAGTAAAAAAAAAAAATGGTGAAATTGTGATGTACACAAAAAGCCCATGGACAGAGGTGGGGGTCAAGAGTTGATCCTAGGGTTAGGGTTAGACTATTGCTTAACTGTAAGTACCAAATTAACCAATTAAAAACATCTCAGTTCGTCACAGACACACAGATACTCTGAGACCTTCTAGTATTATGATATAGATAGAATATGAATCATTAAAAAATACTGTCTAGAACACAGTCACATTTGAGCAGAGACACAAACAATAAAAAAAAAAAAAAAAAAAGGGTTTTATAACAGAAACCAAATACGACTCAATTGGATAGTCAATCTAACTGGTTGTGTTTCAGATTGTGTTCAGTAAACCTATAAACACATTTTCAGAAAGATAAACACGCGCGTTTGACAGTATCCATTTGATAGAGTTTGGTTGTTCCTATTAAACGAGGGAGAATGATATGCTGCCTTTCATTGCCTATCTTGTGATAACACAAAGGAAACAACAGATTCGTGTTTGCCTGTGTGAAACAATACACTGCACCTTTTAGTTATATGACAAAGATGACTAGCGTATGATAAGGCTGTGGTTTTTCCAAGCTGCACCATTCCTTTCCACAGAGATGTGTTGTTATTGTTGTTAGCCAACCAGTTATAGCCCCCAGGAGAAAACCACAGATGATGCTCAGATGAAGTGTCTTTCCCAGAACTACTGTATGGGAATAATACATCTCCTCATTCCATCTCTGCTCCTATGCTTCCTCTATCTTTCTTTAGATTTGTGTCTCAGAGCCAGAGGGCCATGGCACCTCTGGTTCAGCTTCTTCATCCATGACATGGGAAATTAGATTAGCCCTGGTTTGTGTGCATGTGTGGGTGTGTGTTTTCATGTCATAAAACCACTGGAAAGGGAGGTACTGGTTATTTTTAGGGAAATATTTCTATTCTATTGAATTTCTACTTTCTTCTAAGTAGGACAGAAAAAGTACCTGAGGGCACACGGTGAGCCTGGTTTGACCTTTCCGCTGATTCTGGTGGCCTATAGGTTAACTGGTGCCTGCTGTGTTATTGAATTTGGTACATCTGAGTGACCATGCATGATGCAGTTTGTGAAGCCATCAGAAAAAAAAGGACAGCATATAGAATGTTAGTATGACCTAACATTAAGATTTGGCTGAAGTTAAATGAGGACTTGTGTTTGCATTGCATTTGTTTAATTAGAAAGTCTTGCTCCTTTCTCCATTATTCATTTCCTTTCTTTCCTATTAACATTGTGGAGGCTTTTTTTTCTTTTATGTTTATGTTTTTTTCATTTAGGTGGAGCTGCAAGGCTAAAATGCACTATTAAAACTCAAAATCTAGTTTCAATGTCAGCATTTGGAATAAACAACCAAAAAAAAAATAAATCACATCCAGTTATAGCAATATGGCAAATATGCAACCCTGATCGTAAAATGGGTTGCTGGGGTCAGAGTCTCAATTTATAATTATGTTCTTTTTGTCGACTCTTCACCAGCAAATCCTTCCTTGGATCCCATAATACTGAAACTGTGCCATTTAGATTTCCAGATCTACTTTTAGGCTCAATAAATATGATAGACTTCTACTACCACTTTGGGCAGATTAAATCTGGGCTGAAATGAAGCTTTTAAATACTTACTTAATTACTTAATATCCTGATGATGCATTGCACGGGAACTTAATATCCACCCATTTACTTCATTTCACTTGCACACATTCATAAAACACCAAATGCAAAGACATGTGGTGAGAAGGCGGACCATTTGACTGTGCTGCATACCCAGGACCCTCCCCGTCATTAGAATATCTTTTAAACAGGGACAAGGAGACAGAGGAAGGTCAACGTCCTCCACAAGCTTGTGTCATCTTTATTCATCCCAAGAAGTCATTCAGAAGTACTTATTTCAATGTATAATTTTCAAATACTTAATACAAATGCCTATTGTTGCTAAGATTAACACCTTTTTATCACAAGTTGTTCGGCAAACAAATTAACTCCAATATAATTGCATTACCGCCTCGTACAAAAAAAAAAAAATACAATTTTATGTTTAATTAACTTGTCAATTCTGATCCATTTTAAAAATGTATCTCGTCTCGGCTCGTCACCTGAACCTTCTTTATCCTCACTAGGGTCACGGGGGTCTGTGGGGACCTAATCCAGCTACAATGGGCGAAGGCGGGGTACACCCTGTATGAGTCGCCAGTTCATCGCAGGGCTGAACATGTATAGACAAACAATCACTCTCACATTCACACCTATGGACAAATTAGATTAACCAATTTAAATTCCCACTTGGTATTTAGCCTTACATTTATTCATTGTTGTACATTGCTGTCTTTCTTGTTCACTTATCAAATCACTTATTACTTTGACACCATCCTTAGCTGATGACCAATACAGACTGACAATACTTTTAAGACAATATTACTAGGCCAATACTTGCAACCTTTAGTGTTTATTGTCCCTGTCAAATGATAACAAATGTCAGAAAATCTTCTTTACTTCCAACTAGGAAATAAAAAGAAATACTCCGAGTTGACCTAACAAATATTATTACATCAAAAAAGGAAACAGTGTGGACAGCCGTAACAGCAGCAGCAACACGGAGGTGTCGTGATCTTCACCGGTCAGTAAATCATGGCAGTGAAAAAAAAAGAAAAGTGTGTCGACCAATGTAATAGGACGAGACAGATAAAGAAAAAACCATAAATGATGTATCAGCTGGCTAATATATCAGTCTATCATTAATGGACAATCAGGATTTTGTATCTCTGCTTCCTTGTTCACAGGCCAAGTAACGTATGGACACCAACTGTACATGAATCTTCTAATATAGCATTGCTTCGTATATTTTCTGTGGCTAAACTGCACAGTGGGGTCATATTGTGCTCATCTGGTCTATTAAATGACCAACAGAGTTCTGCGTGGATTCCCCAAGTGAGTATCATAGAATGCCTTGCTGCGATTCCTGCCACCTGCCTGAACACAATTTCGGTTCTCCACTGATGTACAACATCTTCCATTATTTAGCTGCATGAATGCAAATCAAAGAGGAGCCTTTGAGGCAAGGTTTGTGGAGGACAAGGTAAATTGAGGTGAAAAGGAAGAGGTGAGCCATTCTTCTTGTGTCCTTCTCTAAGCCTTATTACCCAGGAAGAAAATGAACACAACCGACATTATAAAAGACTAAAAACCATGACTATCTCTAATACAGTCTTTTACCTCAAACAAAAGAAATTAAATAAGGTCTTTGTCAGCAGTTAGGGCATCTGTCTTCTTTCCCCTCCTGTTCGCCTTGAGATAAAGGAATCAGCAAAGTAGCATAATGATTGTTAAAAGGATCTTTATTAAGCAAATTATTGTCTGCCTTGCTGATAATTGCTCTCTCAATGTCATGTAACAGTGTTTCACATTAGCAATAAATTAACACTGGTCATCCATGGAGCCGATTCATGTGTGGCTCCTTCTCATTTATTCGATTAGAATAACAAAGGACCGGATGGTTAATCGATTTTAAGTTGAAATTGGATTATTCAATAAAAAATGCATTTTATTTATAAGCATTGTTCAATACTCTCAAGGACATTGTACAACAATATAAAACAGCCAATGAATAGAATACAAATAATCAAACAAATTAGATAAAAGACCAATTTGGACATATAAAACAAATATGTACAATGAAGCATAACACTTATTCTTGGGAGGCTACTCTGAAAAGGTGAGTTTCAAGTCTGGATTTGAATGTGGGGCCTACCATGGTGCTGAGGTGGACATGGGGCACAGTGAGCTGGATAGAGGAGGAGGACCTGATGGGAACAGGCTGGAGTGGTGATATGGAGAAGGTCTGACAGATAGTGAGAAACCAGATTGTGGATGAATTTAAATGTGCTTAGGAGGAGCTTGAATTAGGACGACAAAAAGTCATCATCGTCAAATAGAATTTCACATCTCTCCTGTCTCCAGGCAATGCCTCCAGGCTACTATAGGCTCCTCCTCCTAACATTGAGAGCCGTCTCCACAGTTTTTCGTCTCCACACATTAGTACACACATACCGATGGCAGGATCCGTCAAAGACAGCAGCACAACCAACTTATTTCACTACATCAAACATAATCACATGAAAGAATGGGAGCAGTGCATTGCATTGAATGCTGCACACATAAACAACATGTTTGCTAAAACACCATTACTGGCCCAAAATAAAAAATTTAGTGTTTATGAGGAGGAGAAAAAAAAGGATTTTATTTTTGGCCAAAATCCTGCTGCCCTAGTATAACCATGTTACTTTTTGCTAGATCTAGTTATACCATTAATCAGTCCCTCCCGGATTTGGCAGGGCTTTTTTGAGTTTGTTGTGTCCTAAAATGTCTGATGTTGCATTAGCTTTTCCAAAAAATTGCGATGAAAGTTGCGGTGTTTTTTATAGTTTTTGTTGTGGGAAGAAGTGAAAGTTACGGTAAATAGTTACGATTTTCTCTTCTTGTCATCAAAATTAAGTAATATTTCAAATATTTAGAAAATTTATTCAAAGTCATTGTGATATGGTCCTCAAAATTACTTTTCCAAGATGGCAAATAAATGATTACGAGGATTATAAAAATGCAACAAAATATGTATTTTTTCCAAACACACCTGTTGGCTTAAAGGTTAAAGTTCATATGACCTCACAGCAATACTTGAAGTTGTAAAACATAATATAAATGTCTCAGTTAGTCAAAAAAAACCACCATTATTACTAGTACTGTGTACTGTAGTAGACGCAGTTTCTCTGACAAAAATAGAACAAAGACACTGAGATATTAAGACAACCTTTCAAATATGGCAAATACAGTATTACCTGGATGACAAATATACAGCACAAAAGCACTCTTCCAAATGCACCTATTGGTACTAATGCACCATTTTAATCATGAACTGCTGGCTGCACACATGTTGCTTCATACTGTAAGGTAAACAAGAAAAGGTGGAAGGAGCAGCTCAAGATGTCGCAAGTGATTGGTCACATTTTGCGGAAAAGTCGTAGTGATTGGTTAAATATGCAACATCACGCTGAATTCACTGGGATTGACTGAATTTACGTTGAAGTTTCAAATCGCAAAATCCTGGAGGGTCTGATTATTATCTCCTCATCCGTAAGACAGAGTAAAGTCATTTGACATAGAGAAAGCATCCACAGCTGTGGAACAACAACCCTTCAGCAGTCTAATCTAATGAGGATTCAGTTTTGTTTGTGTGTGCATGTTTCTTTACATGCATATGCATGTACTCGTGTGTGGAGGAAAGTGCAAGCATCAGTCTGAAATACCATTGTGCTGCAGAGACAGAAATGAGCTTTGCTTCTTTTTAATTAGTGACCCAGCAGACTTAACCCCACCTCATCATTCTGCCTGAACTAAGGCCCTGCGATTAATTGACTCCTCTGAGTTGTCATGGAACTTCATTTCCTCAGGACACTCCGAGTGCGCCTCAGAGTTCACAACACATTTAGCTTGCACAAATATTGAGTCTTTAGTGGTGACATATGGTGAAATCCTACAGGGCTTTGAGATTCTATTTTTCCATCTTCCTCACACCCACACAATGTGTTCATCTTTTCGGTTGTCTACAAGAACATATCTTAAAATGTACCTTTTTCTTTATTTTTTTGCCATCTCTCTTGTCTAACTCATTACAAGTTTAATTGTTCTTTTGAACTGTCAGTTCGTTGAATGCTGCCCTCAGCTGGTGACTCTATTACCGTTTCCATCCAACTGTCATGAGAATGTGAATTGCATTTCTGAAATGTCAGAAAAATAAAATGCAAATTAGATGCATTTTCATTAGCTGAAGGGAACAGTCTTTCAAAATATAAAACTTACTAAGACAGAAAATAGACACAAAAGAAATATGTATTCTCCTGCTTAAGTGTTTATCAATTATTTCTTTGCTGGCAGCCTAACTGCTTCAGTGAGTGTCAAAACCTTCATTACAATCAGCCAGTTTCAAGCAGAGTTTCTCACTTAACTGATCACATGGTTTAGAAACCCATGAAAAATCGGGGAAAAGATTTAATATCAGGGGTTATTCTGAACTGGGGAAAAAGACGTACACCTCCCCAAAATATGCAAAAAAATTGTTTTGCACAGTATGATTAGATATGCCACAGATGATATATGAGGGGCACCTAAGATGGGAAAGCACCATGGGATCCAGAAAGCAAATAGGTATGCTCCTGCCTTAGGCTAAACTTATGGAGACTTGCAATTCCCTGGCAAAGCGTAATGGTTCTCAGTCTGTCAACGAATGTGGACCTCGAAACTCGCACAGGGATCTTCTGATAGAAATAGGCTAAAGAATAGAGCAATGTTTCTTCCATATGGGTATTGCTGGATAAACATTTCCATCTCGTAACTATGCCATATGAATGCAAACTTCCCTGCGGCGTCCTTGAGTAAACTTCGCCCAATTACTGCATATATCTTTGCCTTTCCAGCCAAAACCATATGTTCTACTGAGATTACAGTAACCTGTGATAACATTCCAGACAAAAATAAAGGAAATAAATAAATAAATTTGAGAGCAAATCATGCATCTTTGTAATTATCAGACACATGGTGTTATGGTGTCAGCTGCAGGTATGTTTTTATCCCTCAAATAAAAGCGGCTAAACCTCTATATTTAAACATACATCTTAAAGATTGTATTAACAGTATGGTTCCTTTGAGTATTATTTGCAGCTTTGGGACAAATTAGTGGTTTATAACGCAGTGAAACAAAGTGTCAAGTTTTAGAAAATTTTTACAAATACTTTGGAATTATTCACTATTTGTTTTTCCCTTCTTGGCAATTGAAAAAAATGAATAGATTTATCCTGAAAACACCTAGTATGTATTTGGTCGAGTACCACCTGCAATCTTTAACACTACAGTGTGTAAAGGTTGTGTACAGTCTAATGAACAACACTAAACACCAATCATGGCTGGGGGCTTTAATTCCTGCTAAATGGTGACCAAACTACCAGCAATACATTTGTTTCCTCAGGTATTGGCAGGTGCACCCGGTTATAAATGTCTCAGCAGAATTGTAGGCCGAGTGCAACAGTGGAATTAGTTACCTCTATTTAAGGTCTGCTGCCTATGCAGCCACATTAAGCTTACACCCACAGATTTATAGGAGGAAGGAAGAATGCACGGCTGTTGTGGTGCAGTTTTGATCCAGCAAACTTAAACTGGAGCAGTGCCCTGTGAACTCAGCAGGAGTGCACATTTATGTTGAACCTCATCAGTTATACCTGGCTACGCACACAACTGCTGCTCACCTACTGTGCATCATCTCTCTGGGATGCTATTATTTTCCTACAAAGTCACTAGAATGAAGATCTTCTTAGTAGAATACCACCTTTAGACAGTCAGTGCATGTATGGCACGTAGAGACTGGAGACAGGATCCAACAAAAAACACTGTGAAAACCATATTGGTCTACAAGATACAAATAATTTCTAAATACAACTGAAATGTTTTTCTCATTTATGTTTACATTGAATAAGTTTATGTATGAACCAAACATTTGGTTCATTCCATATTGATTAATATCAGCATATAAGGTGGAATTATATGGCAGGGACCAATATTTAGAGTATGTTGCCCTCTTAAATCTGATCGCCTCGTCCGCTGTTGCATCTGTGTTGCCATGGTAATGCAATATAATCATGCTATACATCCACCTAAGCCAGCTAAAGTGCAACAAAATACATTTTTGAAGCAGCGAATAAGCACTTAAGGGGCAAAACTAGCATATGTCATCAATAATCTCATTAAACAAAACAACAACTACACTAACACTAAGCAGAACCAAGAGCATAATTTGTCTACTGATGAAACTCACTGAACAAGGAAAGAAGTGAAAAACTAAAGGTTGTGGAGTGATAATTACATATTTTGCCTAATGTTACAATTTTGTAATCATAACTATTATTTGGTTTTATATGAACTAAGCCTGTTATGAGCCGCTCCATTGTTTTGTGTTACATTGACATTTAGATTAAAAACAATTTAGAGAATGTTTTGGGTTAATATGTATGTAAAGAACAGAACCAGGAAACTGACACAAACCGAGACACGTCAGAGGAGAGGGAACCAATGAGAAGCTGACCACACGGCCCACATTTATTACATTTCCACTGGGTGTGCACAGCATGACTCGGCCCGGGATTTTGCCCGGCCCAACTGTGCTGAACTGAGAGTACAGTGTGACGTGTCAAACTGCTGTCCACTGATCAGCGGGAATGTCCTCAACACACACGGGGGTTTAATTAAACTGCATTTTTAAATACCCGCCACATACGAAATTGAAGAAGCATTTACAATCCAGAATGGAAGAACACCAAAAAACGCACGCCAGTGGTCCGTCAGCGAGGGAGATACCGTTCTGTGTGTGGTGGTAGAGGACTGCATCCAGAAGCAGCAATGACTCAATGCCCTCCATGTTTGTTTACTATGCGCGACACTGTTGGTGCCAAAATGGCATCACGTAGGAAAAAAAAAAACATCATGACCACCCACTTTTGCTATCTCTACCCGCTTTGGGGTAGTATGATTTGTAATGGAAATGCAAACCGAGCTGCGTCAACAGCACCACTCAGCTCAACATGACACAAGAAGGTCTGTTTGTGTGTGGAAAAAAGCTATATGATATATTTTAAAATATCCTTGGTGTTGAATAGAATACCCTGTACTTGACAGAAGCAAATCAAAAATTGACGACCTTTCAGGAACATGAAGCCACTAATTGATAGCTAAAATTAACCTTATCACCACTTGTTCATACAGAAGCTAATGAGACAAGACGTCAGCTTGCCTCCCACCCACTCCAAAACACATGTTAGCATTGCATTCTCATGTTATTACCATATAGCATGTTTGCTTGGAGAAAAGAGAAGAAAGACTATTCTACTTTTTCAGGACGTCACCTAGAGCTGCACTTTTAAAGGGCTTTTAGTCTAATTCGTTTTCCCACCTCCATAACTACTTCTTCTCAAATTAATGGGCCCCTAAACGTCTATCAGCTGAACACATTTAGCAGTGCTTTACTGTGCCTCAATCACTGCCAATGCTTTCAAGCATTATAATTTTGCTGCTTTGCATCAGTTAGAAACATTTGCTCCGTGCATTAAGTACATTACAGCTTTACCCAGGCCCAGTATTACCCAGAGCGGCAAAGAGAAAAAAGCAGATTTGGCAGAATAAAGGCACTTACACAAACTTTATGACTATGTCTTTATCTCATTTCAGTCTAACATGGAAAGCTAAAACAATCATGATAAATTACTGTCAATCGCTGTTGCTCCATGAAGTAAAGTGACCTGGCAATCCGGCTAAAAAAACCCATATGCCATCCATGATCTCAAGCACAATTTTCCACACTTTTGGCTAAATGTAGCCAATACAATGAAGTAGAACATTTTGCACAGGTTTTGTCCACTCTCTAGAGATTAGATTTGCTGTCCGACAAAAAAAAAATGCACATTTGCATTAAATATATTGATATTACTGCAGCATTTTTATGGTTTTTCAGTACAAATGGTGCAAATGTTCCTCTCTGTTCATACATATGTGACGGCTGCAGTGATTTCCATTAATTACCTCGACAGGTTTTATCATGAAAAACTATTTTTACACCAACAAAACCCTAAAGCGCCAGATATCTGCATGTAGCTCACAGGCTTACAGTAATTTTTCACTTTTTAGTCAGATATTTCCTTAGCAGCAGGAAACTGGGTTACACAAAGCAGACTGAAACCTGACACAGTAGTGCAGACCTGCATAAGACGATCGCTATGAATGGGCTTAAGCAAATTCAGTGGCTAACCCAATGTGAAGTCAAATCATCTGTCTCCTATACAGTGTGTGGCTGCAGTATAAGTCATAAATACCAGCCAGTGCACAACTGGGAAGCAATCAGGTGCACATGACATTCATATGCCTTTATGCATGATATAATATATCAATTCCTATGACTGTTTCTTGGATGTGCTTCAGTTTCACACAATGGGAGGAAATGATGTTATAGTATCCATCTTAATGGAAGCAAATACACAGTACAATCAATTAACCATTCAATGAGCAACACCCCCTTCAGTTACTGTTCCCAGAACTGCACAAAGACTACAGAAAATAAAGTCACAATACAGTTCCATTAGATCAACAAAAACTCTAACACACACACATATATATATATATATATATATATATATATATATAAAGTGCAAAAGTGCCTTGTGCAAGAATAAAAACCATCTTTGGCCATAAAGGTAGATGAGTTTGGAGGTAGGTGTGTTTAAAAGTCTGATGGCTGGTTAGCACACTCTCAATGGTGCCACTGTAGAAGGTGGTGAGAATTGATGGACTGAGGTGTTCTTTCTTTAGAGTCCGCAGGAAGTGCAGACATTGGTGAGCCTTTTTTACAGTGGAGGAAATGTGCAGCGACCAGGAGAGGTCATCAGCTACATGGACCCCCAGGAACTTGGTGTGTGGGATGATTTCTACAGCTACATAGTATATCTACATAATAGACATATCAGACAGCTGATATATGGAGCCAATATTTAATTTTTTTTTCTTGTATTGGCTTAAAATAAATCAGCCCCCAAAAAAATCAAAATTGGTTAATCATTACTCCTTATCATAGTTATGGTTGCAAACATAAAACCTGCCAGTTTAGGAGGGACTTGAAAGATTGATTAGACAAATTACATTTTTACAGGTTCTCTGCACATTTCTGACAAGCAAATATAATCATTTTTAAGACCATTTTAAGACCTTCGACTATAAAACATACGACCACTACTGCAGAAAAAAAACAGTTAAAAAAACAAAACACTCTAGGTTAAGTTTAAAGCTATCAGCTCCTCAAACACACTTATCACTGAACTTGCACTTCCCTGTCTGGGTTCATGTTCACATGTTCCTGTTCCAACCACCACTTCTTTGTCTATTCTACTCAATGATGTAAATTCTGGTTAAAAGGACACACTGCCCCCTACAGTGTGATTCTTGCGCTATTAGACACACAACGGCTATGATGGAGCTTCCATCTACTTTTTCAGCGTCTTGATAACAAATGACGCTAGCTAAATAAATAACTAGCGAGGAAAAAAATCCAGACATATGTTTTTCATTAACCGTAGGCTATCCAGACGAAGTGTAATACCTCCTATGTGAAATTTAATGCCATACTTCAAAACATAATGAAATATTCTTTTCATGACCCTTAAAAATCACATGTTGTAAATAAGACTTTTTAAGGAACCGCGAAGACCCTGTTTTAGATACTTCTTGTCAATTGTCAATTTGTGCTACCAGAGAGTACCAGTTTCCACTACTTCTAATCTTTCATATCGGAAACAATTATATAGATATAAAAAAAAAAACATTTTTGCAGATTAATATAATTGAAGTTATTGTTGTCCTAATGCAGACTCAACTTGGGTCTGACCACACTTTTTTTTTTTTTTTTTTTAAATAATGATTAAAGCAGTCATGGAGCTACGCCCGTCTGCCTCTTAGGCAAATATGATTTAGGCAGCATAGGTTGGCTGTCATCATGGCCAATACCCACTGTGTTTCTCCTTTTGTTTGGCTGTCACATGAGGTTGTTGCAGATCAGGCGCTGCTTGTTTACGCCGGCATCAAGCAATGAGAGTCAAGACAAACGGCGTGGTGATACAGCTGGTGTGGGATCACTGACACAAATGCACACGTGTATGAACAAATACAGCTGCTTCCTGTGCTTCCTCATCTCAAATACACATGTACTCCCACTCATGCAGCGCCAATAACACACCTGCAGTATCATTTTGCAGATTCACGCTACAGAAAATAGGGGCAATCAGATAGCAATCTTCTCACACAACCACAGAGGTGAAAGCATACAAAGAGCATGGTTGTCGAGGAGAAAACACCCAACTAGGCCAGAACTGTTCTCGCTCTCTGTCACTGGCCTTTGTGTGTCTGTTCCTGGCTGGTTAGGACACGTTTGACTTTGAGGACAGTGAGCAGGAAGCTTCTGCCAGGTTGGGAAAGGATACAAAGCAGCAGCATGACAACCACAGAGCCCTTGATTCCCTTTCAAACCAACTGCTTTTCAAACACCACCCTGCCAAGAACCAGGACATAAGCAAAACAGGGGAAGTAAGTGATCCCGATTAGATTGATTAAACCATACCGAATATGATTAATTAAAAATACTAGAATAAGACGCCGCAAGACAAGAGTCCTCTATTCATGATGCCCTGGAGCTACACTACCTCTTCATTTTTCCTTGAGTAGAGTTTGAAAAGTATCAGACGAATGAAAAAGTCAATGTTCATTTGGAGAAAGGCCAGTAAAGCTGCCCCCCGGCTCAACTCATATTTGGCATTCATTGCGTTTGACTTTTCACGTGCACGTGCTTTGATATCTGTTCAAGGGTGCATCAACAGCTAAGGCCAAATCTGAAATGAGTGCATCTACACATTTGCTGCCAGACTGAACAGGTTTTATAGGTCTGAAAATATTCAAACATTCAGATGCAGTCTTCTGCATTCTGAATCCTCCTAAGATTCTTAGTATAAAATCCTCTTCAGAATCAACGTTAAGCATTCTTGTTACAGTCTCAGCTCAAACTAAAGCCAAGTGTAATTGTGTGACTGCTTTTGTTTTGTAGTGTTAGCCATTTTATATGTAATTAGCTGTCAGGGATAGTGAAAAGGGGCTAATTCCCTTTCTATTTTTGACTTGCCCAAGTGGAGGCTATGCTCAAGTCTGACACTGACAATAATTAAAAATCTGCCTCAATGACTCTCGTGTGCAGTGTTACATTTGTTTTCACCCATGCAATGTTTAATAATACCCGGCATCACCCTCAGATTCCTCTGAGTAATTTGTTCCCACTGAAGGGTTTTGACCGCTTGACAACACAGGGCCATGATACTTAACCATGCCATCACTCACAACTCTTGTTAAGAAGTATTCTGGAGGGTTTTCAAAGTCAGCAGGACGATCCTCCACAGGTAACATCAGATCTCCATTATTCATGCCACACAAATACTACTTTTGGCAGCTAAGGAAGAGATACAGAGGGTTGAATCTTCCCCAAGAAACTGCTCATATTTTTTAGATTTGACTTTTATCTTTCTTGAGACATAATTGCATACATCTTTAATGTCTGAGCTGTCAATATCAACTCCAGTGCAGCTTCAATGCAGCAAAGGTGACCTTTAATGTTAGCTCATCCAAAATAAAACCTATCAAAACTATACTTGAGTAAATAAAAATGTCATAAAAAATTTACCACACGTTACAGAAGGTTTTCAAAATACTTTCACAAAACATACACTCACTCTCTACATCTGTAACTACCCACTGGAATGATAAACTCATTAGATTGTTACAAGGTGAATTCAATGTATTAAGACAAGTCAAAACAATGACAACAGGCAAAAAATATTAAATGTCAAAATGGCGGCATTTGAGAGTGAACAGTTAACGCCATGACTTGCATCTGTCTTCCAAATCACTACAACACATGTCCTCTGAACACACTCAGAATAGAGCAGAGAATCTTGAATACAATAAAATTCACGTAGCGCATATCAATGATATTAATCTAAATGTAGATTACTAACATAACGGTAGTCCTGCAGAAGGTTAGGTGTCTGTTAATTGTAGCTACTGTGGAATGTGTGGTTGTGTACTATGATTGTGACAAGCATAGATTTTGGCAGGAAGCCTGTGCACCCGTGATTTCATTTACTTTCTATATTTACACATCATACATGGCAAAGAAAAAAGAAACAACACAATTTACAGACAATTAAAATTATTGTGCAGGAGAGGATGGAAGCAAAAAAAAAAAAAGGCTTATGTGAATACCTCCCCAGAAATTAACAATGCACTGGGATAAAAAATAAATAAATTACGTTACTGAAATAAAAATTTCAGTGAATGAAGTAAAACTGAGTCCAAGTACAAGTCCAATTACAAATCATATGATATAAAGCCTTATATTTTTACCCACTAATTAGTCCCTTTCAGATGCTTTTTAGAAAATAATCAAGATGATGTTGACTGAACTTCAGGACAGACTATTCCAAAGATGCAGTCTCCTCCCTCTGACCTCCTCCCTCACCTGTCTGATGGATGGACCTACACAACCCCCCCCCCCCTTCATTTGTTCATCTATAGCCTGTCCATCCATGGGCAGGCCATAGATAAACTCCTTCAGTGTGGTTCTCCTAAAAATGTCTTATTTTTCCCCACTGGGTATTGAAGTTTTTTTTTTCCTTGCCGAGAAGGAGGGTCTAAGGACAGGGGATACTTGGGACTTTTTATCCATTTCTGTAGTTGATTGTGTTGCTGTACAGCCCTGTGAGATGACTTTGTTGTGATTTGGGGCTTTATAAATAAAATCAAATTCAATTAAGCACAATATGAAACAAATCCAATTAAATAATTTATGAATCATCCAGCAATGAATCCTAAGATAATATGGATGTATTTGGGGTCTGTTTTATAACATTTTGGATTTTTTGTGTTCAATTGTGTTCTAGGTCTGTTAGTACTATCTTTCTATTTTATACATTTTCTTACACACGTTAGATTTTCCTGTTAGTGCTGCTTCTTGTCATGACGACTGGAGTCAGGGGTCAAACTAAATAGTCGCTTCAACCTTGGGAACATACTTAGCTCTTTTAAGCCTGTGCATATACTATTTCAGAAGAATAGTGAATGGGAAATAAATATGCAAGATTATTTCAACCTTGAAAAAACAACAAACCTAGAGGTGACCTAAGGTTTTTGCACAGCTTTGCAATGCTTCAAGGAAAACCGCCTTACATACTATGCTGGGTTTTTTTACCCTCACCTTAAATTAAAAAGACATTTTCATTTGGCTCGTGCATCTTCACTTCATGTGGCCTTGAATTTCAAAGCCTTTTAGCAAAGACATGTTTAAAAACAACTCATCAGCTCAATTTCATGTAACATTGTGGTGAACTTATGAGTGAATGAAATTTACCTTTCAATATCTTTGGCCTTGTCGCTGTCTCCAAAAGGTCTCTCCTTCTCTTTTTCATAAAGGTTTTCTATTTTGTGTCGTTTTGGTGCAGACTCAGCCTGAGTGAAGTCATGGACTCCACTCATTTATTTGTGCATGCAGTTTCAAATTGGTTGTATTGTATGCTGCTGTGTATTACCTCCTCGCAATACAGAAATTTCAAGAGGTTGTTGAACCGCTTTTGTTTCCAGTTTGTGATTTTTCACAATGTAGAGGTTTTAGATACATCGTACCACAGATTCTGTGTATTTGCAACAAAAACAAAAGGTTGTGCTCATGACATTAAGTGTAACCTCACCCCTGTTCTTAGTCCAATTTCATTTACTGCATGATTGTGAAAATTGCAACCAAGTGGAAAAGAGACTGAATGGGGTGATTAGTGTCTGAATGACTCGTTCAGGGACATTGACGTAATCGAAAATCACAAGACTTTTTATGTACAACCATATACTGCGAGAGGTTTAGTTGGAGTTTTTGTACTGATTTCACCTTCTGAGAAAGGTCAACCATACAATCAAAATATCTGATGCAGACATTATATTTAGATTTTTGTGCTGCCATATTGTCTTTTCCCACACGGGATTGGAATCCAGTGCCTGTTACACCAAGTTCCTGTAAAACCAGTCATTCTACAGCCTGTGTTTTCATATCACTGTGGTGTTTTAATGCCCCCTTTTATGTGCAAACCACCAAACAAACCCGTCAATGCAGCAATTTCACCAGTTCTTCCTGTGTGTCGGGGTGATCAGACAGCTACAGTACAACAGCGTCACTTCAATCCATCTGACAATGAATGAGGTTTGATAAGATCTGACTGATCGACAGGTGCGCCGAACACCTCTGATTAGAGACAGTAATATTTAATTTCAGATGCTAATTTTATGACTGAGTCAGACAAAATGTTCAAGGAGAGAAAATTCAAAAGGATTTTAAAACAGGATATGGCAAATTGAGCCCATAATTATGTACATTATTATTATTATTATTATTATTATTATTATTATTATTATTATTATTATTATTATTATCAATGTTTCAGAATGATTAAAGGTCTATTCATGGCGTACATAAAAGACACATACGTAGACGGATGTGGCGTACTGTTCGTCCTCTGCGTTTATTACATCTATATTTCTGTCCATCCGCTGGGAGCTGGCAGATGTGAATCCCAATGGACAATATGCAGCGGTACCACTGAGAACTGTGGAGGCAGTGTTGAGATGTGAAGAATAATAATAATTTCCAGAAATGGTGGAACTTTTCAAAGAGTGACTGTCAATTTGTGGAAAACCTACGGACTAAGTTTATATTTAGGCTCATTTGCATTTTTATTATTTCATCTTTTTACTTATTCATGCAGCTTCATTGATGAATGATGGAACACTGAGCACTCTTTGTCTTGACACTTGACCAAGAACCTGCCCAATAGGTTCAGTGAGTGTTATGTTGTAATGCCAAATGCAATTACTCTGGCTGCAAAACAAATCTACCCACGGGTATGAATGGAGTAACCTTTAACCTTGTTGACAACTAACCACACAAAACTGTTTTACTTGTATTTTTTAAACTACGTATAAGTAGTATAAGTAAAAGATGTTTGGGTAATGTAGTGAATTTGAAAATGAATTAATATTTCCTTTGTCTGCCATTACCACTGAAAAAGATGTTAGTGGAGAAATTAGGTAAATTAAAAAAAGCTGGTCAGTGTGCCTGAGCTTATTACTATTCATGGTGAGACACAGAATTCATCTACCTCCGTGACAGTAAGCTGGGGCGCCATAAATGGGGTGGGTAGTGCATACAGGGACGGGGTCCTGTGCATATGGGCTAAAAGTTATGAATATTCTGTTTAAAGTCTGCCGTACAAGAGTCACAGAAGCCAAGAGTCGAACATTCAATGTTACATTCATGTTAACTTTCATTTTTGGTTTCTGCCAGTTCCTCTACTTGTTGCGCAGGATAAAGGATGCTGAAAAACCAGGCTCTCATTGGCTACCTCTTAGCCATTGAGCCGAACACGGTCAATTAGATTATAGCATTTTGAATATTCATAACAACTAGTTCAAATTGAACTAGTAGGCTTTTATTACCACCTTAGAAGGGTTTAAAATTTGGTAACCAGAGCAATTTCATGTTAGGACTTCAAATATGATCATTGAGGTAATGAAATAAATGTGGGAAGGCACCTGTAATATCAGCAATAGTAATACCTTTTCTATCATTGCCATATGTGTTATTATTGACCTTCTTATTCTCAAAAAATAAATAAATAAATAAAAATTACTCTTCTTCATGGTATTCAGCCAGTATGTTAATTAGAGCGGCACCCTCTGGTGGATTGACTGACAAACGCTCGTTTCAATGCAATGGATACATGAAAGTACACAGGCAGTAACGCTTGACAATTTACAAAACAGATATACCTATTAAAGTACCCAAATTGAGCATAAATGAGCCTTTAGTTGTATAATTCCACTCACAGCACAAAGTTGTTTTACTGCATACTGTTAATTTCATCACATCAAGGCACCTATAAAAAACATACCATGGCATTTTTAATGATTAGATTCTGTGTGGATTGTTATTTTGGGGATTTAGATGGATGGCTGAATGCTTATTTTGTAAACTGCATCTGAAATTGCCCACAAACCTTTGCACAGACACATTAAAAAGCTCCGAGCTAATTAAACTGGTGGTGGTGTCAGACTTTTCCTCTGGATGCTGCAGAGCTCTCCAGCCACATCCCAAATCTTATTATTATAAGTAGAATTGTGCATCTGGGAACAGGCAGCTGTAATTGTCATCATTATCTTCACCGCAGTCATCAGTGTATCCTCTTCATCATCATCTGCCTCACATACATCAAGTCTGTATTCACACGCTGTGACCATGCACCCAGCGTGACATGATGATATTCACATTGAAAACTGCTATCACTTAATCCTATTAGCTCCATACTGTAGTCATGGTAACCCTCACAATGAAGTTTACATTTGATCAAGATGTCCTGCATAATGAAGGGAGGCACACAGATGTTTGTGCTCATAAAGCGCAGTGAGTCAAATTCAGCCTTCATATTTCTGTTTCCTGCACCTCAAAGCTACAGTATGTAAATTATGTGCATTTTACAACTGCTGTTTGCATATGCGAGTGCTTTTGTGAAGCACCACCAGCACCAGTTTACTGTGGAGACTAAAGTAAGGAGTCAAACAGTCAATGGTTATGGAAAACAGCATAATTACTGTATGTATACTGTTCCAGACTTTTAAGTAGAAACTGCAGCTATTCGTTTCGTCCTTAAAGAGTTTCACTTGTTGTACCTGCAGATGTATCATATATGCTGGATGGGTGGTAGACACGCCTGCTGCGTTTGGAGAAAATTAAGGTTTGAGACTGACAATCAAGCATGTCAGAGTATTTAAAAAAAACTGTATTGTTTGGAAACAATTCTCCAGGCAGGTGCAGCAGGCATCTCTTTTTAATTTGCTACATACTCAGTATTCAACCGCATGGATCAAAGGGACACTTAATTTTCCTCCCCTCTCCCCATTATGTGCAGTGAGGAACGAGGCAGACCCTCATGGGAGCAGATTTGATTACGGTTTATCATTACTGTCACTCTCCATGGTGACAGAGGGGATGATCCAGAGCCACCAAGACACTACCAAACAGATTAGTAAGAGGACCCCCATTTTCTGCTGTAATTTTATGCATCACTTGTGCACCGAAGTCTTGTTAGATTTTAATTGTTAGTGATTGTAAGGCCTATTTCCCAACAGCCACAACTACACTTTACAACGTTGTATTTGTGCTTAAGCGCTGGACGATTACACACAAAACCACTTTAAACATCAACTCGGAGAGTTAAAATGAATGGAAATAATAAAAACGTATAAACAGCTTTAAATCCAGCCTTGTGTAATCACTAAACACAGCAATATGGCCGACCCCAAACACTGAAATACGCTGATACCTCCACTCTTCAATGCAAGGGCAAATTGTGGGCCTAATTATCTCCAATCCAAGTTTGCTGTGTTTTTCATCTCTGCCCCTTTTGTGTATCCCAGCTCTCATTTTAAATCCACCAAAACTCCCGTACAATTGTGAGTATTTTCTAACTACACACTACAACGGTATTAATTTCCAATTAGAGGCTGTATACTTTCATCCCTCAAGTGAAACTGGTAATTTTTTATTTTTTTTTTTATCCGATTTGCTTCCTCCTCCAACTTTTTTCTTCCTCCTTGTGTGATATTTTCCTGTGTCTACATTAGCATAAGTGCACCAGTGATCTGCTTCAGGTTGACGGTTTTTAATGGGGCGGCATTACCATTTCAGAGAGGACACATGTGGTGGTGGGATGTCGAGGAGGGCTGGGGGGGTGGTGTGCATGAGTGGGGTGTGGGGGAAGGAGTACAAAGAGAATGGTAGAGACACTCCGCAATGAGTCCTGTCACCCTTAATAATGCAGCAAGAATAGGGAAGGCGCAGTCATCTTCATCCCTAAACGGCAAACGTAGGTTATATGGCCCTGAATGCCACGCAATCTAATTATAAGAGAAAACCTCCTCTTCCTGTCCACAGGCACGGCAGCACCAACTCTGAACCCACATGAGAATAGCAGGTCCATAAAGGTCCTCTCAGAGGCCTCTGGGGACCACAGGTGACACGTAGGTAAGTCACGACGCCTGAGGGGACAGTGGCATAGCCCTCGTAGCAGAGACTTGTCACGGATGTCAGGAGGACTTGACCCAGTTGCGGGATTGAGTGCTGGCAGCTGTCTCGTCAGCGGAGTATCTGTCAGTCTTGGCGTGCTGTAATGTTATGCAACAAAATGCACAGCGAGAGGCAAAAAATTTGAAGGCGAGTCTAAAGAGGACAAAGTCTCACTTACACCTGAATTCCTCAGATAACGTGTGACTGGATGTCGTGTGTGTGTGAGTGAGTGTACTGACTGGAGAAATACATTTCCAAGGCTGGGGTGATTGAGCAAACGGTGCAAGAGCTGGAGGAATAAATACCACTAGAAGACAGCACAAGCACTAGTCAACACCTGTGGCTTCATTTTACCTTTGACTTCAATTAAATGTGCCCGATGATAGTCTCCACATGACGGACAAACACCGCGATTTTAAATAAGACACATCTTGAACTCAGAGGCTTTCACACCCGTGTGCCCGAAGGTAGCACAGAAACAAATCAATTTCCCTGGAGTTAAATGAAAGTCACATTCTCAAGAAGAGACGATTCGAGCTCCTGGAAGCACACACTGATTAATCCATCTGGTCTGTTCTACATAGCTGCAAGATTATACAATTGATAGATGTAAAGGTCAATATTTTCATGGAAAGTTTACTTTAATTTATAAATATTCACATCTTTGCAAATCTTAGTGGCAATTTTTCACAGTAATACCATAATCCCCAAGTGTCTGAGGAAAAATGGAACAAAAAATGATCAACTACCATCTTCGATTCAGTAAACAAAATACACTTTTAATTTAATTTAATAGCATCACTGCACAAAAAGGACTATTATGAATCGGTTCTTAGTTATTAATTCAGATAACAGCAGAGAATCCTTCCAGTACAGAGGAAAATCTGAATGTGAGTGATTAAACAGAACTCCAGTGCAGATATTAGTTCTGTTTGGAGTCTCACATCAAAATACACCAAAATGAAAACACACTGGTGGCCTCTTAAAAAAATAAAACACCGTCAAACAAAAATGAGGAAAGCCAAACTAAATTACCCCTGGAAACACAATTCAACTCAAACTGCATTTACAAACTCAATCTGCAAAGTAATAAATGTTTTTCATTCATTTCACGTGTTTTTTTGTTTTTTGTTTTTTGTTTTTTTTAATGGATCAGTCAGGATGTCTACTTTTCATTTGTTTAACTATACCATTGTACTGCTTTAAACTGAGCAATCTACTGTGCACTACTTTGCTTTTAGATAAAATAGTATGTCCATCGGCTGCACAACAAAAGGGCAGAAAATGTTTAAAATAACTTCTATTCACATAGAGACAATAGTTAATTTTCCATTGGACATATGCGCAAAACTCATTCACTAAATGTTGGAAAAACAGTGCAGAATGTCAGTTTTTCCATTAAATCATTATTGTGGCATTTTATTTATTATCATGAGATGGCACAAGAAGTCATTCTATAAATATGGTGTTGAATCTAAATATCATTTAAAGCTGTATTCCTTACTTATTATATTTTTACCCCTCTGTCCCACACTAAATTAAAAGATGTTTTGGTTTCCTGCTGTGTCCTTACATATTGCACCATCTTCTTCACTTGTAACATCCATTTCATCTTTTTTCAATTCTTATTCTTGCTGAAAAAGCTCTTTCCTTTGGAACTTTGCATGATATACTGTACCAATTGATGCTGAAAAACCACCTCTTGCCAGTAGAAAAAAATTATCAAAAAATGAGTTTTGATGAAATGTAATTTTTCCAATAAGTTAATTTTTGTGCAAAAGTTATACTTTTACAAATTGAGGGTCATTGGAAAAGTTAACAGTGTTATGCTTCAGAATTGGTTAAATTTAGCAAAAAGCGTTCTGAACCAGGTTAATTAAATAGAAATTTGAAATAAGAAGTACAAAAGTAAAAAGGTCAAACAACAGTCCAACATGGCAGAGGTATAGTCCTGTTACTATGGACTGAAAACAGTTTTCACTTCTTGTCAGTGCACGTTCTTTCTCATCAATGAGAGTGGCTTTTCATTTGTATCCTCTTCAATTCAAAATTGCAGGAAATTACTACACTGACAGCAAAGTTAATGTAGGGTTGAGGTCAAGTTTTGGAACACCACGCTCTGTTTCACTTATGTCTTACTAACTAATCACAACCATCAAGCTCCAGGACTCACCTTATCTTTTTTTTTTTTTTCCACCTTATCAACACATTCAACACTTGTTCAACACAGACTGTTGGGAGAGAAATTGAATGACAACAGAGTATTTTATCATACAGCTGTGAAAAATGACCAATCACTTTTACCAACAGAATGTGCACAACAGTGTTGGTAACCTCATAATGTGAACAGAACCATGTTATGACAATATCCAACTTAAATCACACGACTGGCATTTACTTTGCACATTACAGTTTATTATTGCACTATTGAGGTTTTATTGTAGATAGATGTCCTGATTTATTATGTAGAGTATGTTTGCATTTGAGCTCTACTTTTATTCTAGTATTCCATTTCTACTGTTGCTGCACTACAGTTTCCCAATTAGGGATCAATAAAGTATAGTGAGTATAGTGACAAGTGATCTAACTTTTGCAACCTTGAGGCGACTTCTCTCTGATATTAGTTCTGTCTTAGAGGGAATACTTGAGATGAAACTGATGTTCCCACTAAGCAGAGGTTCTATACGACACTTTGGTGAGGCTGGGGTCCACCACGTAAGGGGATTCACATTTATAGCAAGAAGATGCTCTTTCAATTAATCCTGCACCACTACTTTTGTCATGCCCCCCCCACCCCCTGGTACAGCAGTAGATGTCTTCAGCCCAGTCAGTCAGACTCACTGGTAAGTCCACCCTTAAGGGCGTTTTCACACCACTAGTTTGATTGTTTGGTCGGCACTAGGCAATAAATTTGTTACCATGTTTATATATATATATGGTCCACGTTCACACCAGCAAACGAACCAAAGGTAAAGTACTTTATTTGTCATTAAATAATTGTACAATGAAATTTGTCCTCTGCATTTAACCCATCATTCATGCCATTGGGGCACCTGTAAGGAGCAGTGGGCAGCCATGTGCGGTGCCCGGGGACCCAGGCTAATGGCCAGAATCACCTGGCTGGAGGATTTCTGCCCTAACAAACATGTTTTTGGGTGATGGAGGAAACCGGAGCACCCAGAGGAAACCCATCCAGACACGGGGAGAGAAACATGCAAACTCCACACTGAAAGGCCTGCAGGGTCCAGGAATCGAACCTGGGCTGTCTTGCAGTGAGGCAAGAGCACTAATCGCTCAGCCACCTGGCCACCGCCAAAGTTGGTACGAGTGATGTTTATCTTCCGGTACAAATAAGCACCAATTTTGACCCAATATGGAGCGACACGTTTGCAAGTTGGTACTTTCTCTGATACTTGCCTATGGTTTGGACTTGAGTTGTCATTCACACCAGAGGGACTGCACCAGAGCTTGGCATTTGGTGCCAAGTCAAGCAGACCAAGACCACCTAATTTTGGAGGTCTCAGTCTGCTTGATTTAGTGCGCACTCGAGCGTGATTGATGCTTTCACACTAACGAAAGCAAACCAAACTAAGAGCTTTTAGTGCAAATGGGTCGTTTGGTGCGCACCAACTCATGTTGGTGTGAAAGCACCCCAAGTTAGCTGCACATAAAACGGTGATCAAATGAATGGGGTGTGCTGGAGACAACTCAAACTCAGATGTCATTAGGAAATTGAATTTGGTATGAATGTAACAAAGAATGTTGCTGTTTAAAATATGTGCAATTTCACCCATTATAAGTTAAAGGGAGGAAAAAAAAATCTATAAAAAATTCCTAGGGTGTGAACTTTGACCTACTGTTTCAAAAATGTAATCAGATCCATTATGGGGCATTGACAAGCTATAAACCCTATCAGGTATGAATCCAACAAACACTTTTGCTACTAGAGTGCAAATACAATAAACAAACACATATATAAACAAACAAACCAAAGCAATACCCCTTGCACCCATTACACACTGCACTCACTAAAGGCAAAGATAGTTATGTTTATGGTTTGAAGTGTTGATCCCATTAGTCCATGTTTCTTGGCTAGCAATAATTAATGTCTGTCTGCACCAAAGTGTTCTGTTTCAGTTGCACTGATTTGCAGAGTTTGTAACATTTCATTCTGTTGAGGAAACGATGCAGAATAATTACCATAAGTCTGTCAGCTGCAGGTCCAGCTGCTGAACTCTTACCTGAATCTGATTTACATTAGATTCTTATGCTTGAGTTAGATCTACAGGAAAATGTGGGCGTATGTGTTTACTTCAACTAGATAACGTCAAAATATTGTAATCATTTCAGTTCAATATCTTTGCAAAAAGTGCAGAGTCTTGGGAGATAACACCAGCAAAGAACATTATATTTAACTTTAGCCTCTGGAAACCAGAGAAAACTCAAAGTTTGGATGAAACCTATCTGGAACTTATGAATAGGTGACAAAAAAAAAGTGACTCAACATTCTGCTTGATAATTGTACATGAGAATACCACCAAATACAATCTGTTAGTCAAATCACTCAGCCTTGGTAGCCAGTAATCAATACGTGATACAGGGAAAGAAAAAAAACAGCAGTTGTAACCATAGCAACACTAAGCGATGGCGATGGGCAGAGGCGCACTTAAAGTAAAGCTGTGAACATTTTTAGTACAAAAGAAGGACACAGGCTTTTAAAGGCCAATGTTCAGTTGATATTCTCCAACCACCTTTCCCACTATACAACTATATCACCCGCCTCCAACCATCTTGTCACTTTAAATTCACTGGACGTCATTAAACAATAGGATGCGAGTCATAATATGTGGGCTGCTCAAAAGACTTATGATCACATTTTCAACAGGCTCTTAACTACTTGAAGGGATGTTTCCCATCCTAATGTTGTATTTCATTTCCGAAGCTAAGGCTAGTTATTTCATATTGTCCAATATCACACAGTTACAGTATGTTCTCAATCATCTTAAGTGACGCTGCGTGACATTCATGTTTCAACTTAAGGTACCACAGGTGCATCATTTCACACCAATTTCCCTGCAATTCACCCTGATATATTTACTGTTTTGGGGAAATGTTTGCCTGGTGACTTGAATTTGCAATAAATTGTGTGCTTACATAGCGCTTGTCCTCACACCCGGCACATGGATGATAACACGGAGGTCAGGCCCAGTTTAAAAGGTTAATTCTAAAACCTCTTGGTCCACGTCCACTGGTAAAATATGCACATGCAAACTTACAACCTTATTTATTTGGACAAGCCTTTCCAAGCTGTGTGCGAGCCTGTGCTGCAAAGGGAAGGTGAGCGCTGAACATTTGCAAGCAAAATGGGAAGAGAGACATGTTGTTAGAGCTCAAGTTGTCTATGCAAATTTAAGCAGCCTGACAGAAGTGTTGACTAATGAACTGCCAGGTGTCTTTTTGATTGACGGCTGCTCATAAAACATCCCAGTCTAACTTCCACCTGCTTAAACCAATCTACAGTTTTAGCACTGAAGAAGAAAAAAAAATAACATTGTGCAAAAACTCTCCCTGCCATCAGCTTTTCCCAATAATTACCAATCATCTCTTTTTTTAACAATAGGGATGAATTACAGCAGCACAAAATAAACTGACAAACTGTGGGGGCTGGTGACGGACAGAGAGAAAGCAGCAACAGCGGCAGCCTTTAGTTCAATTTTAATTTAGAAGCAGTGCCTACATATCACTGAAATTTGTGCACCCGCTGCAAAGTCTCTGAGATGCCAAACCTTTCAATTGTAGCATTGTCAAGTGACAGAGGCTCCACACAGGGAATGAACGCTTTGGTTGTAACGACCATTTGGTCCGAGTTGCAGATTTGCCCTGTGTATGTGAGTGAGTGAGTGAGCGTTATGGACAGTTTTGGCTGAAACTTTCAGGATATGTTGATAGTGGCATAAGGAACAGGTGATTGAATATAGATAGTAATCAGCGTAGGCATGTGGGGGAGCATGTGTGCTTCATTGTCGGGGCACACGGCTGCTCACAGAACTGAAAGGGGTGGTGAGGGCTGATCTGCCTTGGTGGAGTCTACGCTCTCAGTGCTTTTCTTGTTCACACAATTGTGTTATTTTGACAAAGTGAGCAACAAATGTTAAAACACTAAACTCAGTTTCTTGCTTGTTTGAAAACAGTCTATTCAAAGTTCCCTCTTTTCCATTCAACACAGTGATAGAACGATTAAGAAGGGTGAGCGGCAGTGATGGAAACAAACATTTGATTATTTAATTCAAGTAGTATTCCAAATTACTACTCTGCTATTAGTACTTTGTACACATAAAACTTTAGTATTTCTTCTGCTTGAAACAAATGAGTGAATGAAGGAATGAATGAAGGAATTAATGGTGACAGCTAAATGACGAGCTACAGGTATCAAAATGGTGACTGAAAAACCAGTGGATCATACCATAATTCCTCTCCTCACTAATTATATAAAGTCTAGGAGTAGGACAGAAGTAATAAGTGAAAACAGTTATTGTTGCAAGAATGTATGAACTCGCTTTAACAGAAATGTTATGTCTGAAATGACAGATGTGGATTAGTAAGCAGTGGCAAAAATACTTCTGTGGCATGACAAGCTTACATCTTTTACCATTTTGTCATATTGACAGCCCCTATAGTACTAATGAGGGCAAATGATGGGTCATATTTTAGAGATCTAGTCCAACTCCAACATACATAGAGATCTAGAATCATGTGCATCAATGATAACCTGACTCACATCATCTGGCTGCGTTTCACCAGACTACACGCTCGGCTCATGCAACCATCTGAGTATAATGCAGTTCAGGCTTTCTGAAAAATGAAGGAGCCAATCAGTGTCGCCGGGTGGGACTTCCCATGACTGGCTGGTGTTGCAGATGTCTGTGCCACGGCTGATGTCTCCATGGTCTGTTGGGCACTTGGTTCCTCTTCAGCTTTTTTCCATTCCCTTATAGTGTCCACAGTACTATGGTGTCTCCCTATTAAGCAAAGCCATTTCAGACATATGCCAGAGGATTTTTCTGGAACATCTGACATATTAAGTCAAAGTTCTGCAAGCCGCTGGTCTACTCATTTTCAATAGGGAAGTTCAAAGAGTATGCGCTGGCTGTTGCCTATGTTGCCTTTTATCCTCAGACTTCTTCCTGCTATCCAGCGGCACGTCAGTCAAGATGACGGACAGATTCTTTATCTAATCACATGCAAGGATTTTAGAATCCTTTGAAAACAGATTGGTTGTGGAAGGGTCCCAGATGGTATTGGGATACCAGATGGCGACAGTCAGGTTACATCGATGCAGTCTTGTATAGGTAAACAAACTGCAACCAATCATTAATCAACTGAATCCATGCTGGAAACTTTTACTTTCAGTCCAACACTGAAAAACAAACTTTAATGAAGGTCAGCACATAGGGCTGAATTTTGATGTTAAAAACATCACCGTTAAAAAGCAATCAGGCCAAAACAATGATGTGTCAAATTAGAAATAAGCTTAATGCAGAGCTCTATAAACTAACAAACACAAACCTCTTAGCATCGTATTCCTGGATGCACAATACAATTTAAGGCAACACAGTAACACAGACTGAAAACAGCCGACAGAGACATGCTACTAAATTAAGCAAAATTACAGAGAAAAACTTAAATGGAACTCATGTGGATTTCTTCTGCAGCTCCACAAATATAGACATGGAAATGAAACATAAACCAATATAATGCAAATGATCCTTGCTTCTTAAAAAGGCTGGAGAATCTCATTCATCTTGCTGCACAGAAAAAGAAGAACTGCCAAGGCATCACTAAGAGTGATTTGGGTTTAAGCAAAACAGGCACAGCAGCACATAGCCCCACAAACACAGGTGAGGTCACAGCGCACTGATGTCACACCATCCAGGACAAGAAAAACACCAGCATTTCAGCAACACAGTACCATAAAGACCATAAAGAATGACTTGCACTTACGGTTTGGAGATTTACTTGAGAGTGCAGTCCATCAACGGCCAATCCGTTGTTACAGAAATGTCCATTATGGTGTTCCATTTGAAAGCTGAAAAAGGTTATCTACTCTCCTGTCAGATACAGGATGTTGCCCTAACCTTTAGTTTACTACAGCTCTTACTATGTCTAGCAGACAGCCTCATGGCCAAAACATTTATTGTTTGTTCTGTGTAGGGAAAAACTAGCCCATTTTCTTTTCTTTTTTTTTTAATTTGGACTTCATTCTCAGAGGTATATGCGATGTAATAAGTCAGGATGGCTACAGTATATGCACTAGGGCATTAACGACTTCAGTTTTTTTTTCAAGTCGACTTATCCGTCAATAACATCAAAGTCGAGTCGAGAGGTTGTGATGACATCATCACATTGTCAGCAGAGGAACAACAGACACACTTGTACAACTGGTATTAAAGTTCACTGCAACGTAACAATGTCCACTGACAAGACACAACCATCAGCATTTTAACCCCAACAAAACAAAGGCTAATGTTAGCCTTGAGTTTTCTGCTAAATTTAACTGCACAATAGTAGGCTGACCATATGTCCAAATTTTTCCTGGACCCACAGCTCTAAAAACTGGACTGTCACACATTCTCAATTTTCATATTAAGTGCAAAAAGCTTAAGGCAGTGGCTGCCAAGACACACACCGTACACATCATGTTTGGGGAAAAAATGTAAAAAATTAAATTTTTTAAAATTATTTTTTAACCTCCTCAGAACCTCAGCCCTCTTTCAGGGACAAGACATTCACAGCTTTATTGAAGAAAAAAAATGTTGTCCACTGCAAAGGACATTCCATAAACATTTTTAAAAAGTATCTGAAACAAGTATTCCGAGAATGCCTAATCTCACCCCTATTTTTTTCCAATCTCAAGTTTCTATGACAAGCTGTTCTTGAATTAGAGCCAATGATGTGATTTTGACCGTCCTGACTCTAGGATTAGGGGGTTTTTTTTAATGGCAAAAGACATGTATTAAATATAGTAACAAACTATGTCACCAAACACTGATAATTTGATCAGTATCTTAATAAAATATTAATTTATTATCATAGTGCATCACAAACCTCAACACACCTCACTCTGTTACCATGAATTAATGTCTTGTACAACTTAAATAAAATTATATCAATTTTATTTTTGGATAAAATGTACTCTTGTGTATTTATAGTGTGGCGTGCTAAATATTTGTACTTTTCAGCATTTTTTTCCCCAAACCTTGAATAATTGCTGTACATTTTTCCACACAATGTATCCTTTGTCAATGGGGATAAATTGATGTTTTTATAAGGGTTGTCAGAATTAAGGCATTACCATAAATTAATCAATCATCATGATTAATCTGCAGCACAGAATTACTTTGAACATCTCTGGCAATGCATTTGGGACAGTTTGTCCAAAGAGAGTTACTGTTTTACATATGCAAATGAGTCGTGACGGGCAACAAAATCAATCCATAAAGATGGAAGATCCTAACAAGCATGTAAGTCTTTGGATGGAAATATTAAGACAAAAATGTCAAGACAGAACAGTTGTGTTGTTGACAATTTTGAAGGTGTTTAACAAACACACATTCTTACTTGAGTCTGTTTCCTCGTGGAGTGAATTGTGTGTAAAATCGCTGCCATTTAACCATGATTAATCCAAATTAATACACAATCTGGTGAAACATGTTAAGTGTTTGACAGCACTAGGTTACTACATCTACAATTTGAGCCATTATGGTTGATGTTAAATTACACTTTAAAACCAGGTATAGAATATTTAGTGTTGTTGCACAGTGCTTTCTAACACTTATCACAGTTAAACTCCATTAGTTTCGGTGTTGGCAGTGGAAGTGTTATAAAACACATATAGCGTTCATTTGCTGTCAACTATTGACCAATAAACTCCAATATAAAGTCAACAAGCATCTACAACAAGAGAAGACAGCAGCATGACACTGCATTATCCAACTGCATCACACTCACAGTAATAATACACTATATAACATGACAGCAGTGTAAGTGCGAGTACAATGGAGATTAATCCAAAAAAAAAAGAAATAAAAATAAACCTGCACAAACACAAACACACTGTTTATGTTGTAAAACACTGTAAAACAAACAGCATTAGCATAAAACAAAGAATGACTTCCACTTACTATCAGAAAGTCTGCTTGAGAATGTAGTCCAATGTGAGCCAAGGAGCCTTCAGAAGTATGAAATATACTGTTGGAGTGCATTTTGTCCATTAAAAAAGAAAAGAAAAAGTACAAATAATCCTCTTCCCTTGCTTCGTATTTTCTTCAGCACTTTTAGCGCGTGCCCTCGTGTCCAACTTGTGGAGTTTGTCGCTTCATATTTAACCTCCATGTTCGTTAAAAGTGTGTATTTTCCGTTTGGAATCATGAAATCAGTTGTTGTTTTGCTTTTGAAAAAAAAATCTATAAATGAAACCAGTGAAAGATAATGTAAAAACGGTTCAGTTTACCCACAAACACTTTCGCACCTGTCAAACTAATTCAATATGGCGTCTTCTTCATTAACCCTGATGTCAGCTTCAGTGTCCTCACTACTGCACCCTGCTGAGCAAAGGCGGAAGTGCAGTGAAAAATAACGACGAGTAGTCCATACTTCTTTTTTTGAAGACCCAGTACTACTTTTGTGGCATTGCCAACATATTTTTTTTTCTATATTAAACTTTTCTTGGATGATTTGTTTGCATTTAATAATCTCGCCCAACATTTGAGTGAGTGAGTTGAGTGAGATTATTGTTATCACCGTGTGTGTGTGTGTCTGTGTGTATGTCCACAGAGACATATCATGCTAATACTCAACGAATACTTAAGATATCACTATGAAATTATATGGGCATATACATATAGCTAATGCACATCTGACGCAATGATCCATTTCAATAAAGGTCAAAGGTCAAGGTCGCAATTAACAAAAAGGTTACAATAACATTATTGGTTATAACTCAAGAATGGAGGGTCAAAGAACTTTCAAGATTGGTACCAAACGATGTAGAATGAAGATGTCTACAATTCTTATATTTTGGTATTATCACTTATGACCAATTGTTTTTGAGATATTTGGAGGTCAAAGGTGACATGTCGCAAAATGAACTTCTGTAACACTGTTTGTGTGGGTCAAGCATAGACATATCATGCTATAACATAATCAATACTGGATATATTATAATATTACATGCACAGACGCATATATATGTATAAAAAAATTATCAATTTTGAAAAATGTCAAAGGTCAAGGTCGCATTTAGCACAAAGGTCAAAATCACATTATTGGCTCTAAGTCAAGAACCGGTTGTCATAGAAATTTAAGATTGGCACAAAATAGGGGCGAGATTAGTTATTCTCTGAATACTTGTTATATAGACTATTTATATATATTTTAGATTTCTTGTATTCTTTTATTGCTTACTTTGTACCCCCATTGTTTATTGTTTATTGCTGATGTAACCAAATACTTTCCTGCAGGGATCAATAAAGTATATATTATTTTTCTAGATCAGTAGATGCTTTTGGTCTCAAATGGTTGTTTGGATTTTATAGTTTAAGATATGATTTTCCAATGACTATGTGTGCTAAATATTATATTTATCAATAAGATGAATTGGGAAATGCGATACAAAATGAGTGATATATGTGACATTTTTATACTTTTATATGGTTGTATGGTCATGGTAATCTCCCACTAGAAAGAACCTATAAAATGATCATATTGTGATGAGCAGAAAGTGTTTTGAAGTCAATCTGGCAGCTCTGAGTCAAACAGTTCTTTTGAGTGCAACCCATTTCCTCATTAATTCTTAAAATGTCACCTTTTAACCTAACACTGTATGTTGGAAACTACAGCCATCCAGCATTTTTTTTTGACTGAATTTTTCTTTATTAGGAGCTCAAATTGAGTTAAAGTATTTCTACTTTTACTCTTGGGGTTTTTTTTACTAGTAGACCAGTGATCCAAAAGACATACTATTTCAAAGGTATTTCCAAAATTATGGCAAAATTATGTGGTTTTTGTGCGTCTGAAACGATGACAATACATCATATAAAAGCTATAATTAAGATGAAGATTTGTTTTTTCCTCTCTTACATGATTCATAGTTGAACCTGAGAATAAAATAAAATGCAACACATAGAGTATCAAGGAGGCTAAATATATTTTATAGACTTGTACTCATCTTAAAAAGGCCATTTTTTTGCATTTTTTTCTCTATAACATTGCACAGGAATGAACTGCACTCCCTTACATTTAATCTGATGATTAGAATTTAATTCTATCACTTTTTTATTTGAATTTAATAAAAATATAGGGGTAGTATTGGGGCCTTGGAACAAATTAGACCTTTTACATGGAAAATGTGACTCTAAGAAAAATTCACTTCTGGAACAAATTAATTTTGTAAGTAGAGGTACCACTTTATATATATTATATAGTGACATGACTTAAAATGCAGGGGTTTTTTCCCCCAACATTATCTTTATTGAGTTTTCTAAATGCTTTCAATGACATACAGAAATAAGATTGCTCTCACATCAAAGGGAACGCCAAGAGCAGTTAAATTGTTGTTCAGCATTCAAATCATCCTTCTTTACAAATCAAGTATTTATGCAATAAAATGGAGCAACACTTCATTTAAAAGTACAAGTTATATGAAAAAGGGCAAGAAAGCAAAAAAAAAACAAAAACCCAACACCAATCAAAACAACAAAAGTTTCTCTATTTTATCGAGGGTTAGCCCAAATAATTTGAACATTGTGCGTAGTTCAGAAATATAAAGTCAGTCACACAGAATAAAGAATACATATATCAAGAGAAATGAAATGATTTTATGACAGTGCAGAGGATTGGAAATGCAGTTTTACTATTAAACTTACTACATATTTGTTGTCCATCACACACACACACTCACACTCACACACACACACTCACACACACACACACACACACACACACACACACACACACACACACACACACACACACACACCAGTATATAATGGTGAATATGTAATTATCTATCTTTGTTTCATGTCTTTCACATGTTTACCTCTGCCAAGGAGGTGATGTTTTTGCCAAAGTTTGTTTGTCTGTCTGTCTGTCTGTCTGTCTGTCTGTCTGTCTGTCTGTCTGTCTGTATATGTGTCTGTCTGTCTGATATTTAGCAAGATAACTAAAAAAAGTTATTGTTGGATCTTGATGAAATTTTCAGGGTAAGTTAGTAATGGGGAGATCTGGAAATTATTAGATTTTGGTTGTGATTGGGGGGGGGGGGGGGGGGGGGGTTGGGAGTGTCACAAGGAACAAATGACTAAATGTTGATGGTGATCTGGAAAAGAGTCTGTATTTTGGACACTTTGAAATGTATTCTTCATTTACCGAAATGTAAAAATCATTTGTTCCTTTTGACACTCCCAACACATCCTGAACATTTTATCCATATGTTTTTGAGTTATCTTGCTAACTAATAGACAGACAAACTCTGGCAAAAACATAACATCCTTGGCGGACCTCTGTTCATTCGAAGGGGGGAGGTTTGTTTTTGTAGTTTATCCTATTTTCAATACCAAACCACTCAGCTGATTGGTCCCATTGTCTTGTCTCATTCCTGTCCTTGTGTCCTTTTGACTATTATGAGCCCTCCCTCTGTACATATGTATATGGACACGAGTAAACTGAAGATTATTCCTTAAACACAAGTTGTAAAATACAATAAAGAAGTTGTCCCCCCAAAGACAACTGTTGGTGTTGGACCACAAATAAATCAATCAATAAAATGACATTAGAGATGCTGATGCAGTGAAATAATATATCTGTTCTTCTCAGTGTTGTGGATGATTTACAGTTATATTAGATTATTTTATGGCTCCATGAACTGAAGACAAAACATGATTCAAAAATACTTTTTTTATTTTCTAAAGCGATATGCCACAGAGACACCTTTACAATTAATTACTTATTGTGACAAGTAGCAAATCAATTCTATTTTTTATTTTAGTTCAGTATGAAAGATCTCCACATGAATAATATTTATTATTTTACTATTTATGCTTTTTTTTTTGTTGTTTATATAGAGGTAAATTGAAATCATTTGATATCTTGCCCAGCTCTGTCAAACATGTACCAAATAGAATATTCTACAATAACAGTATTTGGACATTTTGTGGGACATATTTCAATATTTTTTTTCTCTTAAATTTTGACTTTGACTGATTTCTCCTGGACTATCTCTGTATTGGATCATTTCCTCCATTTTAACTTCAGAAAAAATGGGAGTATTTCTTCCACATCTCTCTGTACTGAACAAGCACAGATCAATACTATGAATTTTAAATGCAGGGGATTTTTTTTTTGTACTTCTTAAACTATTAGTTTCAAATCTTTTTTATTGTGAATAGTATTTTGGAAATTTTAATGAGATAACAACAACAATGAAAAACAAACATATAATGAAACCCACCCTCACAAACACACAACCCACCGTGGGACTTCCTGCTCTATTATGTTATTAAGGTAATCAGATATTGATATAGATTAACCAAAAAATAAATAAATAAATACAAATTATTGACAAAATAGATGAATGTGGTGGAGAAGGGGATACTAAATCTCCTCAAATGTTTCCAGTCTGTTTGATAACAGATTTGTTTCCATAGTAGTAAATATCACTTCATTTAAATCATTTGATATCTTTCCCAGATCTGTCAAACATCTACCAAATAGAATATTCTACAATAACAGGCTTTGGACACGTGTACATTTACATATACAAATAGCTTGAAGTACATTTTACATTTTGTGGGACATATTATTTTTTCTCTAATATTTTGACTTTGACTGATTTCTCCTGGACTATTTCTGTATTGGATCATTTCTTCCATTTTAACTTCAGTAAAAAAAAAAAAAAAAAAAAAAAAAAAAAAAAAAGGGAGTATTTCTTCCACATCTCTCTGTACAGATCACTACTTCGAATTTTAAATGCAGTGGGATTTTTCCGTTGCATTTTTAAAGGACATTATGTTTAAACTCTGTGTTGCTGCTCCCTAGCAAGTTCATTTATTATTTATGAGTGAAATGATTATTAAGTTCAAAGCGAGTCCTACTATGCATTTGCAATAGCTACCCATTTCCCCATTGTTTAATAAACAGGGTGAGAGTCTTCCAGAAACCAAACTTATTTTAACTGTCGAAAAGGCGATAACTTCCAAGCTTCAGATGACATAAATCACTTCTTTTTTTTTTTTTTTTTTTTTTGTAGCCGCCTATAAATTCATATGATGATAACTCAGATGTAAGTAGGTAGCTGGCAAAATTTTTGCTCCATCTCCGCTGCCACTGGTAGTCTGGCAGTGTTGAGCAGATGGCGCTTTATGTATTTATAATTGTCCAAACATTGTAAGAACCTCTCAGTATTTGGATCCTGTGCACACTAATTAGCTTGATGAATATAAATAAAGTGCTTAAATTTTAGTACATCTAAAAAAAATTGTGCGTGGGTGTGTCAGCGTTGCCCAGTTATAATGTATGGTGTGTGCTTACAGATGGTTACATTAACATGACTAAACCCCCCACCCCCACCCCCCACCCCGTTATCTCTTTCTGAGGGCCAACTACAAGTGTCCATTATCCAACCATTCAACATAGTGTCAGTGTGTCCTAAGCACTGCCAGGAAATCATCAAAAATATTTACATGTTTCCCTACAGAGTTATACAAATTAAAAAGGTAATATGCTTGATGGGATAAAAAGTAGCTTGATGACAACGTGCATTTGTCATGATTTGAAAGTATGTAAGATTAACCCTTTAGGTCCTGAGACGTTAAAAGTTTCAGTCAAAAAAATCATAAAATAAGAAACAAAATGGACAATAACAGACAAAAGTGTATAATAAACCAACAAAATAATAAGGTACATGAACAAAATAAGACACAAATGGCACAAAAGTGAAGAAAAATAATAAAATACAATATTAAATGTAGAAATATAAAACAAAATAAGGAACAAATTATAAAAAAAACTAATAAATATTTACAAAATAATAACTTAATTAAAATAAAATAAAATGAAGTATAAATAAATAAGTAATACTGTAATTTGGTTCCAATAGTTTGTTTAGTTTTTTTCTTTTTTTCTAAATCAGTTGCTTCTTGACATCTGTTTATCTTCATATATCAGATCCACCAACAAAACTCAGTAAAATCACAGTAAAAAAAAAAAAAAAAAAAACGGTGGTTTTTTTTTCAGAATATTGAAACTAAACCATCCTTTCAGAACGTGTCAGGGGTTAAAGCAGAGGTGTCAAACATGTGGCCCGGGGGCCAAATCTGGCCCGCAAAAGGATCCAATCCAGCCAATGGGATACATTTGTGAAATACAAAAATTATAATTAAAATATTGATAATTTTATTTTAGGTTCCACACACAGATCAAAATGGGGCGGATCAGTAAAATACTATCATAACAACCGATAAATATTTACAACTCCACATTTTCATGTCATTTTACTGTATTTACAATAAAACAAACTATTAATTCACAAAAACACAAATAACATGAAACAAATATGAACATTCTTTTGTAAGTTATGCTTGTTATTAAATGTTTTCTTGCTGATAAATGATAAACAGACATAATCTTGTTAAAATTATATTTAGTTTTCTGAAGAAGTGTCATCTTATTCATATTATTCACATTATTTTAATGGATAGTTAATAGATGTGAACATTTTCATCACATAATTTTACTGTTGTTTTTGCTGTAAAACGTAGAGGAAAATTTAGAATTAACATTATTTATATAGTGAAAGATAAGATTATTTATATACTATATTATTATTATTTTACTGGCCCACTTCAGATTAAATTTGTCTTAATGTGGCCTCTGAACTAAAATGACTCTGACACCCCTGGGTTAAAGGGTTAAAAAAAAAGCTGCAGTGCCTCAGTAGATTTAAAGATTACAATGCGTATTGTATTAAACATTTTCTAAATAAATAAATAAAACATTGATGAGCATTATTCCTGCATGTTATGAATAAGTGATGTGTATCCGCAGCTAATGATGCATGCCGGTGTTTGCCGAATTCCTGCATGTATACAAGTAATTAAACAAAAATCTGTCATGCTTTTCTGCATTGCTTATACCACAGCTGATTTTCATAATAGAGGAGGAAAAAGGGACACCTATCGGGTCTCATATAAAAATCAGAGGACTGATATTAATCAGTGACACAAAACGCTGCATAAATGAGTCATTTAAAAGTGACAGCAGCATTGTGATCCGAGAGAAACATCACAAATAAAACCGATCAATCCTTCCTAGTCTGATGCCTCTAAATATTTTAATAAGATAAATTAACGCAGCATAATATTCAGCAGGTGGAATATCTGCTGCAGTCTAATTTTTGGAAGTGTGGATTAATCTGTAAATTATTTCACCTTGCAGCTTGCTATTTTAATAAGCAGTGTAATGCTGTGACTGGCTGCAGATGTCACCGCTCAAGATATAGCAAACAGTGACTCCCTTTGAGCATGACTTAATCTCCTGAAGCTCCAGCTGTGTTGTGACATTGACTGTGTGCCGCTGGAAAGAGCTAAAAAAAAAAAAAAAAATTGATAAAGAGCGTGCACACAGATGTTTCAGACATGACATGAATAAATAGACAGTTAGCCTGTGGCGAGGAATTCTACAATATGACACACAGAGAAGCCACAACTTTGTCATGTCGTCATATGTGAAGTGATAAAGGAAATGCTAAAGTAGGTGGATGTCATGTCATTTTTAAGCTAGCACTTTTCCAATGGCTTTCAGTCTTTAAGCTAAATGTCTGCAGGATTTAGTGATTGACTGTGTTTGGTGAGGTACGAGTAAACACACACAGCCTAGCACAAAAAAAGAGGAAAATAAAAATAGAAAAAGAAAGCAATCCCCCACCTGGATTTAGTTCAGCAAATTGTGTGTGTGTGTGTGTGTGTGTGTGTGTGTGTGTATGTGTATAAGGACATATGTGTTTGTATATGTACTATATGAATATATATGAATGTATGTGCAGAGGTGGGAAAAACTCATTAAAAGTACTTCATTACTGTACTTAAGTAGATTTTTTTTAGGTATCTATACTTTGTATTATAGTATTTATTTTTCTGGCAACTTATTACTTTTACTCCCTACATTTTTGCATAAATATATGTATTTTTTACTCTTTACATTTATATAAATATCTGTACTTTATACTCCTTACATTTATATAAATATCTGTACTTTATACTCCATACATTTATTTAAATATCTGTACTTTATACTCCTTACATTTACAGTATATAAATATCTGTACTTTATACTCCTTACATTTACAGTATATAAATATCTATAATTTATACTCCTTATACTCATTACATTCTCAGAATAGACTCATTACTTTTTCAAACTAAACAGATGTGCGTCACATCAGAGGGAAAATCAGTGGATGAGAAATATTTGACCTTTAATTTCATCATTTAGAATTTTTAATCTCACAGTTTGTACTTTATCTCATAATTATGACTATCTCATAAATATGCATTTCTAATCTCTTATTTATGACTTTTTATCTCACAATTCTGCCTTTTAAAAATATGATCAAAATGATGACTTAATCTCAATTGTGACTTTTTTCCCTCATGACCTGATCAAACATATTATTGACAAACTAACTTACTTTTAAAGGCTTTATTTTTTTTTAAATACTTTTGAAAACTTTATGGTTTTTCCTCCTTTAATTATAGTATTATTTCATCCATGGCAAAAATGCAGTTTTACTTTATTACAGTTGAGAAGTCGTACTTTTTTTTTTTGTTTAACTTTTACTTCAGTAAAGGATTTGAATCAGTACTTCTACTTTTACCAGAGTATTTTTTTCACACCAGTATGTGTACTTCTATTTAAGTACAGAAGGTGAGTACTTTGACCACCTCTCCATATGTGTGTATTAAAGAGCATACAGTGTTCCAATGGATAAAAGTCATGTGATCTGATGAGTCCAGAATGAATGGATGAAGTAATTACCCATCATGCCTCATGCAGACAGTCCACATCTATGGGGTCAGTTGGTCTTGTCTTGGTTCAGTAACACCCTGTGTCCATTCAATGATATTTGAACCCCACTGACAGTCTTCAAGATGTGGACCAGATCGTACTCAACAGTTCGACTCTTACATCATCATTACAAAATTTTGGCAAAAAAAAAACTCTGGCTGGAATTAAACACTGTAACATATACTGTGATATTGCATAAGTGTTGCACAAATGCACAGTAAATATGTCCTGTAATCAGTGTTAGATGCAGTCCAACAACATTTTGTAAGACTTTATTTTTGGCTGAATACATTGGAATGTGTTATTATATTTTAACTGCCTACGGACACTTTGAATTTAGCATAAATGTAAATTGTTTATCCTTTGTCTGCCTCGACTAAAACAAATGGCTTATTTTTTAATTATTTGTTTTTTTATATACGGTTAGATTTAAACATTAAAGGCAGTTAGGTTTGTTTGGAAGAGATACTAGAGGAAAAACATTCCAAAAAGATATGATAAAAATGAATCGCAATGTTTATTCACCCTCAAAAAAAACCCAAAAACCACTGCTGACCAAAAGCATCTACTGATCTCAAATGTTCAATAAATGTTGATCCACTGATCCTATCAATAGATGTAAATAATTCAACGAAAATGTGGTTTCTCAGTTTTTCAGCAGCATCAGATATGACCCTTGTGGACGTTCAGAGACTCTGTAGTGAACATAGAAACACTGTCATCTTGACACATCGATTCACCAGTAAAACCCATCGAGTTCGATCAATGACAGTGATAGAGACACTTGTTTTGTGTATACAGTACTTATTGATATATTTGCTGAAAAAGTCACTTTTTCTCATAAAATAATGCTCACTTTTAGTCTGATCTTTTACAAATATCGACATGATTCTACTTATTGTTTTATACTAAGCATATTTTTATATATTTATTATAGTACGTATTGTGTTTTATCTCTTTACACTGTTGGATATCCTTTAATCTTATTGTACATTGCATATAATGACAATAAAGGCTATCTATCGAGCTATCTGAATACAGAGGACTATAACATAATAAATGGTGATAGATCAGTTAAGAAAGGTTAAATATAAAAAAAATAAATTTGGGAACTGGCACAAATGTAACACTGGGTTTTTATGGGTTAATCAGAGCTTTTATGAAGATATGCAGTAAAGTATATGTAGGATTTTCAGTGGAAAAAGGCAGAATAATATTATAATAAATGATGATAAATCATTTAAGAAAAGTTAAATGGAGAGAAGAATTAATTTGGGGATTCACACAAAAGTAGAACTGGGTCTTTATGGGTTAAATATGGGAAATATCTGTATATATTTAAAATAAAATAAAATAAAAAATACAGAAAATAATAACATAACAAAATAAGTGGTGATAAAACACTGAAGCATAGACAAATAATCTAAACCAGGAACCTTTTTTTTAAAAAAAAAAAAAAAACCACAAACCAGTTTTATCCTATAAGTGTCACGATGCAAACTTGAGTCTCTGGTGAGAATTCTTAGATTTTGTTAATTCACCACCCACTACCTCCTGCTCATTGAGGAAAAGCGACAAACATTATATCTACTGGTTGCAAAAACTGTACTTTGGTATTTAGTGAAATTCAAATATGTTGCTGAAGGTAGGGACATTTTGGAGTGTGTTAAGATGACAGTTGAGGGGAAAGAACAACAAAATAAAAAATATATATATGATGTTATTTCAGATATTAACCCTTTTGCACATGAATTATGAGAACCTTAGTCAAGATTTTTTTTTTTCCTGAGTGTTTTTATTCATCTTTAAACCTAAAATAAAACTCCAATGTGGTCGAACAATTTTTATGACCCCATTGGATACCATGTGGATAATTTTTGAGGGAGGTCCCCTCATCAGAAAGTGATATACTGTGTGAAAACTGAAATAACATTTTTCATGAGTAAGATGAAGAGACAGAG